>OY740782.1:78989600-79516553 GCA_963514005.1 Raja brachyura
AAAAGCTGTTTAGTTCCAAGAATTTCAATACTTGCCCAATTTTATTGCCGGCAATGCTGACATAAAACTAGTATTTCTAGCAAAATTTAATTAAGTGTAATAACTAAAAGCTAGAAGCCATGGATGAATGGAAAGCTATTTTTGTTCAGAATGATTAAGCAATAATCTTCCAATGGCCTGGAGCGCATGTAGGTCTGGAATATATTTCACTTTGGCACTATGACAAGACCAAGGAGCCAATGCAATGAACAGATGTTAATGTTAATTCTACAAAATATCGTACAAATCATTATTACTATTTATATTTACTTAAAAAATAGAAACTGATGTATAAAGGAACAACGTGGCAAAATAAAAAAAATCTTTGTGTAGAAGTTAGACTGTATAACTTTGACTTTTCTCATTTAAATTGATTTTTTTTAATTCCAAAATTATACATATTATTTCTGGGTCTTTTTGACTCTCAGCAGAAAGTTGATTGAGCACAATTTGACAAAGCACAATTGATCAATTTTACAAGGTGATCGGACAGGAGCAACAGAACTAAAAGCATATCTCCAATTGGGGGTGGAGCATGGTAAATTGGTACATTGGTTAATAGCCTGGTCGTAGATGTAGCAATAAATCCCCTGCATCCCATTTCTACAGGAAAATCTTGGTCTTCCAGCCATTCTGGGCAGCTTCAGTTGACAGTTCAGAGTACTTGTTTTTTCCTCTCATAAGCTTCTTCAACACCATCTTCCCATGGAATTGTTAATTCCACAAGGTATGTTAACTTGGCTGCTGTGGACCACAGGAACATGTCTGGCCGGAGTGTTGTAGCCACAATATATGGGGGAAACACAAGCTTTTTTTCCCCAAGTCCACTTCCATTGTCCAATCCTGAGCAGGCTGCAGAATGTTTGCATCCTTTGATGTAATCTGGTTCTCTGGAGGTTGGCCTGCTGGTACAAATCTTGTGAAGTGGACATTATCTGACGATGTTTGTGGGGAAGCATTTGTGATCGTTCGCCTCTGTTCCAGGATTGATGTCAGCTGTCTGAGAACTTGGTTATGCCGCCAAGTCTAACGCCTTTGGGAGAAATTTGTAGTGCATCCTGTTAAAATGTGCCTTAGTGATGCAGATGCTTAGCAAAGGGAGCAAGTAGGGTCTTCTCCGAACCACTGCTTCAGGTTCTGGGGTGATGGTAGAACATCATAAGTGGCTCTGATGACAAAACTTAGCCGAGATCCCTCCTTTTGCCAGATGTCACGCCAGCTGAGTTTCCTCTTTTCCAGGCTCTCCCAGTTAGTCCATTGGCCCTGCTTGGCCATTGAGACGGCCTTGGCGGTTGCTCTGCCTCCTCCCGTATTATCACCTCCTCCACCACGAGCCGTCTTTTCTGCACGTATGTTGCCTTGTGCCATTGAGGAGCTTTTGGGATAGGCCTGAGCCCGGCTCTCCCTTGTTGGACTTGGCCAACCACATCCCAGAAATGAAGAGCAGACTCAGCACTCTGAACGGCTTCAGATGGGGTCCACTTCCTCCCCATTGCCACACAGGGGGCCGCTGTTCAAATACAGTATCTTCAGATTCAGTGAGGGTCATGACCAACCTTGCTTTAGTGCATTTGAACTGTTCCACAAGACCTGCAATGGGTAATTCCAATGTCCCACTCCCGTACAGTCCGACAGTACTTAAGAATCGTGGAAGTCCAAGCTACTGTTTCACCATTTCCAGCTTTTCCACTTTGTTGATGCGGATTTTGTACATAGTTAAAGGCCACATGATTCTTGGTAGTATGCCAAATTGGAAGCACCACAGCTTGAGTTTTCCTGGTAGCACGGTCTTATTGACGCAAGATATCTGCGTGATGGTAACCATTTTGAGTTGTTCAAACTGCTCGGTGTCCCTGAGCTTTGGATCGTACCATTGGCCCAAGCTCTTCACTGGCATTTCTGAAACAGTTGGAACAGGTATTCCGTCCATATGAAATCTTTAATCCTTGGCTTGTCCTTTGACAATGGAGCTGCTTCTGCACTTGCTGGGTTTAATCTTCATCCTTGCCCATGTGATGTTTTGATAAAGTTTTTCCAGAAGTCTCTGGTGCAGGGGACAGTTGTCGTTAGTGTTGTTATATCGTCCATAGAGGCTTGTGTAGGTGGCAATCGCTGACCACACTGTATCGTTTCCTCCCACAACCTATTTTGTTGCCCTGATAATGAGCTCCATTGCCATAGTGAAGGTCAATGGGGAGATGGTGCACTCCGCCATTCTGCCTACTTCCAGTGGTTGCCACACTGTGGTAAAGTCTGATGTTGTGAGACAATATTACAGATCCTGGAAGTAGTTTCTTTACCAGGTTTGTTATTATTGCCGGCACCTGAAAGAATTCAAAAGCAGTCCACAGTAGCGAATGAGGAACTGATCCATAGGCGTTGGCCAGGGCGAGGAACAAGACATGCAGATGATGTCATATGACATCAAATCCAGACTGCTAAGAAATAATTCTTTAGTTCTTTCCTAGCAGTCTGGATTTGATGTCATATGACGCTGGTATGTTCAAGGCATCCCGAGAAGCCTGTTATGCCAGCCTTTTGGATTGACGTATCAATGACAAAGTATTAGTTTCAGATACTTTGTAAGTCTTTTCACCACCACACTCGGGGCTCGAAATTAGCGGTTGCCCGGATGCCAATGACCACTTAAAATGCCGCCGGGCAACCTAAACGCCAAGTCATTTTGCCCGGCTTGGCAAGCAAATACTGGTTTATACTGAAAGACACAAAAAGCTGGAGTAACTCAGCGGGTCAGGCTGCATCTCTGGCAAATAGGAACGTGATGTTTTGTGTCGTCGGCGGCTGTATTCCTCTAGTATCTTTGATTGCGAGGCAAAGATACTAGGTGCGGGGTGACGAAGGGTCGGAGCGAATGACGGGCCTCGAACAGCGGCAACAGCTGCCGCGACAGCTGCTCCACTGCCTCCTCCTCCCGCACCCGTTCGGTGGAAGTAGGCCTTCCTCTCTCTCTCTCTCTCTCTCTCTCTCTCTCTCTCTCTCTCTCTCTCTCTCTCTCTCCCCCCCCCTCCCTCCCTCCCTCCCTCCCTCCCTCCCTCCCTCGGCGTGTGAGAGGGGTTGTTTTGAAAGCGCCATTGGTGGATTTGCAGCAGCGTCTTTTGATTTGCAGGCAGCGGCCACTATTGCCCTGATAACGGCCGCTGTCTGCAAACCCGCTAACGGCGCTTTCAAAACAAGCCCTCTCGCACGCCGAGGCCGGGAAGAGGGAGGGAGGGAGGGAGAGGGAGGTCTCCTTCCGCCGGGCGGGGTGCGGGAGGAGGAGGCGGTGGAGCCGCTATCGCGGCCGCTGTTGCAGCTGAAGCAGCTGCACCAAAGATCCTATAGCTATAGGATCTTTGAGCTGCACCGTGGCGAGGAGATCCCAACCGCTCCATAGATGCTGCTGCACCCGCTGAGTTTCTCCAGCACTTTTGTCTACCTTCGAGTTTCCAGCATCTGCAGTTCCTTCTTGAACATAACATGTGAATGCTTCATTGAGCATAATTCCCACTGGTAACTACGCACTTCGTCCGAGCACATTCTCGCACACGTCATGCAAACCGTCTTAAATGACTACCTAAATTGTCATTTGGCAACCTAAAATGCTGTCAAGGTTGCCCAGATGGCAACAGGGAAAAAAAGTTAAGCGAGAGCCCTGACACTGAAAAAGATCTTGCCTTCTATGTTAAGAAGGTTTATTTGCCGAAACTGTTCGATGGTGGACAATTTTTTTTCTTTTGGGATCAACACTCCCAACACTCTTCGCCAGGATTTGGGGATGACTTGCTTTTCCCATGCAACCCTCATGTTCCTCCAGAGGAATTTCAGAATATCTGTGGCATTCTTGTAGATACAATACGGCACACCATTAGGGCTTAGTGCAGAGGCCGTTCTTGCCTTCCTCAGTACTTCTTTTACCTCACTCAGCTTGGGAGGGCTGATGTCAAATTGATGTTGTGGGGGTGAGATGGGTGGGATGTCAGCGGGGACAAAAATTGGTTAACTCTTCAATGTGAATGGTTCTGATGTGTCCTTCAATCTCCTTTTTCGATGCTTTCAGGGATCCACTTTTCTCTTTTGGGAAAATGCCTTTCACAAACTTAAAGGGATCTTTGTAGGTCTGTTCTTGCTTTTTCCTTATTTTTTGCGTCGTTTCCTTAAATTCTCTGCTCTGCGCAGCTTCGAGAGCCTCTGTTTTAGGTCCTCTTAAAGGATGCCTTCCCTTTCTTCTGGTGTTGCTTTTTTCCACACCTTCCTCAGGCTTCTTTCTTTAACAAGTCATTGGATTTCCTGGAGATGATGGGACTTGGGGGGAGGGGCCCTACCTTTGCTGCTGAGTTGTTCCTTCTCACCAAATTTCTCCTTTCCATAGCTGTAGACTAGATCACCCATCTTCTCCAACTTCTTTTCTGCTGATCTGCTGATGGAAGCCCCTTATTTGGTTGCACAGTAAGGTAGATGAATCAATGACAAAAATGTGTATGATCTAATTGTCACTATAAAGAATGGTAATTCTCCTCACCAGCAATTTTAAAGAAGAGGTTTAGAGTGAACTGAACTAGAAGAGGTCTTGTATGGAGTAAAATGAAATTAGCATTCATTTAAAACAAGTAAAATTGGACATATTAATGGGATTGAAAACTGAGTTGCTATCCAGGACCAGACGACCTGCATCACAAAGCAGTGATGTTGATTGGAGATGTCATCTTCCAATATTCCCTAGAATTTGGGTTGTTCTGACAGATTAAACAAATAAAACAGGTAGAAAACTGGAATTTATGGACTAGGCAGCCTAACATCAGGGATAGGAATATTGCTGGAATCCATGAATAAGAAAGTAGTAGCAAGCCACTCCAAAAATAATAGGATTGGCAGATTCAATGGGAAGTAATTTTCAGACGTTTGGTGAAAACCTGAGGGGTGAGTGAATTTACACATCAGCCATGCCTCAATTTGCCAACACTCAGCATTTCGTAACTCCAAAGATGTTTTACAATTTGACTCCACTGCTAAATCTTAGTTTTCTGTTACCACTGAATCTTCATTTGTCTTGATTTTGAAATGATTGTGAAAATATTCCAGTTGCATTCTACATGCATTGACAGTCTTGTTTTCTGGACACTCATTTATTTACATGATTAGCCAGAATGGTAGCGTGGTCACCAATGTTACAAATTTTACCCCCACTGCCCACATAACAGTACCCAAGGTGAAACGTTTTTAAGTAGGGAGGTGCAATAATCCAAGGGAAAATACATTAAATGCAGACTATTTAATGTATTTGAAGGAACAAAGAAACCTAGGCATGGTCATTGATAGAATCCTATTAGAAGCAGGTAATGTGCTGAACTGTATAGTTGCAACACAGTGGCGCAGCAGTAGAGCTACAGCCTGACAGCGCCAGAGATACCGGTTCGCTCTTGACTATGGTTGCTGTCTGTACGGAGTTGTACGTTCTTACTGTGACCATGTGGATTTTCTCCGGGTGCTCCGGTTTCCTCCCACGCTCCAAAGACGATGAAATTGTAAAATTGCGCCTAGTGTGTAGGATAGTGCTAGTGTACAAGGGTGATCGCTAATCAGCGCTTATTCAGTGGGCCGAAGGGCCTGATTCTATGCTGTATTTATAAAGTATAGACTCCTCAAATGTTTTCAATGTTCTATGACTTGAGTGGATTTGTAATTATTCTGGTGTATATTAGTTTAGTTTAGAGAAACAGACTCTTCGGCCCACAGAGAAGCTTGTGTTGCTGCATCACAACTCCAGTGTCCCAGGTTGAATCCTGATGTCCAGTACTGTCCAAAGATCATAGAGCTCTGTGGTCTTTGGTACTGTCTGTGTATGTTCTCCTTATGACTAAATGATTTCCTTGTGCGCTTCAGATTCCTCCCACAACCCAGTGAATTGTCATTGATAAGTTAACTGGCTGCTGTAAATTGGCTAAAATGGAAAGTCAACCGTTGATGAGAACATGAGGGAGGTTACAGGGAAAATTTAGTAGAAGAATGCAGTTGTTCTGAGAGCCAGCATACACTAGGTTTAGTGGGTTGAAAGATCTCCTATGTTTATAAGAATATATCAGAACTTGAATATCGTTCCTTGCCCAATTATTTTATTGTTCCCAAACATTGCCATTAATTAAAATGTCAGAAGAAATTTACAAATAAAATTACTATTTTACCAACTGCTTACATTTAAAGTAAATGTCTATTACTGAGAAGCAAACAAAGACTGTCAAACATTTTATGATACAGATATCACAGTTGAGAAATTTGATGGAGTAGTTAAAAGCAGAATGTACTGAAATTTCCTTTTTACTAAATCATAAGATGGGAAAATGTGCTATTTGAAAGCTGAATAGTTCTTTGTTTGGCAACAAATGTCCTTTATGATGAAAAAACCCCACAAAAAAACCTTTTTCTTACGAGATATTTATTTTTACTGTTAACATTGATCTGAGCTTTGAACAATGCAGCACAGTGCAATATCTGGCAAATTCACACTATCAGCAAAAAATTAAGGAATGCTCACAGAAATCAATGTGGATGTAGCATGACAATGTGTCTGTTGTTCAAATTAACAGTGAGCCCTCGTGTTGCTTTTACGACCATGACCTTCAGCAAAATTAGATTAAATGCTTGTCCTCACTACTGCAAGAGGGATGACACAATTAAAGGTCTGCCAGCAGGCGCCTCTTGAGTTTCTTGTGTCATTTTCTTTGTTGGCTGATCCATAGCAGATGCGACCTGGAGCAAATTAAATTGCTGGAGGAACTTCGCGTGTCAGGCAGCATCTGTGGAGGGAAATGGACAGATGACATTTCTGGCTGGGATCCTTCTTCAGACTCAGATTTAGAGGAGATCTAAATGTTGGGGTTGGAGGGAGGAGAGTGATTACATTTAACTCTCAGGATGAGTCTAAATATTGGCTAGTGAGAAGCTGAACAGCAGAAGATGGAAAGGTTCCAGGTTTAATCCTTCTCTGTACCAGGTTACTTGGGTTTAGCACTTAAATACGACAATCCTTGGAGAACAGAATGAAAATCAGCTCTACTACTGATTACTGTCTAATGAGCTTCCTGGGAGTGGGTTTGCTGTCCAAATGTTAAGCCAGTGAAGAAACTGCAGGTGCCCGGGCTGAGATACAAGTCATCATTAAATATGGGTGAGGTGCAAGAAGACTGGAGGGTGGCAAATGTTGTGCCTCTATTTAAGAAGGGCTGCAGGGGGAAACCTGGGTACTGCAGGCCAGTGAGTCTAATACCTGTGGTCTGACAGCTACCAGAGCGTATTCTGAGGGATAAAATATACTACATTTCAACGGACAAGGGTTGATTGGGGATAGTCAGCATGGTTTTGTACGTGACTCACGAATCAGAGTGTTTTTGAACGTGTGACCAAAAGGATTGAGGGCAGAGCTGCAAACGTTGTATAAATGGATTTCAGCAAGGCATTCAAGGACAGGGGAAAATTGGCTTCATGGAAGGAAGCAGAGGATGATGGAGAAAGGATGGTTTTGTTTTTTGACTGGAAGCCTGTGACTAATGGTGTGTATCAGGGTTCAGCGCTGGTTTGATTGTTGTTTGTCATCTATATCAAAGACTTGGATGAGAACATGCTAGGCATGATTAGCAAGTTTTCAGATGGCACAAATTGGAATGGAATTGTAGACAGTGAAGATGGTTGTCAAAAGTTGCAGCAGGATCTTGATCAATTCGGCTGGTAGGCCAAGGGCTGGTTGGACGAATTTAATACAGAGACGTGCAAGGTGTTGCATATTGGGAAGTCTAACCAGAGCAGAACCTACACAGTGAATGGCAGGGCTCTGGGAAGTGTTGTAGAGCAGGAAGATCTAGGAGTGCAGGTACGTATTTCTTAGAAAGTGGCATCACAAATCATAAGGTGGTCAAGAAGGCTTTTGGTACATTGGTCAGAGTATGGAAATTGGGAGGTCATATCACAGTTGTTTAGGACGTTGGTGTGACTACAATTAGAGTATTGTGTTCAGTTTTGGTCACCCTATTGTTGAAAAGATGTTATTAAGCTGTAAAGAGTGCAAAGATGATTTATGATGATGTTGCCAGAACTCAAGGACTTGAGCTCTAGGGAGAGGTTGAGCAGGCCAGGACACGGGAGCCAGGGTGAACCGCAGGATGAGCGAGGCCATGCTCTTTGGCAACTGGCCCGACCGATCTTCCGTCCCCTTCACCATCAAGCCTAACTTCTTGAAGGTGCTGGGGATCTGGTTCAGGGGAGCGTGTGACAAGAATTGGCTGGAGCAGATAGCCAAGGTGGGGAAGAAACTGGAGCTGTGGAAGCAACGCTCCCTCTCTATAACGGGGAAAAATTTGGTCATTAGGTGTGAGGTGCTCTCGGGGCTGCTGTACTTGGCACAAGTGTGGCCTGTCCTTTCCTCCTATGCCACAGGGATCACCCGGGCTGTCTTCCAGTTCATCTGGGGGTCAAGGATGGACCGGGTGCGATGGGCCAGAATGCACAAGCCGGCAGACAACGGGGGTAAAAGCATGCCCAACGTCGCCCTCACCCTGGTGGCCACCTTCATGTGTGGCTGCATCAGGTGGAGCGTAGAGCCAAGGCACGTGGGCACCGTGACACTACCTGCTGAGATTCTACCTGTCCCCGGTGTTGCGAAGGAAGGGCTTGGCGCAGATGCCACGCAATGTGCCAGTCAGCTGGACAATGCCGCACTATCTGTCGTTCGTGGTAAGTTTCTTTGGGACCAACACATTTGACCGCGTCCATCTGGCAGTGGTCAGCATGGAACGTCCTGCAGGCACTGCAGGAAAATGGCTCCATGGACCCTGTGGTGTGGTTCCAAGAACAGACTGCCCAGCTTGTGTGGCAAAATGCCTCATCGCCAGAACTCACCAACAAGCACCAAGACCTGGCTTGGCTGGCGGTGAGGGGAGCCCTCCCAGTCAGATCCTTCCCACACCGTCGGAAACTCACTACCAGCGCACCCTGCCCTCGGGACGGCTGCTATGGAGGGGAGACAGTTGCCCACCTCTTTGCAGAGTGTGGATTCGCAAAGAGAGTCTGGAGAGGTCTGCAAGGGTCCCTGTCACGGATTATTCTGAACAGCTCCGTCACAGAGGACTGTGATTTACGGACTGTTCACAGGGACGCATTCAGAGACTGACATTGAGTGCTGCTGGGGGGGTCATCAACTCGGTAAAAGACGCTCTTTGGTCTGCCCGAGCGTTGTTGACCACCCAGCGGAACGAGATGTCTATCGGGGAATGTTGCCGACTGGCCCGCTGCAGACTGCAGGAGTACGTGCTGAGGGACGCACTGAAGCTCAGTGCAGCCAACGCCAAGGCTCAGTGGGGGAGGGCCACAGTCTAGGGTTCCTTCCGCTGCTGGACATGGGGGGGCAGGGTGTGGTCGAGCCGCCCCTCAAAATAAGGGAAGGGATTCCACGCCAGTGGGCCACATGAGTGGCAAGGGTGTGGGGTAAAAATTGTGATTTGGGGAGACTGTATTGTGTATGTATAGTCTCCGAGAATGTATTGTATATATTTATTTCTCAAATAAAGTCTATTTTAAAATTTAAAAAAAAGTTTATTAGATCATGAGAGAAATAGATCAGGTAAATGCACAGGTAAATCAAGAACCAGAGAACATAGGTTTGGAGCTGAGGGAGGAAGATTTAATAGGAACCTGAGGGGCAACTTTTTTATATAAAAGTTGGTAGGTATATGGAATGAGCTGCAAGAGGAGGCATTGAGGCTGGAACTATCACAAAGCTTAAAAAACATTTTACATGGATAGAATAGGCTTAGTGGGCTAAACACAGGCAGGCGGAACTCGTGTGGATAGGGCATGTTGGTCGGCGTGGGCAAGTTGGGCTGAAGGGACTGTTTCCATGCTGTAAGACTGACTCTCTATAACAGTAGATGTGCACAGATTAGGACGGCATTTCTTCCCTCCTATAATCAACAAAGCAACTTATTGTTGGGGCTGACACATGTACAAAGACAGTTGTGTAAGATAAAATGGTTACCTGATATTTAGTGATCAGTACGAACAGGAAAACTGGAGAGACCAAGGGAAAATATTTGAAAATGGATAATAAAATGCAACCTGAGTTATTCCTTAGTAAAGAAAGGACATTTGGTTTTCAAATCAACCTTACTGGTCTTTTTAGTTCATTTGTGTTTATGTGCAGTTTTTTAAAAAACAAATTACTAATGGAGATCTACCTCGTTCCATTCTACCTCATTGCGGCCTTTGTACTTTTTAACCTGCACTTTCTCTGTAGCTGCAATAATATATTCTGCACTGTTTCTTTTCTCTTTTTGCAATACCTGCAGTACTGAAGTGTGGTACAGTATGATCTGTCTGGAAAACACACAAAACACATGATTTCAATGTCTCAATGCACATGACAATACTAAACCAATATTAATATCAATGTAAAATCTGAAAATTAAGGTTTATCTCAGGATTAGTGCCTAGTTTAGCATCAACTGATGAGCTGGGAATTTTTAAAGTCTTTAACAACTGATATTTTGGACTTCAGATGAATCTGTTGGTTGTGCAGTTTGCGCTTTATGTTTAATTGTTTTCTAAATCCATCCAATGTTCATTTAGTAATGAAGCAAATCACAATTTAGATTTCAGAATTTTGAAATGAAGAATGGAAAGTAAAATTTGATTCGGAATCTGATTTCATTGTAATGTTTATCCCAGCATTAGTAACGATCCTATCCATTCATTCTATGATCAATGGACAAATTAACCCTGACGCACTGTCACTTTACACGTATCCACAACTTTCAACTTTTATCTTGTCTATTTTTACAGTTTCTAATCTTTATACTTGTTTTTAAGACCTATACACACTGTGATGTCATTCTGTTCTGTTGTATGATGACTGTTGTATATTGTCTTGTTGTATGTTGAGCCACGTCAAAGAAGATATTCTGTTACGACAGACAATAAAGTTTTCTGAATCTGAATCTGAATCTAAGCCAATATGTCCTGATGTATTAGAACACAAGTCATATCCATGAGAAATGTTATATTTGCCCATCCTACATCTGTGCTGTTCAGAATATTTAGACTTAGAGCAAGCACTGCAGAACTATTGTGCATAATAGCTTTAACATGGTAATAAATCTTGGATTTTGTAGACTATCTCCTATTAAATGTCAAAATTTGTAAATTAAATGCTAATGATTATATAATACCACATTGTAACGTGTAAACCTGCATGCTTAAATGGGGGGATAACTTAAAAATACACTGAGAGCCTTGTTTATCCTCAATTTGGTGTTTTAAAGGAGATTAATTTCCTGAGGATATCAAAAGGATTTGCATATAGTAAGATTACCTTAAGTAGATCTTTTTTCATGCAATTTCATCTCTGCTCTGATTATTAGATCTCACAACTCCTGGGCCTGATTTGCTGTGTAATTGGATGCAGTGTCTGACCAGTGTTGTTTGAACTAGTTTCTGTAATGTGGTACCATGTAGAATGGATCAACTCTTTGAAATCTGCTGTGGTCTTGGTGTGCAGAGCCACTACCCCCTGCCTAAAGTTTCTTCAACGTCTGTCTGGAAACCGTTGCCAAGGTTTTGCAGTGTTCATGAATGTGAGCTTTTGTCTGCGGCACACGTGTGCCTTGAGTGCTCACACAGACCTTTAGCAAAGGCTCTTTCAAATACAGAAGCCCCTTCCATCACACAAGACAGCCTATTCAAGTCACATGCCTGAGGTCTCGGCAGAATGGAGCGCAGCTGCTGCCACTTTGATTACTAACATTAGCGGCTGCTCAGCAAACTTGAGGATGTTTAAAAATTAATAGCTCAGAGGATAGAGAACGTGTTTGGGACCTTAACGCAATGCCATCTCAGAAACTGTGGCAGGAGAGTGAACAGACACATCATCCTGTTGTGCACAGAATTAAAAAGGACAAGAAACAAGAACTGTTGGCTGTGGGATTAGGGATGAAAATGGGAAGAAAACGTACAATGTTATGGCAACCTCTGAAACTTTTTGCCTATTCACAGATCACCTCACTTGTCAGAAGAGCTGCCTTGAAACAAACTGAGAACAACTTCAATTATGAGAAAGCTCACAATTTTAAGGTAAGGCTATTTTTGTTTTAAAGATTTTTGTCCTTAAATTGCTGAATGCAATTTGTAATTAGTAAATCCTTGCTTAGATTTGATTTGAAACCATGCAAATTTGCTTCCACTGCCACTTCAGTCTTTTTTATAAAACAGTGAGAGGCAGAACTATACTTGAAAACAAAGCATATTTGGGATTTCAAACATGTTTGTGTTGCTTTAACCAACTTAAATTTTTAAATCTGTTTTTGTTTTATTTAAAAATTTGGGGGCAGTTTCAGGGTTGCTTTATATTAAAGTAGTGTCTAATTGTATGTAATTAAAAATAGTTTAAAAGTGCAACACCAGATGCTGAACTATGTTTCTGTAACAAAGTTGTAAAGCAATGGTGATCTGCTGGTATGTGCTGGAGATCAGCACAGCCACTGCAGCTGTCATCCCTTGATAATGGGAATACTTGCTCGCGTAAATTTCCCAGAGATGTGTCACCAACTGAAAAGTCAGGTATGCAGGGAACTTTGGACGACAGTTTATTTCTACCACACCTTTGTGTTCAATTGGTGGTTTAAAGTATCATGCTGATTTATTGCTCTTTAAAGCAAACAACTGAATTGGGAAGTTTATCTTGCAACTAATCACATTTCTGTTTGGTGGTTCATGTTTCTTGCAAGTACAATGAATTGTGAAGCATGCTTAAACTAATATTCTGAAGTATCACAGAAAGAGTGGCCATTTAATTGTTTTTGGCTGTCCTGGCTTTTAGCGCTGCAAGGCTACTTTAGACTAACTGTCTTACACTATAGATATCGGTGTGGAATCACACTATTATTCACTTAGTCTCTTTGGGCAATTGGTGATGGGCCTCTAGAATATTAGTTTTAAATGGACATTGTTTTTGAATTGTGTGGTTAACAAATTATTTCTACCTGCCTTAATTCATCTCTTGTGTTTCAACATTCACATTGCTAATAAATTATTTACATCCGTTTTAACTCCTCTCGTGTGATTCAACATTCATATTGCAAATTTGTCAATGCAATGGCTCTGCAACCCAAGTGGGTGTTTAGTCTGGTGATGAGAAGAGCTGGCATTGTGATTGGCTGTGTGGAGAATAAAAACTCTTGGTACGTTCTCTGAAAAGCAATTGCTGATTATTTCTAACCAAACCAACGTGATTATCCTCTTGTCAGGGCACTTATGATCCATATGTAAAATCTTAGTTTTTTGTTTGCTCCTTCAGATTGTGTTCCCCATCACTATTTTATGTTTTTGAATTGCTTGATTAAAGCTAAACATCTTTGGAAAGGTTCAAAGTATTTCAGTTTTGCAGAGTTCTTTGCAAAATATAGTCAGTCTACGTTTTCACAATCATTGTGGCAGTAGAACCTTGAAATGAAATAATATTGCAGATTCACACAAAAAGCTGGAGTGACTGAGGAAGGGTCTTGACCCAAAACATCACCCATTCCTTCTCTCCAGAGATGCTGCCTGTCCCACTGAGTTACTCCAGCTTTTTGTATCTATCTTTGGTTTAAACCAGCATCTGCAGTTCCTTCCATAACATTACAGATTGTTGTTTTACAGAAAACAAAGGAAATACTGACTCTTTATACTAAATAGCCATTTTTATACATAATAAACCAAAAATTAACTAAAAACACAACATTTTATCATTCTCAAAGCTCATTACTCTGATATTATATTGGTGATAATTTGATAAACCACAACTCGGCGTAGATGAAAGAGTAACTTTACTTCCTTGAAGCTTTATCCCCATAAATGTTACTGGCTAAATTTATAGCATTGCTGTTGTTGCATGATTGTATTCCACCACATTCCTGCTGCATTTCATTACATTCTCTTGTTACCTGTGATTATGTCAATTAATATTTTCAAAACATTATTAATGTAATTTTGTACATCATTAACGTTTCAATATTTTTACTAAATTTAACATTTTCACACAGTGCTAACCACATTTTAATATAACAGCAGTTAATGAGTGTATCATATTTAATCTGACAGATATATTGTGACTTGCTGCATGGTTTCTGTTTCAACACGGCTTATATCGTAAATTAACCTACCAATTATGCCGAGAGGCTCAATGATTCACCAAATACAGTATACTCAGTGAAAATTAATCACCCATTTCTGGTTTTGGTGTCCATTTGAACATGAAATTTTACATTTTCTTTAATTAATTATTTCAATTTTCCTCTTCTGAAAAAACAAGTAGGAAGTTGCAGGATGAGATGCTGTACAGAACCTTAAGTAGTTTTGTTGTAAACTAAACTAAACTAAATTAAATAAATTAAAAGTAGTTTTTGTTCTTGTGACCCAAAACTTGCTGCCACCAATGCTCTATGTAAGTTTACCACTGACCCATATGGTAAGCAAAGATTATAGAGGAGCAATATGCGCCACTCCTCGGAAATCCCATGGACTGGTATGTAGTACGTAACTGAACATCACGGCCGCCATTTTGGCAGACCTCCTCCCTCTGTGTAATCCGCTCCAAAGCTACAGAGCAGTTGCAAGCAAAGATTATAGAGGAGCAAGATGCATTAGAAAGTTATTAGATTTATTTGTAATAGATCTTTACTTGCCTCTCGATCTCTCTCTCCCCTCTCTTCTCGCTATATCTCTTTATCCCCTCACTTCTCTCGATCTCTCTCTTCCCCCTTCGATCTTTCTCTCCCCTCTCTTCTCTCGATCCCTCTCTTCTCTCGATCTCTCTCTCCCCCTCCCGATCTTTCTCTCCCCTCTCTTCTCTCGATCCCTCTCTCTCCCCTCTCTTCTCTCGATCTCTCTCTCCCCCTCTCGATCTTTCTCTCCCCTCTATTCTCTCGATCCCTCTCTCTCCCCTCTCTTCTCTCGATCTCTCTCTCCCCCCCTTCTCTTGACCCCTCTCTCTCCCCCCTCTTATCTCGATCTCTCTCTCTCTCTCTCTCTCTCCTATCTTTTCTCCCTTATCTCTCTCTCTCTCTGCCCTCTCTTCTCTCGATCCCTCTCTTCTCTCAATCTCTCTCTCCCCTCTCTCTCCCGATCTCTCTCTCCCCCCTCTCTCTCGATCTCTCTCTCCCCCCTCTCTCTCAATATCTCTCTCCCCTATCTTCTCTCGATCTCTCTCCCCTCTCTTCTCTCGATCTGTCTCCCCTCTCGATCTCCCTCCCTCCTTCCCTCCTTCCCTCTCTCTCCCTCCCTTCCCTCTCTCCCTCCCTGTTCCCCCATTTCCCTTGCATCTTTCCTCCCCAGCCCCAACCTTTGCGTAGTTTCCCTTGCATTGTATTGTGCAGCTTCCCTTGTATTGCTTTAACACACACTGTGCACAAAATTACAGGCACACACAAACACACATTCATATAAATATATGGTGGGACAGATAGAAGAGCTTATTAAAATCTTCTTACAAAGACCATTATGTAATTTATTTCTATCTTCTTTTGGGCCTAAGGCATAGCAGGGCTGCCAACTCTCACACAGAGGGAAGGGAGGGAGAGGGAAATCGAGAAGAGAGAGGAGAGAGATAGATCGAGAGGGGAGAGAAAGAGATCGAGAGGGGAGAGAGAGCGATCGAGAGGGGGGGAGAGAGAGCGATAGAGAGAAGAGAGGGAGATCGAGAGAAGAGAGGGAGATAGCGAGAAGAGAGGGGATAGAGAGGGATCGAGAGGTAAGTAAAGACCTATTACAAATAAATCTAATAACTTTCTAATGCATCTTGCTCCTCTATAATCATTGCTAGCAACTGCTCTGTAGCTTTGGAACGGATTACACAGCGGGAGATCGAGAGACAAAAATTATAGAGAAGCCTAGTTTCCCAATGATGTAGACGCCATAGTCGACACCATCTCTGGTCCGCTAATATGGCGTCGACAATCACACATGTGATACTAAGCCTTTTCCACTGAATGGCGCATCTTGCTCCTCTATAATCTTTGATGGTAAGTATGTACTTTTGTGGATTACTGCCAAGTGCCACCCTGGTACTAAAAGGTGAAGTTGTGCTTTGTGGCAGGACCTTCTGTGTTATAGTTCCTATTTTGTGTATCAAGAACTTCCGCTCATTACATTTCTGAAATACTTCCCCCGCCTCTCATCTTGGACATAGGCCACCCTATCATGTGTTCCAAATAATTGTTTCAGCTTTTAAAACAAAAAAACATTTAAGTAAATAAATTCAAAATGCAATTACCTGGCTCCTTTGGAGCTGTTCCTCACCATTGAAGCAACTGGATTTGTTGTTTTTGTACCACATCTAAATGCGTTCAGGTTCAGCAGCAGATTTCCTAGCATAAGTTCTGCAAACTCTTGTCGTAGCCCCCCTCGGTCATGACTGACCATGGGTGATGCATCCTAGTTGTTGGCTGCTAGCTCCAAACCTCAGCTAGAGCAGCGTCACTTGTGGCTGAATAGACCAATGCGGGAGTGACAGTCACTGTCGCAAAGGTGACATTTGTGTGTGGTCTCTGGTTTGTTGAAGTTGCTGCACTTCTTTCTGTGTGCCTGCTTGTCTGCCACTGCCTTCAACAGTTTATCTTCCCCCATTTTGAGATGTTGGTTCAGGGTACCTCTCCACCTTGTGCGGTCAGCTGCAAGGCCCTCCCAGGACTCCACATCGATGTCGAGCGCCTTCATATCTCTGGTAAATATAGTTCAAAGGTGAAGCACAGTCAAAGAGTTAACAATCAACCACAGCCAACAAGTTACTCTTCCATGTTTCAGTGAGAAACGTAGGTTTACTGGTATCTGCATGGAAAGTGATAATAATTCAACGTGATGCTGGTGGCATTTCCCATTACGGTCAGGCCTATTAAAACAAGCACGGAAACAGGTGGCAATATTTTTTAAATGAAAAGATTATCAAAGCCAATGTGGGTCCTCCAGAAACAGAAACAAGAAAAGTTATAAAATGTAATAAACTGTAGATGCCAGTTTATACCAAAGATAGACACAAAATGTTAGAGTATTTGCACTAATGAATTTATTTTCACACAATTCCATGAAAGCAAATTTTATTTCATGTATCAAATGTCTCATTAATTCTTTCCAGTATAAATTCATGAAACACATACGCATTTACAGTTCATTTGTAGAATGTCCACTGTATGAATATGCTTATTATTTCGAAGACCCGTGAGATTAGCATTCATAGAATTAAAGTAGTATCTTGATAAATGGTATTTTATGATGAATGCCATGACTTTCAAAATTATTTAATTGACTTTTCATGAATAGCTGCATCTCTCCCCTGTTACTGCCTCAACCCAAAAACAAAACCAGAAAATAATAGACGACAATGATCGTCTGTACAGATTCTTAACATAGTTAACATTTAATGTAATTTTGACAGTGAACAGTATTGTTATCTTCATGCAGCCTTTTTGCTTCTGGCTCTAACCCACTTTGATGGTGCAATAACACAATAATAATTAATATTTATAACTTACAATTAGAAACAAGAGTAGGTCATTCAATCCCTTGAACCTGCATTGCAACTCAATAAATCCTTGGCATTTATTTATATTCTATTTATATTTATTATTATTTTATTTATATTTTATTTATATTCCATGTATTGTTTAAGAATTGGCGATACTTGGTCCAGTTACAGTATAAAAGAAGTTAGAAGCATAAAAAGATTTATGCATACATTTTACATATTTCAAAATTACAAGCATGATATAATCGGAATGGGGCCATATATTCCATTAAATGCTCATGTTAAGGGGGAGGAAATCTAGACAGAATGGCCATCCAGTAACTCCTCAATCCAGAAATGTTGCCACATCATCCTTCCTCCTTTCCCATCCTCTTGTTGATGGTTGATATCATCCACCTCATTTTCTTCCTTCAACATTTAATCTCATAGGTACAGAAATGACTAAGAGTTTGGTGCTTAGCAAAAAAATAGTATTTAACATCTATCTATACTATTACTAAAACTCTCATCTTGTCGTCTTCCAGTTAGCGTTGTTTTTAAATTTGCGCAAAAATGGTACTCTATATCGCAAGCATTTTTTCGCCACCTTACTCACCGTTCTCCTCTGCTCCAAGTGCACCAAGTTTTGTTCCGATTAGTGGAATATTACAAAAGTTATGAAGGTTTAAAAATGGTACGATCAGCAGATTGGTGTTCTCTTCTGTCTGTCAACGGTACGGCGACTCCCTTTCCGGCACCCGCTGTCAATCACTGGGGCGAGGAGAATTAAGCCCTGGAGGCTGCGCTGAGTCTGGAAGCCGCTTGCAAGCCATCCGCCCTGAAGCCGTGCATGACTGAACTGTGAGTGGATTGTGAGTCCAGAAGCCATGACTGAGTGAACTGTGAGTCTAGAAGCCGTGACTGAGTGAACTGTGAGTCCAGAAGCCGTGACTGAGTGAACTGTGAGTGCCGAAGCCGTGAATGAGTGAACTGTGAGTCCAGAAGCCTTGAGTGAGTGAACGGTGAGTCCAGAGGCTGTGAGTGAGTGAAATGTGGGTCCAGAAGCCATGAGTCGGTGAATGGTGAGTCCAGAAGCCGCCTGGTGCGCAGATGCGGACCGGAGCGTGGAGCCTGCCCGACTGCTGCAAACTCGAGATCCTGGGGGAGTGAGAGTGGGGGTATTGAGGGAGCCGGGCACTGGCGGGGCAGGATGCTGGCGGGGCTCACCACCCCTGCCCACACACCCCCATCCCCCTCCCCTCCCCTCCCACACCCCCCCCCCCCACAGCGACAGGCCATGGCAGCAGCAGGTCACGGCAGCGATAAGCCGCGGCAGCGCTCCCCCCCCCCCCCCACACCGGCTCCTGTCTGAAGCCGTCCCCCTCCCCCAGCTACAGAACGATCCCACCAGCCCCCACCTGAAGCCTCCCCATCCCCAGCTGCAGGACAAGCTCAAGAATCCATTCAGCCCACAATGTCCATACTAGCCCTCTGGAAACCTGTCCCTTCAGCCCACGACACCCATACTAGCCCTCCAGAAAGCCCCTCCCCCACTGGCCACCGTCTGAAGCCATTCCCCTCCCCAGGCTGCAGGACGCTGCTCTCACCGCCCCCACCAGCCCCCGACAGCCCCGCCTGAAGCCGACCCCCTCCCCAGGCTGCAGAACGCAACAAGAGACAGAAAGAACGGACTGAATAAATCTCCTCTTTAATGTTTAAATTGTTGTTATGTTTTAAGAGTTATTCACATTTTAAGCTTTAATAAATCTCTTTTCCACTTGCCCGTCAGCTGCACCTGCGCAGTAATGCCAGCGTGTTCTATGTCCCAATGGGAGGGAAATGCTGCGCCGCCGGACAGCCGCTAGGAGTGGATGAGGGGTTGGGGGTTTGAGGGGGAATGGAGTGGGGGGGAAGGGCAAGGGGCGTAGTGGGAGGGAGGAGGGGGCATCAGGGGCGTTACAACGGGAACCCGTCAGCCGCACCTGCGCAGTTGGGGCTATGCGTGAGTGGTGGAATATTGTGTTTGGGGACCAGTGTAAAAATGGGACCCAACGAGTCCCACTTAGTCTAGTTTGAAACTAAAAATGAAATGTAGCTATGCAGGATAATATGATTATTTCAACAAAAATGCTGTTATTGGCAATCTGAAACAACAGTGCAACTTGGAAATATTCAGCACGTTAACCTACATCAGATGTAAACTGGAGACATGAGAGGCAGGAATCTGGGACAAAATACAGGTTGCTTGGGAACTCAGTGGATCAGGTACACACTGCAGCTGGGGGAAAAGTATTTTGGGTGGTGGAAGGGGCTTCAACAGGCAGGTTACTTTGCTCCAGATTCTTTAGAGTGGCTTGATATGGTTTTTCACTTGTCCAGGAGTGTATTCCCTCACCTTCCTGGATTGTGTCTTGTAGATGGTGGAAAGAATTTGTGCTACTTGGAAGTGATTCACACCCCACAGGATACCCAGCTGCTGACCTGCTCTTACAGCCACAATATGTATGTGGCTGATCCAGATGAGTATCTATTCATTTGGTGGCCCAGTTGTCAATGACAGGGAAACTCAATGAAAGTAATGTCATTTAATATTTGAGGTGGCTGGTTAGGCAGTCTCTTGATTAAATAGCCATTGTTTTCTTTGGGAACATATACTGTGTTCAGTATTCACAGTATAGTCTCCTCTTCAATGGAGAAATCAAACACAGATTGGGTAACCACTTTGCAGAACACAGGCATTCAGTCTGCAGGTTGACCCTGAACTTCTGCCAACCACATTAATTCTCCATCTCACTCCACTCTCATTCTCCCTCCCACTCTGCAGTGGCCTCCTGCACTGTTACTATATGCTTGAGAAACAGCAGCTCATCTTCTTTCTGGGCACATTGTATCTGCCTTAACTCAATATTGACTCAATCTCCAACTTTATATAGTTGTAGGTTTTTTGGGTCATCCATCCATATTAGCTCAGCTTGCTTTTTTTTAATCTCCCTTTTTTTCTTCTCTTTATCTATGAGTGAAGTGCATGCAGGCTGACCAGCCAGACAAAGTTTCCTGCACTGCATTTTGTGACGGCTACATCCTTTTTTCTAGGTTCTTGCCATCTAACTGAACGCATGCATCCATTTACCAGAGTTTTTTTTTACAGTTTATCCCCATAGTCAACCCAGTTTTAAACTATGGGAGACAGCCACCCTCCCCCACCCTTCCTGCAGTACCCAAATAGTAAAAGCAAGGAACTATAGATGCTCGCTTTTTTCTCTTTCCTAGTTCTGGTAAAGGGCCTTTGATCTGGAAAATTAATTGTTTCTCTTCTCACAGATGCCGCCTGACCAGCTGAGTATTTACAGCATTTTCTGTATTAAATTTTAGATTTCCAGCATTTGGAGAGTTATTTTAATTTTAATTTCTTTGGGATTACTTTGTGTGATTTTAAATTAAATTTGTGCTAGGGTCTGAAAATATGCAGAGCAATATTTTATAATCACTGCCATGTCACAAAACCAATTTAATCTGCCAATCATTCTCCTTGCCTTTGTAATCATCATTGATTTACCTCTGTAATTAAAAGTTCAGGAGTTCTCAATCTGAAACGATTCTTCTACAAATTGTATTGCATGAATAACTTGTCATGCATTTGATTGCCGTTGCTCCTCGGCTAGATGATTGTAGAAGTGAATTCAATAAATCTGATTCAATCTCACCAGGCAAAAAGAAGTGTAATGTCCTGTATGTTATAAAAATACATCAATGCTGAAAGTCAGAAGTTATATTGTAAACAGTGTAATTGCAGATTGGCCATCGTGGAAGAGGAAGATTATTTCATCTACTGCTTGGATAATCTTTGAGAAATAATTTTGTGTGCATAATGACGGATATGGTAAATCTCTCTTGCAAGCAGTAGAGTTTATTTCACTGACTCTTACAACCTTGTATGTGATTAGACTAAACCAAGATACAAGTTTAAATCAAAAATACAAATAGCACATATGAAAAAATGAAATACGAATAGCACTGTTGTTTAGTCGAAAAAAAGTTGTAACTCGGAGCCAGCTGTGGAGAAATTTGTGTAAAAACTGTTCAATAAAACTGGTTTCATGTGTCGATCCCTGCTGGGTGCTTTGTGACCCTTGCTTTGTGACATTATGTTCTATCTGTCATGTCATCTGGCTCCAGCCTTCACCACTTTGTCCATCTTTATTTTGCAGGTCCATACATTCAGAGGTCCTCACTGGTGTGAATACTGTGCCAACTTTATGTGGGGCCTGATAGCTCAGGGAGTGAGATGTTCAGGTATCATCCAAATTTCCTTTTATAATTTCATTTCCTTAAGCTCCATTAAAAAAGAAACTTGTTAATTATTAAATGTAATGTCGGTTAAAGTATAAAGTACGTGCTGAAACGTCACGTATTTATTTTCTCCAGAAATGTAGTGAGACCCACTGAGTTACTCCAGCTGTTGTGTTTATTTTCAGTTATAGTAGTTGGATCCTGTGGTAAGTGAGAACCAGTGTAGGAAGGAATTGCGGATGCTGGTTAAAACCAAAGATCGACACAAAAAGCTGGAGTAACTCAGCGGGTCAGACAGCATCTCTGGATAAAAAAGGAATAGGTGATGTTTTGGGTTGAGACCTATTCTATAGCTCTGAGAATGACATTGTTTCTAAGAACCTATTGTATAGCTAAAAGAGCAAGCATGTAGTGTTTTGACTGATGCAATGAAAAACTATATGACGAGTCATCTTTATTCCTGGTCAGTTTATAGACAACAGGTGCAGGAGTAGGCCATTTGGCCCTTCCAGCCAGCACTGCCATTCACTGTGATCATGGCTGATCATCGACATTCAATACCTTCTGACCATATCTCCTGACTCCGCTATCTTTAAGAGCTCTATCTAACACTCTCTTGAAAGCATCCAGATAATTGGCCACCACTGCCTTCTGAGGCAGAGAATTCCACAGATTCACAACTCTCGGGGTGAATATGTTTTTCCATATGTCAAGCCCAGCCACTCCATTCTATCAACATATCACATCCTGGGACGGGGTCCCTCTCTCCCTCTCTCCCTCTCTCCCTCTCCCCCTCTCCCCCTCTCTCTCTCTCCCTCCCTCTCTCTCCCTCCCTCTCTCCCTCTCCCTCCCCCCTCTCCCCCCCTCTCTCCCCCTCTCCCCCTCCAAGGTTGGTACTTCTGTTTGCCTTTATTTGCTTCATTTGTATTTGTTTATGTGTTATTATCACATGGTAGCCTTTGAAAGATTGAAGCAGGTATCAGACGCCCTGTAAGGGCTGAATCAGCCCGTGCATGGGGCCTTTCATCGCCCGGCGCGGCTTAAAATCAAACTACTGCATTGAGGCGATCGAGGGTCCCGATATTGAAGTCCACGCCGGCTGATTTTAAGCCGCACCGGGTGATGAAAGGCCCCGTGAACGAGCTGATTCAAGCCCCATGATTCGGGGCGGACAAAGCTGCTGTTGCTGGAGTTCTGAGTAGGTCACCAACCTGGTAAGCTCCCGATGTTACCATCCACAGGTCCCACGCCTGAAGCCTCCAAAGCCTCGCGTATGTGTGTGCGCCCGTGCACTTGTGTGTGCACATGCACGTGCGCACGGCCACCAAAAAATGGTGTGTCCCACAAATTGGGTCCCTCCCATATTTTGCTAGCGATTTCCGCCCCTGCTGCCTGCTGTACCTGCATGCTTACTTTGCATTGCACTGCATACAGTGACTGATGAACAATGACCCCCCAGATCTCGCTGTACTTCCCCTTTTCCCAACTAGACACCATTCAGATAATAATCTGCCTTCCTGTTTTTGCCACCAAAATGAATAACCTCACATTTATCCACATTAAACTGCATCTGGCATGCATCTGCCCACTCACCCAAACTGTCCAAGTCACTGTGCATCCTCACAGCATCCTCTTCACAGTTCACACTGCCACCCAGTTTTGTGTCATCTGCAAATTTGCTAATGTTACTTTAATCGCGTCCTCTAAATCATTAATGTATATTGTAAATAACTGCGGTCGCAGCACCGAGCCTTGCGGCACCCCACTAGTCACTGCCTGCCATTCTGAAAAGGACCTGTTAATCCCTACTTCTTTCTGTCTGCCAACCAATTTTCTATTTGTCAGTACCCTTCCCCCAATATCATGTGCTCTAATTTTGCCCACTAATTTCCTATATGGGACCTTATCAAATGTGTTCTGAAAGTGCAGATACACTACATCCACTGGCTCTCCCTGTCCATTTTCCTAGTTACATCCTCAAAAAAGTCCAGACGATTAGTCAAGCATGATTTCCCCTTCGTAAATAAATGCTGACTCGGACCAATCCTGTTACTGCTATCCAAATGTGCTGCTATTTCATCTTTTATAATTGACCGCAGCATCTTCCCAACCACCAATGTCAGGCTAACTGGTCTATAATTCCTTGTTTTCTCTCTAACTCCTTTCTTAAAAAGTGGGGTTACATTAGCTACCCTCCAATCCACAGGAACTGATCCTGAATTTATACAACATGAATCAATAGAACATGAATCTATAGAACATGAACCAATGCATCCACGATTTCTAGAGCCACTTATTTAAGTACCCTGGGATGCAGACTATCAGGCCCTGGGGATTTATCAGCCTTCAGTCCCATCAGTCTACCCAACACCATTTCCTGCCTAACGTGTATTTCATCATCTACAACTCAAATAAATAGCTGTTTTTTTTATTTTTAAAGATTCCAGTAAATGATTAAACTGCTAGAACGATTATAAAGTTACATGCATAAAGATATATTTTTTCAACAATTTTGTAACTGGTTGTAAATTGGATCCAGGTTTAAATTACATTTTGTTTAAATTACATTGGTTTAAATTACATTTGAGGGCGTTTCACAAGGAGGTAATTGTGGGGTGGAATAACTGGTTTAGTAATACATCAACACTAGCAGTATTTCCTTGGGAATTTAAGTGTCTTACTCTTGATGACATATAGGTTTGGTGATATTTTAATTAAAAATGTATTCTTGATCATTTGTACCAAACCTCTACATCAAATAGCACCGATCACCACTTAAAGTTCAGTTCCATTAAAGTCCATAATACTAGTTTTTTAAGGCAGTCTGCAGTGGGTAAAGTATGTGAATTTGGTGCAGTTGACTGCTGATTCAGTTTGGTCAATAGCAAGGGTGGATATTCACTGCATCTGGGAGTAATGGTCATAGCAATACTGTATAACAAGCAGCTTGATGTGCAAAGAGCAGGGCAATGTATTGAAGTATGACCATCTCAGGGAAGTGGGATTTAAGCAATTCTAAGCAATTTTGTGATTTAATTGATGGGAAGCTAAATTGGCACTTTCGCTCTGAAGGAAATTTTGGCATGCTAAAAAAAGTTCAGTTCATTTAAATGCAGATCTTGAGAATTATTGCAGTTCTCCAATCTGATGATTTCAGACTTTACGTGAACTAAGCGCAGTGTCAAGAACATTTTGTACTTATTCACTGGTTTTGGACTAAAATAGCTAAATGTCTGGGAGTCGGAGCTGTCAGAACATTCTTAACTTGTGGTATGTTGTGACTGCAGAATAACACCCCTGCCCCAGAAAAATTACAAGTTTATGCACACTTTTCTCCACCCTTTTGCGACATTTCCAGCTTTTAGTTAACCCCATCTGAATTTCCCAGTCTGCATTCCAATTATTTTAAATGGAGGGCGATCTACAGGATCAACCAGTAGATGATTATATTGGAGAGCAGGCTCAGAGGTGGGCTGCATGTTCCAGTGCTTTTGTACATTCTTTAAGCCTAATTTGTTCTTTCTGGTACTAATGTTCTGGTCTACAAACGTCGTCTGTCAATCTCCCTCCACAGATGAGTTTTCCGAACAACCCTTCATGGCATTGATTCTCCGGCACTTTGTTTTTTACATACAAATTGTTGGATAGCCCACATACGGAATGTTGTGTGCAGATCTGGTTGCTATAGGTTAGTTTAGGTCAGTTTAGTTTATTATCACATGTACGGAGGTACAGTGAAAAGCTTTTTCGTTGCGTGCCATCCAGTCAGCAGAAAGAATATACATGATTATAATCAAGCTGTCAACAGTGCACAGATACAAGATAAAGGGATTAATGTTTAGTGCAAGGTAAAGTTCGATTAAAGATAGCTCATGGATCTCCAATGAGGTAGATGATAGATCAGGACTAGTATCTAGTTGGTGATAGGATGGTTGAGTGGAAGAATGTCATTAAGATAGAGAGGGTGTTGAAAAGATGCACAGCAATGTTGCCTATACAGGAGGGCTGGTATTTTAAGGAGAGATTGGAGAGGAGGGATGTCTTGTATTTTTAGGAGAGACAGGCTGGCACTGTTCCTTGGAGTGAAGGTAGCTGAAGGGTGACTTTTTGGACATTTATAAAAATACTAGACTAAGTGGGACCCCAATGCAATATTTTACCTCTCCACCAATTCCAATATTGGTGGCCAGTGGGGGGGGGGGGGCTTTCTGGAGCGCTAGTATGAGTGTTATGGGCCGAAGGAACTGGTTTCCAGAGGGCTAGTATGGGTATTGTGAGCCGAATGGATTCTTGGGCTGGCAGCTCAGTCGCTTGGGTCTGGTGGGCTAGCAGCTCAGTCACTCGGGCCTGGTGGGCTGGTAGGTCAGTCACTTAGGCCAGTGCAGACCAATCCTTCAATTCAATTCAAGCAGCACAATGCAGACCAACCCTTCAATTTAGTTCAAGCAGCGCAGTGCAGACCAACCCTTCAATTTAGTTCAAGCAGCGCAGTGCAGACCAACCCTTCAATTTAGTTCAAGCAGCGCAGTGCAGACCAACCCTTCAATTCAGTTCAAGCAACACAGTGCAGACCAACCCTTCAATTCAGTTCAAGCAGCACAGTGCAGACTCACAGTTCTGTTCACTCACGGCGTAGACTCAGTCTGGACTCAAACGTCACTCACGGTCTTCCGGGGTGACTGACTCGCGTCCGGCATTATTCTCCTGGCCCCCCCGGAAGGGGCATTACCTTCATCATGGTGATTGACAGACCCGAAGATTAATATGCTCACCTCACGATTTTTTAAACATTCATAACTTTTTTATTATTTACCGATCGAAAAAAACCTTGGGGCGGTTGGTGGAGAGGAGGACGGTGAGTAAGATGGCGAAAAATCATAGTGATATAGGGTAGCGCTGTTTCTAAAATGTATTTACAACGTAGACAGGAAGTGGTCAAGATGAGACTTTTAGTGATAGGATAGATAGATAGATAGATAGATAGATAGATAGATAGATAGATAGATAGATAGATAGATAGATAGATAGATAGATAGATAGATAGATAGATAGATAGATAGAGAGCGTAAGTAGGATAGGGTAGGGGCGGTGTGGGCTCGTTGGGCCAAAGGGCCTGTTTCCATACTGTATGTCTCTATGACTATAATCACAGTCTTTACCCAGGATTACACAGTCTAAAAAAAGCTGGAGGGCCTAAGTTTAAGTTTAAAGGGCCTGTCCCACGACGGTCCCGCGAAGGTCGCGAGCGACTTTATTCGACCGCACAGCCGTCTGGAGTGCGTGACGTCATTTGAAGACGGACTCAAAATGCCGGAGTAACTCAGCGGGACCGGCAGCATCTCTGGAGAGAAGCAATGGGTGATGTTTCGGGTTGTGACTCTTCAGTCTGAAAGAAGGGCCTTGACCCGAAACGTCACCCATTGCTTCTTTCCAGAGATGCTGCCGGTCCCGCTGAGTTACTCCAGCATTTTGTGTCTATCTTCAATTTTTTTGGCTCTGGGAGTAGAAGTGGGGCGGATCCGGACCGCAACGGCCGTAAGCACCAGGCCGAGTTTGGCGATCGTTTGCCTGCTTCTGCTGCTGTTGCAGATGAGACATTGCATTACGCCAGGGTCTTGTGCCTGTCCCACTTTGTCCATCAGTTACGCGACAGGCCGTTGGCGCGCGAACATTTTCGTTCGCTACAAAAATTTCGGAGCCCCGCGCGATGTTCTGCACAACTACTTACCCCTCCGCGCTTCTCAGTGGGACCGGCCCCGCGTGGCCATACCATGCCCGTGCGCCTCAACACGACCACGAGGTCGCGTAATTTGCATGGCAAGGACACGTAAGTGGGACAGGCCCTCGAGTGGAAAGATTTAATAGGGATCTTCGAGACAGATTTTGCACACTAAGGTTGGTGGATATTTGGAACAAATGGCAAAGGAGATGGTAGAGGCAGGTACAATTACTGTTTTAAAAAAAATGGTGAGGTAAATGCATAGGAAAGATTTTAGAGAGATATGGGCCAAATGCAGGCAAGTGGGGTTAGACCAGGTAGGTATCTTGTTCGGTATGGACAAGTTAGGTCGAAAGGTTTGTTTCCATGCTGTAAAACTAGAAATCTCTATTTCCAGTACGTTATTTTAGTTTATTTTTCAAAACTAATATTCTTATAAATATAATAAATTAAAAATGTAATTTGTATTCTCTTACAATAGAAATATGGATATATTCTGTAGGGGCGGCTTATATTGGATTCACAGCTTAAATAGTATTCACAGTTTCATATTGAGTCATCCAATCCCCATTAATAGATTTTCAGACATTTGTTGGCTCCAGCATGACCAGACTTTAGCAGCACAAATGTAATTAGCATTTAGTTTCCAGGAACTATCCTTGATTTTCATTGATGTACGCACAAGCAACTAAAATTGGTGAAATATACATATATAGTTTGAAATATGCCATTGTAGACTCAAATTGAGGAAATTGGTGTTCTTATTCTCAAGATCCAAAAAATGTATTCTGAACAATAATTAAAGAACATAGAAAGTAATAATGACAGCTTTTATTGTCTTTATTCTGGAAAATATATTTTAATGACATTTAAGAGCTATTTAGCATCTTTAGGCCTTTTACTAAAAATCTTCTCTAGGATTTCAGCAAACATGAAATGGGATATTCATATTATGATGCTGTTTAAATGATGTTTGACTACAACAAGTCAAACTTGTTTTTATTTGGATTATGTTTTTACAGTAAAAATACTGTAGGGAGTAGTCTTAAAATCTATATCATTTGAAAGGGAGAAGTATAACAATGTAAAAGAAACCAAAACAAAAACGAACAAAATATTTTTACATTGCCTTGATGCAATGTGTAGCAGAAGAGTGTCCTTTAAAACAGGAAAGGCAAGGAGAGGAATGCAGGAGAGGGCGAGGGAACGTCACAAAATGAAATTAAAACGTATTGCTTCGTAAGACAAGCCGTCCCGTCGAGAGGGAAACTCTGTCATCATTTCAGGTTGATGTCTTTTCATCAGAACTGATTGCTTCCTTAAAGTGGAATAGGGTTGTTAAAGTGTAGCATTAGAGAAATGAAAAAAAGGCGTAAGATATATTTTTTTAATTCAGGTAATTAAGAGCATTTAATTTAATAGCTATTCTGTTCATCTGGATCTAGGATGTTAACAGAAAAACGTAGTTTTGTGGATGGAAGGGAAACATTGCCTGTTCTGGAGGGCTTGCATTTTAAGGAGAGATTGTTTTGGTGTGGGGGCATTTTAATATTCCATAACCTGTGAGATCACCTCTACCTTGTTGAATAATTAACAATTGTGCAGAACTATGATAAGAACAATTTTTTTCCATGAAATTAAGTTGATAGAGAATCCTTTTTTTTGATTTCTACAATTTTGATCCATTGTCAGCCGAAGGTGCAGAATGATAAGTTTAAAAATATATATATTTTGTGAGAGAGGTTTTGGGATGTTGCTTCATTACGTAATTGCAAAGAGAGTAGAATGGTACAGAAGTTAGAAGAACTACATGGGGAAAGAAAGAAATCTTTTATAGAACACAAAATAATGGGTGGGGAATTTTGAGCTTTTCAGCATAAGATTATAAACATTCTTTTTCAGGCTACACAAAAGCCAGCTGGTCACTGGGTCATTCATTCACAACATGATGGACTTGCACAGATGCAACCCATAATAACAGGGAATGCAGGAATTTAGACTGCCAAGTAGTTAATAAAACAACTACAAGATCAAGACGTGTGTTACAGATAGGAAATGAGTTTAGGTATGACTTTTCAAAATTGGATTTTGGAAGATAAAGTCATTCATCAACAAAAATCAAGTATAATATATTACAGGTGTCTAATTATATTATTTGTATGTCTCTTACTGTACACAACTTATTTAATAACATAAAGAGTGCCTCCCAATTTACCTCATCTGCTGCTGAAGAATAAACCATAACTGTTACCTCCCAACTTCTCATATTTCATTATGACGTCGAAAGAGTCTCCTTTAACCCATCGAGTCTTTGAAGGCAGCACAGAGCAATTTCAATCTCCCATTAATTTTACCTGCAACTCATTCATCTTCACATTCGCAGCAATTTTTCCCCATATTCTATTACTTATCTCCACAATGGGCGATTCACATTACAATTCACTTACCAATGTGTCTTTGAGGAAAGAAGAAACCAGAGCACAAGGGAGAAACTCACACCAACACAGAGAATGGGCAACTATACACAAGCAACACCAGAGGCAGGATTTAATCTGAGTCACTGCAGCTGCCAGGTAGCAGCTATGGCAGCTGTGCACCAATGTTGCACAATAATTTGCTCAATGGATGCATTTAAAGCCGTAAACCTGTCTTCACACACTATTGCCCCTGTCCCACTTTGGTGATTTTTCTAGGCGACTAGGCTGTCGCCACATGGTCGCCGGGGTGTCGCCTGTATGATCATGAGTAGTCTCCTCAGTCGCCCAAAAAATCGTATCGTTTTTCTAGTCGCCGCTGGATTTTGAAATGTTTAAAACTTTTCGCCGACAGTCAGCGACAGTTGGCTTGGCGCCAATGAGCGTAGTTTGACTTCTCCCGATGCAGGTGCTGTCATAGGTTGCCACCAGGATGACGTAGGTTGTCGCCGGTGCTGACTTTGGTGAATTCCTTTGGCGACTACCTACATCAACCAGCGACAGGTGCCAGTGACTGAATTGTATTACCTTGTCATAGCTTGTTGTGGGTGGACGTAGGTTGTCGTAAGTGTGGTCGTAGGTGGACGTCCTAATGGGTCGCTCGCTGTCGGTATCTTGCAGTAGCTTGACGTCGACTGGGTGGTAGATTGTAGACATTGTCGTAGACATTAACGTAGGGGGATCCAGTCACCGGCAGATGCCGAAAAAGTCGCCTAAATGAGTCAGGCCCATAAGTTTATGCTGATCCAGAACTCTGCTGTCTTTATCTCAGTCTGCTCCAGCTCCATGTTGCCTCATGGACACTGGCAGCTGTACTAGTTGATGTACAAACAATGCTTAGATTTTAACATCCTTCTGGAGACCTGTTTGTAACTTTGCCTACCGTACCAGACCACTATTATAGTTGCACTACTTTAATTCCAGCCTCTTGATCATCCACAAACGTAATTGCTCAAGTAGAGTTGGCTTTAAGCTGCTGATGGTGTATGTACTTTTAATTCTCACCTTCAGCCCCACTTTCTTTTTAAGACTTGCTTTAAAGCTCCCGCTTCATTGTTCTTGATATTTTCTGGTGGCATTACATCATATTTTAATTAGAGGAAGCGGTGGACTGACGTTGCACAATCCAGAAATCACATTTGTATCTTTGACCAACTTAAATGCAGTACCTTGGGACATTTACCATATTAAAGGAATTATATAAAATCCAAACTGTCTTGTTAAGACACATGGGATCCAGAAAACACTTAATCTGTGCTTGAAACAAATGCTTCCACCCATACCACAGTAGATTAAAGCTCTGGACTCGATTATATTGTTGGGCTGAAATTTGCTACAAGCCAGCCAGCCAGCAGGTTCACAGAGGATCACTGGCCAGCTGCAACGCTTGTGACATTTCCGAATGAAAGTGTGGTCTGTGTAGGTCAGAGGTGCATGCGCTGGTCCTTTGGCAACGTTTAGTAAATTTTTGACCCAAGGGACCAGCCATACTTTGGATGTGGCTCCTCAGCTTTACCCCAGCCACAACTGGCACATCTAGCACCACTGAAATGTATCTATTGACCATCTAAAATGTGAATTTAGTTTTGGGGAGGGGGGGGGGGGGGTTATTTCTTTTTGTTTCAATGTGCTTTAATAATTTTCATTAATTACGATAGTTTGTGTTTCTTACTTTTTTAATTTGCTGTACTGTTTTCAACTGATTGATAACTGGAGACATTTGAAAACTATGAAGGAGTTTTCTGGTAGCCCAAGCTGCCATCAAGTCTGTCCATGTGCTGTGCCATACCTTCTGTCATTGCATCCCAATGTTGAAACTGTTCATATTGGGAGCCAAGTGACTGCAGACATTTAGTTTGACTCCGCGACTTGTGTAGGTAAGCAACCACACCGCACGTGCTGGGAATGATCCAGATATTGGGGTCCGGTTCCATATTGATGAAGTCAGGTACAAGGTGGCATTAGCGTTGTGTGGAACTGAGATGAAGATGTTCTATGATTATTGATGCAGGGCGGATAGTAGGTCAGGTCCCCGTGACAATATCTCCAGAATTATATCCAACCTAATTTGGTCTTGAGAAATCTAAGGTTAAATCCAGAATCACAGAATTCACCAAAATAACTGTTGCATTTGTAGCTTTCTTCCGAGGTTCCCTCTCTTATGTCTATCCCCTCCCAATATTAGGAATTGTTAGCTTTGTTTGAAGCAAACCTTTACTATTGACTTTCAACCTGTTTTCCTGGTTCTTCAAATGATGCATGCGATTATGTTGTCATTATGTGCACACAGTTCCCGAGTATTTAAAAAAAACATGCAGCGTGATTTTTTTATTGAATTTTTATTCACCTTCATTCACAGGGTTAACGTTTCAAACTTGGTATTCCTATGTTTGGTAAAATTCACGTACAAGCAAGAGTGTTTGAATTTCTTATGTAATCATTTGTACATCCTTATTTTCATTTGGTCCCATTTACATTTTCACAAGGAGTATTCTGTCAGCCTGCAGAACTGCTTTTCATGCCAAGTGAAACTTGTCTGAAATAGAAATTATACTGTGCAAACGAGTGAAACTTGAACATTGAGGACTACCTTAATTGGCCTGATAGGAGCTAAAGAAAGTTAATGTTTCTCAGTAATGTGTTACACATCACTGGTTAGAAACAAAACACAATTTGAACTACAGAAACTTATCCCCCTTTATCAATGTGGAATGTTTCAATTTTGCTGCAGATTCATGAAATGTGAATTGCACAAGAGATCCTTTTTCTTAACATATAATATTACAGTCAAATATCTATATATCTATATTATACTAAAACTCTCATCTGTTTGTATGCGTGCGCGATATCCCGAAACCCCACCAAAACGGTACACGATAGGGCTACATTTTTTGGCCCACCTTACCCACCATTGTCCTGTGATGTAACTGAAATAAGTTTTGTTCAGATTGATGGTATATTTTACAACTTATTGACAAGTTATTTTAAAACTTTACAAAAATCACTTTTCAAACCACTTTTCCACTGCCCTGCCCGTCTGCTGCATTACAATGACATCACAATGGGATCCAGAATCTCAATTACATAAAAAATTGTGATGTAAAAAAAAACTCAGTGTTAATCAAATTCTTCTGTTTTCAATAACAGCTGACATTGTGTTTAGGTTATTTTAAAAAAGCGCGACTTTCATTGAGAATTCCATTTTTTTTTAATATCGCATTTTCATTGTGGGAGGTGGGATAGAGGGGGAGGTGGTGAATAGGGGAGCAGGGGGATAGGGGGAAGATGAGGGGGGTAAGGAGGGAGAGGGAGGAGAAAGTGGGGGAGGTGAGGAGGGGGTGGAGAGCGAGTGGAAAGTGGGGGAGGTGAGGAGGGAGAGTGGGGAGAAAGGGGGATAGAGGAAGGGGAGTGGGGGAGATAGGGAGGGGGTGATAGAGGGAGAGGAGGGTAGTGGCGGTGGTGAGGAGGGAGAGTGGGGGGTGTGTTAAGGGGGAGGTGAGGAGTGGGGGAGCAGGGGGATAGAGGGAGGGTAGGGAGGGGAGAGGGGTTATGCAGGGAGGGAGGGAGTGACTGAGGGTAGGGGAAAGGAGAGAGGGAGAGGTGATGGAGAGAGTGTGGGAGGGGAAGAGGAGGGAGGGTAAATAGGGAGTGTTGAGGACGAGGGGGGATTGAGGAGGATAGGGGTAGGAAGAGGGATGGCGAGGAGCAGTCGATGGAGGGTTTCCCGTAACTCGCCTAACAATGGGGATCTCTGGCGTCACAACGGGAACCCCTCAGCCACGGCTGCGCAGTTAGGGGCTAGGGGTCAGTGGTGGAATATTGCCTAGGGGGATGAGCCCAACGGGTCCGCACCTGGTCTAGTGTCATATAAATCTGAAACCATCCATTTGTTACAATTTTGTTATACATTTAATTTAAAAATTGCCTATAATGCATGCTGGATTACATTTCACCCTCATTGTAACAAGGTTGAAATGAAGAACTGCCAGTAGGTCAGTATGTTCTTTTAAACTGTAATACTAATTTTAAACAATACAAATAATTGGAAGAAACAGAATTAAACAAGTTAAAATAAATTAATCTTGCCCTTTTACCCTGGAATGTGCAAAAAGGGTTGGAAAAAAAACTATTGACCTACTCATTGCTCTTTGTTACAATACAGGTGAAATGCAATCCAGCTTGCTTTATAGGCTATTAGTGCAGTGGTAGAGTTGCTGCGGCTATTTTGATTTCCTATATTCCATCTTTTACCTAGACTTAACTCTTTCTTTCTTTCTGGGCATGCAAAACTGATCCATCTATTTATGCAGTGTGCAACACAGTGGTACAGTATTTAATATCGCTGCGTTCGAGTGCCAGCAAGCTGGATTCAATCGGGTTTAGTTTAGGGATTAGAGATACAACACGGAATCAGGTTCTTTGGCCCACCTAGTCCGTGCCGACTAGCGATTTTCGCAAACTTTCACGATCCTACACACACTAAGGACATTTTTTACATTTATACCAAGCCAATTGAACTACAAACGTGTATGTTTTTGGAGTGTGGGAGGAAACCGAAGATCTCGGAGAAAAGTCACGGGGAAAATGTACAAACCCCGTGCAGGCAGCACCCGTAATCAGGATCAAACCCGGATCCCTGGCGCTGTAAGACAGCAACTCTACCACTGCACTGCCATGCTGCTAGGGTGGAGTTTGTGTGCCCCGTGACCACATGGGTTTACTCCAAGGCTTTGTTTCCCTTGCACTTCTTAAAGATGTGCTGGTAGGTTATTTAGCCACTGTAAATTGCTTATGTTATGATATACGTGATTGTCAGAAAAAGTGGTTACAAGAAAATAAGTGGAATTATTGGATTATTGGATTATATCTGGATTATTGTGAGTCAGATTAGACTCAATGGTGTCCTGCAAATTGTTTGAAAATATGAAAAATATTTATAGAAAGCATAAATGGAAAAGTTCTCCACTACATTAGAATTCCAATATCTGACTATTTGGAAATCTGATGGTTCAGCATCTGGTTCACAGATAATGTTTGCCACACTCCCTTTCCACTGAATATTGACCCAGCTCCATCACTCTCCTTCCACTTGTGGAGTTCCAGTTCTCGAGCTGGCTTTCCACCAACCTGATTTACAGGAAATGTTATCATACTGTGCAACTTTTTTTTAAATAAGTCATTTACAGTCAAATAAGCCATCAATGGAAATATCACTCATTAGTTTGGAAAGTCTACCAGTCCAGTTCCCCCCAAAGTCCTAAACATACCAGATTGTCAGACATTGACTGCACTTCCTCCTTACTGAAAGCTTATTTGAAAGTTGAAAGTATTTTGCACAATATTGCTTTGCTTTGAACTGGTCAATACTGAATGTATAATTTGGTGATTCAGGATATGTTCTTATGGTACTGGACCTCTGAACAGTTTTACAAACTGCAGTAAGTGTTTCTAAGTTAAAATATCTTGCACTTATACATGCATTTATTATTGTTTCAGATTGTGGCTTGAATGTACATAAGCAGTGTTCGAAATTTGTACCCAATGACTGTCAGCCTGACCTCAAAAGAATCAAGAAGGTGTACAGTTGTGACCTGACAACGCTGGTAAAAGCACACAACACACAGAGACCTATGGTTGTGGACATGTGCATTCAGGAGATCGAAGCTCGAGGTTTGGGCACACTCTTGCACAGTTGTAAAATATCATTTTGATTATAGTTTATGTCGTTAATTATATGATTTGCCAGGCATCTGTTGGCTTGCAGAGCATGATGAAGGCTTGTTTATTGTCCCAGAATTTCTCATTCCCGTCTCCTCTGTTCTTACTCACTTTGTTCAGTTGCAACTAATGAACTATTTACTGCTCTCTTTGAGCCAACAAACTTTCATGTAATTCTCTCTCCCCTCTCCCTCTTTCCCCTCTGTCTTTCCCCCTTTTATGTTCCTTTCCAAGGACTTTATTCAGCAATTGCCAAATATACAGTGTACCAAAAATACATAAACGTTCAATGGTTACAATACATCAAGCAGTCATTATAGTAAAATGGTACAGTCTTTATCTACAATGCTCTCAACCCCTCACGGCGACCTGCGTTCACGGAAGGCCTCCGGCATCCCCATGGACACCACGTGTTCCCTCTCCAGTGACACGCGAGCATGGACATAGGCCCGGAAGAGGGGCAGGCAGCTGTCTCTAGTGTGACCATTGGGCATCTTGGCCAGGCCCAGGAGTAAACCGACAGGGAGATACCACCCTCCCAATCGGCCCTCCCCATTGTGGGACTAAAATGTAGCCAAAGCATGAGGTGCAGCCCCTTCAGATATCCATACGGGGCAGCAACCTCACACACTCCATATACGTGTGGAACACGGTCTCTTCCTAGCTACAGGAGTTACAGGCGGCCGGCGAGCCCGTGAACCGACTCAAAAGTTTATTACACGCCAACGTTTTGAGAAGACTCCCTTCCAGAGAGACCTCCACTGCCAGGTGGCAACGCGGACTGTCAAGGTGTGTCCAGATGGAAGACGATCGCAAGGAGGTGCAGAATGTGCAGGAGCATTCTGTACAGTATGCGTCTCTCCACATCATGAAACGGCACGCCCGGCATCTCGGAAAGGCGACTTCTCTCTTTTCCCTCTCTCTCTTTCTCCCACTCTCTCTTTCCCCCACTCCACTCAAATCCAAAATCCATATTTTGCTTGGGTAGTTTACACCCCAGCGGTATTGTGATATCTTGAGCTCAGACATAGAATAACAAGTTAACTCACTGATTACCGGAACATGACCGCCCAGCTGTCTGTGGTTTATTCAATCATTTACAATCCTCCAACCAAAGGTGGCGCTATTACAACTCCTCCCACCTTAATGAAAAAATTATCGTCTTTTTGACATTTTTAAATATAACATTGTTGACATTTTTTTTAATATAATACAAATGGTATGAATTTATTACAATCTTGTCTGATAGTTAACTTTTATATAACCTGAAAAAAATGAGGGCATCAGGCATGTATGTTGCATATACAATGATATGTGCATTTCAGGAGATACATTTCACAAATTAAACCTAACCACTGGGTTTCTCCTTCTTTCGGGATCTTCCCTGACCAAACGTTTCTGACTGTTTAGAATCACATGGACTCATTTTTGATCGAGTCAAGTCTTCCTTTTGACCTACATTCATAGATTACAGTCCATCACTCAATTTGGTTGTACTGTCAACCACACTTCAACCTCCATTTTCAGGCTGGTTCAAACTCTCACTATCTTGTGTACCTTCTTGTACCATTTCTGTTTCATCTGTTTGTACCTGTACTTGAGTGGTAACCAAATTAGCTGACTCGTCTAATTGATCTGGTTGTAAACCTGTCTGTGCTTGCATAGACAGGGCTCTCACTTAACGTTTTTTCTCTGTTGCTAGCCGGGCAACTTAGGCAGCTTTTTAGGTTGCCAAATGACAGTTTAGGTGGTCATCTAAGATGGCTTGCATGACGCATGCGATAATGTGTTCGGACGAAGTCCGTAGTTATCAGTCAGAATTATGCTCAATGAAGCATTCACATATTATTTCTGCTCCAAAGAAAGTCACAAACTAAACATATTCACCAATCAAGACACGATATATACCACAATTACATGCAGCAAAATTATAATACAGTATCTCAACACTTTTTACACGTTGCACTGAATGCAATTTCTATTATTTCATTCCACTTCCAAACAAAAATGGGGTTGGATTATTCAGTGTATGATCAACCTCGGTGAGACCAAGCGCAGGCTTGGCGATCGCTTCGCACAACACCTCCAATCAGTTCACAATAACCAATCTAATCTCCCGGTGGCTCAGCACTTCAACTCCCCCTCCCATTCCGAATCTGACCTTTCTGTCCTGAGCCTCCTCCATGGCCAGAGTGAGTCCCACCGTAAATTGGAGGAGCAGCACCTCATATTTCACTTGGGCAGTTTACACCCCAGCGGTATGAACATTGACTTCTCCAATTTCAGGTAGTCCCTGCTTTCTCCTCCCCTTTCCAGCTGTCCCTCAGCCCACTGTCTCCACCTCTTCCTTTCTTCTCCCCGCCCCCCCACCCTCCCACCCACATCAGTGTGAGGAAGGGTCTCAACCCGAAACGTCGCCTATTTCCTCCGCTCCATAGATGCTGCCTCATCCGCTGAGTTTCGCCAGCATTTTTGTCTACCCATTCACACAAGTTCTGTTATCCCACTTTCCTCACCCACTCCCTACACATTAGGGGCAATTTTACAGATACAAGTTAACCTACAAAGCCATTGTGTCTTTGGGATGTGGGAGGAAACCCACACACATGCAGGAAGAATGTGCAAATTTAACACAGACATTGCCCGAGGACAGGATCGAACACAGATTTCTGGTGTGTGAGGCAGCAAGTCTACCAGCTGTGCCACTATATTTTGTTTTTCAACACACAAAAAATTATACGTTGATAACTTTGGTTACTAAAAATAAGAAACTATCCATTTTCAGTCTTAAATCTCTAAGTTATGTTATGTTCCCCTTTACAGCTACTGTATGTTTTAATTCAGTTCAAGACTATGGGGCAGTGTCTATCTTCAGTTTAAACCAGCATCTGCAGTTCCTTCCTACACGCACGATACTATACGATATAACTTTATTAATCCCAGGAGGGAAATTGTGTGTGTGTGGGTATATATATTATACACACACACACACACACACACACACACACACACTTATATAGCTATATATTCATATATAAATATACACTGTTTTCTTTTCTCGTTTATAACTTTGTTTACAGAGTACTATGTTTACATATTCTATTGTGCTGCTGCAAGTAAGGATTTCATTGTTCTAACTGGGACGTGAGAAAATAAAACACTCTTCACTCTTGACTTACGTCGCTGATGTGTGGGATAGAAATAGTGTACGGGTGATCGGTGGTCGGCGTGGACTTGGTGGGCCGAAGGGCCTGTTTCCACGCAGTATCTTTAAATTAAACTAGAAACGCTAAAACCAGAGGGAGTCTAAAGAAGGGCCTCTACCCAAAACATCATCCAATTTCTTCTATCCAGAGATGCTGGCTGCTCCATGGAGTTTCCCCGCACAATTAAAGCATGAAATAGTCTTCACCCTGCCATAGTTACCCAACCAGACGCAACTAAATTTAAGGTAGCTCTTTTTTCCCGAAGAACCCTTTTTTGCTTAAGTCCAAGTAAAGAGTCAAGAGAATTTTATTGTCATGTGTCCCAGATGGGACAATGAAATTCTTGCTTGCTGCAGCACAACAGCAGCTTTTGGTGGTGGCCCCTTCACTACCTCCAGTTTAAATTCCATTTGGAATATTTTTGGAGTAACTCTTGCTCCCTGAAGCAAGAGTTACTCCAGGGAATTACTCCAGGCCCAGGGAGTGATTCTGCGTCGGTTTTCATCGGTCGTGGCGAGGCGGCGACCGGACAGCAATGGCGGCCAGATCTCCCACAATGCAATGGGAGGGAGAATGTGCCCGGCGGCGACCAGTTGCCAGGGCGGCTGATGATGTGCTGGCCATGGTTGTGCGCATCTGCAGGAGGAGGATGTGCAGGCCGTGGCAGTGCGCATGTGCAACGCGGCCGGCCGTGCTGGCGGATGAGGAGGGGCCGGAGAGCAGAGAGCAGCGACCCGAGACCCAGCAAAAGATCATAGAGTGGTGCTCGCCGTCCCGGACACTGATGGCGGGCGGAGACGGAGAGTGACAAAGAGAGATAGCGGAGCCAGCTGAGAGTTGAACGGCAGGTGTCCTGGGTGAATGCCAAGCCGGGCAAAATTACACGGCTTTAGGTTGCCCGACAGGACTTTAGGTTCTTTGGGACACTCCTTTCCTTTACTTCTGTCATGATATGCTTTTTGTTTCTCCTGTTTCTCTTCTACTGTTTGAGCCAAATTTGGTTTCAACAGTGAAAATCTTGTTCTGGGTTTTCTCTGGAAAAAATTCAGCTGGTGTTTGACCAGTAGTGGTGTGAGGTGTGTTACGATATGTAATCAGAAAGTTAGCTAGTTTGTGAAACAGAGACAACTGTTTTTTCTTTGGATTTGGATCCAGCAGTTGTTTGACAAAATTACGCTTTACAATTTTCACTCTGTGTTCTGCTGCGCCATTTGAAGCGGGATGGTATGGAGTGACTCTAGTGTGTTTTACACCATTCCCTTTCATGAATTGTGCAAACTCTTGTGAACAGAATTGTGGTCCGTTATCTGACACAATTTCCTCTGGAAATCCATGGACGCAAACAATCCTCGCAAAATATCTATCATTTTGCTGGATGTCGTTTTGTTCCTCAGAAACACCTCAACCCACTATCAATCACAATGAACAATTGCCGTCCATCTAACTCTGCAAAGTCCACGTGTAATCTTTGCCACACTCTAGCTGGCCATTTCCATGGCTGTAGCGATACTGTTGGTGGATTCTATCCAACTGCTTGACATGTGCTACACTCTTTCACCATTTGGTCTATGTCCTTATCTAGACCAGGCCACCATAGATAGCTTCTAGCTAGACTCTTTGTTAGACACATTCCCATATGCTGATCGTGAAGATTTCCTAGCAATTTTACTCCATATTTTTCAGAGATTACAACTCTCGCTCCCCAAATGACACAACTTGATCTACTGAGAGTTCATTCCTACGTTCAAAGAATGGTTTCAGTTCTGCCTCTGAATCTGGCAATTTGTTTGGCCACCCATTTGTAACATAGTCCTGCATTCTTGACAAACGTCTGTCAGTGCGAGTACCTTCCAAATATCCCCCGAGTGTTCTAGACGCAAATGCTATTGGCCTCTCCTCTCCATTTTCTAGCACATGAGAGATCACAGCACCAACACCGTATGGTGATGCATCACATGCTAACTTCATTGGCTTCATTACATCGTAATGAACAAGCATTGTACTCTCTTCCAACTGAGCTTTACATGACTTGATCACAAGTCCACTTCCATGGTACATCTTTTCTCAAGAGCTCTTACAAGGGATGTAAACAGGTGGACAGATTTGGAACAAACGTCCCATAATAATGCACTAATCCTAAAAAGGATCGGATCTCAGATTTGTTTCTGGGAGTGGGCGCGTTCTTGATCACATCAACTTTACGCTTGGTGAGGCACCTATCCGTCTTTGGTTTGCTGGACTGCTGTTTGTTCAATTCTTCCGCTGGCTGTCTAGAAGTTGTCCTGACTTCTCTCGAACCCCTCTCTGCCATATCCATTGACAAAGCAGTTTTACAAGCTGTTTCAAATGTCAGGTCATCAGTTTACTTCAGATCCGCTCACTTCTCAGTCCACACACAAAACGGTCTCTTAATGCCCGATCTTGTAAATTTCCAACATTACAATGAATTGATAACCTTTTGAGTGCCATAATAAAATGTCCTCCTCTGGAAGTTGGTATCTCGTTCCAAATCGATAGCTTTCAGCTATTTCTAAGGGGTTAAGGTCATAATGTTCTGTTAACTTCTTCAGAATATCCTTCAAGGGCGTGTCCTTTGGTTTGGCTGGAGCTAAAAAAATATATGCTGTATCATAAACAACGGGGCCCATTTCAGTGAGAAAAATTGCTCTTTTCCTAGCTTGAATTGCTTCCTTCAAATATCTTGATTCTGAATCAGAAGCTAATAACTTCAGTAATGTTATTTGCAGCAAAAAACAAATTTAAACGTTCGATGTACGCACTTGACGTTTCCCGGCTTTGCTGGAACTTACCCAGTCATTCAATATACCCACTGGGCACCACCATTTTGGATTTTTACCGGTCTCACTGACACCAAAAGTTATACAACTTTCTCCGTGCCTCTGTAGAATTCCATATGTACACGAACAATTAAAGCTGGGGAATCCACAATCCCATCCTCGTCGCCAATTTGTGATATCTTGAGCTCAGACACAGAATAACAAGTTAACTCACTGCTGACCGGAACATAAATGCCCAGCTGTCTGTGGGTTTATTCAATCATTTACAATCCTCCAACCAAAGGTGGCGCTATTACAGGTATGAACATCGACCTCCAATTTCACGTAGTCCTTGCTTTCTCGCTCCTTCCCCTCCTGTTCCCAGCTCTCCCACAAGCGTACTGTCTCCGTCTGTTTCCTTTTCCCTCCCCCCCCAACATCAGTCTGAAGAAGGGTCGCGACAGAAAACATCGCCTATTCCTTTACGCCATAGATGCTACCTCACCCGCTGAGTTTCTCCAACCTTTTTGCCTACCATAGTAAATTATACTCAGCATTTTCTCCCAAACTAAAAATCTATGCTTCCTCAATAGATATGTTCTGTACAAAATGTGCTGTTTTGTTCATGGGTATTTGTTCATGAGTATGGGCATTGTTGACCCTTTCAGTTAATGTTGGCACATTTGATTTTTGAGTCTTTTCTATAACCAGTAGAAAGCTAATTATATTGTAATCTCCATTTTCCAAATCCTCTCAAGATAAAACAAGCTCCAGTTATATCACATTGACAGGATTAGTGTTTGACATATTCACTGCCCTCTGAGAGAAAAAAAAATCTTCCTCATCTCGGTTTTAAGATGTGTTACTCCTTATTACACAACTTTGCCCTGAGCTTTAGATTACCTTGTCATTCTTCCAGCGTCCACCCTGTCATGGCATCTCATATTCTTATAAATTTCAAGATCACCTCTCATTCTTATAAAAATTACTCCTTGCATGTCAACCTCTTCAAGAATAGACACAATATACAGCATCTGAACAGCCAGTTTGTTCCTCTTTAAGTAACTACATCAATGATCTATACTGTAATCCAATTGTAGTCTAACAAGGTCCTGTGCTGACACATTTAATTTTATATTCTATTATTTGTGAAATAAAGTAAGTCCTAATTACTTGCTTGGTTCTTGCTTCATCTGCATGCTAGCCGCCTGGTACCCAGACACCCTGATGGCAGCATTCTGTGAGTTCTCTTCATTTCAGCAATTCCTCTTCTTTCAAGAAAAAGTGGATAATGCTGCAATTCCCCCTTATTACATACCATTTCCCATTTTCTTTACCCACTGATTAACCTATCCAAATTGTTTTCAAACTTCTCACAACTTGCCTTCCTACTATCATCGTATTGTCAGAAAACCTGTTTGCAATAAACTCGTTAAACTCAATAAACTTTATCAAAGTCATTGATAGTTTGAGGCCCAGTACTATCCATGTGGTAAGCCTCTCGCTGCAGGTCACTAACATTAAAATGATCTACAGTATTGTGTGTTTTCTGTTAGTTAACCAATTCCCTATCCATATTACCCAAACTTTCCAAGCTCCCCGTTTGTACAGTGACCTTTTATGTAAAATCTTTTTTGTTGCCTCCTGAAAATCCAAATGCATATGCACACACTGTCCCATCCTTTAATTTGTCAAGCACAATCTCCATTTTGTGGAATTATGTTGATTATGCTTGATTGCTTTTTGACTTTCCGAATGTCCTGCTGCTGCTTAATAATTAATTTCAGCATTCCCCATGGACTGAAATCAAACCGCTGCTTCCTGTATTCTGCCTGTCCCCTTTCTTGAATAAGGAAGTTACATTTGCAATTTTACAATCCTGCTGATACTCATTCAGAACCTAGAAAACATTGACAGGTCCTAACCAATGCATCTATTGGCTGCAGCCATCTTTCTGAAAAGCCCAGATACAACCCCAGGTTTAGTCCCACTGATTCGCCCAATACTTTTCAACAGTGATATTTTTTTAACCTATGTACAACCTCCCTCCCCCCCCTTTTGCCTTTAATTAATGACATATTAATGCCTTCAAGATGCCTTGAAGGCATCAACACAATATTTCAGCTATTTCCTTATTTCCAATTCCCCTGTTTTGCCCTCTGTTCAGTATTTCTACTTCTTTTCGGAATTGCTTATACATGTTTTTACTCATTATTTATATTCCCTGCTCTTTATTCTCATAAACAATTGTATACCTCTTTATTGTTTATCCAAGTTAGTTTCCCAAAATTAAAGGTATTCCAGCCTCTTCTTTGGGATGGGAATGTGCTGAACAAGAACATTCTACTGTATTCATTCCATGAATTCCTTCCTCTCATTACAGCATTTTACTATTGTTTCCTCATTTATCTGTCAGGATAATTGAAGTTTTCTATTACCATTCCTCTGACATTTGTTAGGAAGTAACTGCGGATGTTGGTTTACACTGAAGATAAACACAAAATGCTGGAGAATGTAAGAACGATTTATACATGTAATACATGATATACTCCAGTTAATTATCCATGTATAAATGTATATCATGTATTACATGTATAAATCGCTCTTACATTCGGGAACATGGTTAATGTGGGATTTCAATTTGAGCACACTTGTTTGAATAGATGCAAGCGGCATGTCCAGCTTCTCTCCTGGGCGCGCAATACACGAAGCCGATGAAATAACACAACAGACACACCAAAGATAGACACAAAATGCTGGAGTAACTCAGCTGAAGAGGCAGCATCTCTGGAGAGAAGGAATGGGTGGCTTTTCGGGTCGAGACCCTTCAGACGCACTCTGAAGAATGGCCTCGGCACGAAACGTCACCCATTCCTTCTCTCCAGAGATGCTGCCTATTTTGTGCGTAGGAGCTTGGGTGCATTCCGCAAACACCAAGATGGTAATATATAAACCGTCTGTCCCCACAGCCGGGGTGAATCACCCTGGTATGGGTGTCAAAGTCCGGGGTCGGAGGGGGTGGGTCAACCTGCTGTGGAGGTTGGGGTCCGATGGTGGTGCTTTGCGGTCAGTGACTGTGGGATGCTACCGCGGGTGGAGATGGAGGAGAGAGAGAAGGGGGGGGGGGAGAGAGAGAAGGGAGAGAGAGCGGGGGGGGGGAAGAGAGAAGGGTGAGAGAGAGAGAGAGAGAAGGGGGAGAGAGAAGGAGGAGACAGGAGCGTGCGGTTAATTTTCCCACACAAGCCATAGATGACTGGGCAATCTGAACCCAAACACCAAGTTGAAAGCGGCCGAAGGTGCGCATCGCTCGGGCCAGCCCCCACTCTCCCACGGCCACCCTCCGCGGGCTGTGGTTGGGTGGCGCGGAGGTTTGGGGCAATGTTCATGCCTTCATGGTGATGGACGCGGGGGTCTGGACCAATCGCTGACTAGTCCCGCCCCCCGGCAACGCCAAGTCCGTTATTGGACTTTTCTGTCGAGTGGGAGTCGATCCATTGGCCTGTAGGCGCCACGGCCTTTTGGGTAGGTGGTGTACGACTGAGCGGCCATTCGGTAAATTTGCTTTTAGGCGACGCAGCCTTTCGGTTCATAGGCGTTTAGGCGTCCCGCGCTTTCGGTTAGTTTGCATTTAGGCATCCCATCCTTTTGGTTAGTAGGTGTTTCGTCTTCGGACTATTTTGGTTAATTCGCGTTTCGGCCTCATTTCTATTCGGTACTTTGGCTTTAGCTTCTTTGCTTCGGCCTCTTGTCTATCGGCACCGCGTCCGCACACAATTTATGTAGTCCCTCAATTTCCCCATGAAAGCCAAGATCTGGATAGTCACTTTATTCCCAATATGAGAATATAGACAAAAAGGTGTTTTAAACTGCAAATAGCCTGAAGTGCCTGACCTGAAACGTCTTTGTGTCTTTATTTATTAATTATTGTTTCCAGCATATAAGCTCCACTTAATAAAGTAACAATTCCCATTTGTTCCATAGGTTTGAAATCTGAGGGGCTTTACAGGGTGTCTGGATTTACTGAGCACATAGAAGATGTTAAAATGGCATTTGATCGAGGTGAGTGGAGCATTTAACCTCCTGCTTTTAATTACAATACAAATCAAAATAGGCATTTCAAATCAGCGGGTTTTGCAAATGTTCCCATTGCCACATTAGAGACAGATTTGTAGTCATTTGATTAGCCATACTTGAACTATTGTACATGATTTTGAACATTCAGTGATAGCAACTTGGAGTTCTATGATCTAGATTAAAATTAAACCAGTAGTAAACCAACATTAAGAGATTAGTATACAAACTTAAAGCACACGGTATTGGGGGTTCAGTATTGATGTGGACAGAGAACTGGCTGGCAGACAGGAAGCAAAGGGTAGGAGTAAACGGGTCCTTTTCAGAATGGCAGGCAGTGACTAGTGGGGTACCGCAAGGCTCAGTGCTGGGACCCCAGCTATTTACAATATATATTAATGATTTGGACGAGGGATGTAATGTCTCCAAGTTTGCGGATGACACTAAGCTGGGGGGTAGTGTTAGGTGTGAGGAGGATGCTAGGAGGCAGCAAGGTGACTTGGATAGGCTGGGTGAGTGGGCAAATGCATGGCAGATGCAGTATAATGTGGATAAATGTTAGGTTATCCACTTTGGTGGCAAAAACTGGAGGGTAGACTATTATCTTAATGGTGGCAAATTAGGAAAAGGGGAGATGCAACGAGACCTGGGTGTCATGGTACACCAATCATCGAAAGTAGGCATGCAGGTGCAGCAGGCAGTGAAGAAAGCAAATGGAATGTTAGCATTCATAGCGAAAGAATTTGAGTATAGGAGCAGGGAGGTTCTACTGCAGTTGTACAGGGTTTTGGTGAGACCACACCTGGAGTATTGCGTACAATTTTGGTCTCCAAATCTGAGAAGGGACATTCTTGCCATAGAGGGGGTACAGAGAAGGTTCGCCAGACTGATTCCTGGGATGTCAGGACTTTCATATGAGGAAAGACTGGATAGACTTGGCTTGTACTTGCTGGAATTTAGAAGACTGAGGGGGGATCTTATAGAAACTTACAAAATTCTTAAGGGGTTGGATAGGCTAGATGCAGGAAAATTGTTCCCGATGTTGAGGAGGTCCAGAACAAGGGGTCACAGTCTAAGGATAAGGGGGAATTCCTTTAGGACCGAGATGAGGAAAACATTTTTCACACAGAGAGTGGTGAGTCTCTGGAATTTCATTTCGGAGTCACGTGAGTGACTTCGTGAAGAGCCTGCCGGCGCGCATGCTCGACATATCGTCGTACCGCGTTGCTGCGACGGCTGGCGGTGGAGCGCGCTCCTCGCCAGCCCTTCAGAAGGGGCCACGGAGGTAAGTATTCTACCTTTAGTTGGTGGTCCTTGTTGTTGGTTTTGTCTTGCAGCAAGGACATGGATGGGAGTTCCAAGGGCCGGAGGACGTCAGGACGAGTTCGCCGGTCAACAGTTCCGGGGCCTTTACCATCGGCAGTACCTGCATCGCAGGCCGGGACTCAGGCGGAGATGTGGGTAAGCCCTGTGTTTACAGGTCCAGATCCGCCAGCACACCACAGCTCGGAGGAGTTCGACGAGGAGGAGTGTGGTGTGCCGCCAGAGCAGGGGGACCCTGCCATGGCAGTCAGGTCGTCAGCGGGCTCGCTGGCGACCTCGAGCTGGGTGCGTGCGGCTGCACGGCCTGTTCCACTCCGAGAAGGGGAAGGGCAGGAGCCCAGAAGCCTAACCCTACCAGGGCTAAGGCATTGCCTGACACGGAGGAGCGGTCAGGTTCCAGGGAAAGACCCGGGGCGGCTGTGAGGTCCAGCCGGCACGCCCCGACTCTCGACGCCGGGACGGGTCGGTCGAGTCGGGTCTCGTCACGGTCGCCGAGCCCCCCATGGATGGGTGGGCGAGACCATGCGTCGGCAACGTCCACGATGTGGGCAGCCGGCAAGACTGCGCGGGCCCCAGGCAGCCATGCTTCGGCTGGTGCCGACACCTCGCCGCAAGTGCCCTTAGTGGCAGCGGCTTCAGCTCCCGCTAAACGGAGGCGGTTGAACACGCCCGCGCAGGAATCGCGCAGTTCGCCTCGGCGGCTGTTAGCGACAACTACCGGCACCGGCAGGGCCTCGACGAGGTGCGGGCCGATGACAGGAGCCCGGTTTTCTTTTCAGAGCCGGAGGACTCCGACCACCTGAGTGTTCAGGGTGAAGGGCGTATTGACCGTATGGAGCGGCTGCTGGAGCTCCTGCTTCAACGTCAACAACAGCAGGGCAGCAACAGGCACAGGGCGTCTTCACAAACATCTACTATCAGCCTGGAGCAGCAGGAAGAAGTCCTCATCCAGGCAATGAGCCGTCACAAGGCTCCATCCAATTGCAACTCCCTCAACGTGCCTGTGGTCAATACGCCGATATGGGGCAACATCAGTGCGGCTATCCGTCAACAGGAGGTAAAACTGCAGCGGATCCTGAAGCTCCTCACGGCCGGTATTGCCGCCTTTGTGCGGTCGGTGGACGGGGACGAATTGAATTTGGACCAGGGAGATGCCCTGGCCCTCCTGTGCGCGACCCAGCACGAAATTAACGGGTTTCGCAAAACCAGCATCCGCCCAGCGCTCAATCCAAAGTTTGCAGGAGTGTGCAAACCACCGCCGCCGCCCCCGCCCCGTCAGCTCTTTGGGAAGGACCTCTCGAAGAGAGTCAAAGAGCTTGACGAGCAAGCCAAAACGGTGGGGATCATGCGCCCTCAGAGTGCCCCCACACCGTCAGGCTCAAAGTCTCCATACATTCGATCACGAGGGTCTGCCAGTACCTCGACGAGGACCCACCCTCAAGCTCCACAACGACAGCAACATCAGACCCAGCACCAGGGGTCTTTTTTAGGACAGGGTCGGCAGAGACCCTGGTGGAAAACGAAGACGCAGCGCCCTCAAGCCAACCCAGCACCTCCACGTCCACACACGCGTGTCAAGGACCGCCGGTAACCACGGAGGTGAGGGGGTCTGGTTCTCTCTTTTCTCTCTGTTTAACTTCACATGTTGGTGGTCACCTTCGGTGGTTTTTTGGGTGCATGAGGTAATTTCACTGGTGACGAGTATGTGTTGCAGAATATTCAGGGGCATAAAATTGAGTTTATTAATGGCGACATTCCTCCATCCCAGCACATGCCCGCTCGAACATTTAAAATTATCTGCTGCAGAACAGGCAGCCGGCTATAAGGAATTGTTAAGTCTTGAGCAAAGGAGTGATTAAGAGAGTGGTGCATGAGCCAGTTGAATTTGTTTCGAACATATTCACCAGACCTAAGAAGGATGGAAGTTGTCGTGTCATTATTGATCTAACCCGTTTGAATACTTTTGTAACATATTCTCATTTTAAAATGGATACGATGAAACAACCAAATCATTGATTTCTCATGGTTGTTTTATGGCATGCATCGGTTTAAAAGACGCATATTATTCCGTATCGGTCCAGAAATGTGACAGAAGGTTTTAAAAATTCATCTGGATGGGGCAACTCTGGCAGTACAAGGCTTTGCCTAATGAGCTCACCACAGCCCTAGATTGTTCACTAAATTAGTGAAGCCAATTATGGCTTATTTGAGACAACGACACCATATAGTATGGCCTATTTAGATGATGTCTTAATTGTGGGCCACACCCTGGAATTGGCTGAACAGGGTGTTGCAGCTGCTGTCAATATATTTCAACAATTGGGGTTTATTGTCCATCCAGAGAAATCAAAGTTCTACCCTGCCCAGGTGATTAATTACCTAGGGTTCACGGTGAACTCTATAAGCATGAGGGTTACCATTCCAATTAACAAGATTGAGGAGGTTACCCAGGTGTGTCAAGATTTAATCCGCACCAATATACCATCGATTCGGCACTTAGCTACAATAATTGGGAAGCTGGTAGCTTTGTTTTCGGCAGCGCGATATGGACCTTTGCATTATCAGAATTTGCAAAGAGCTAAAATTGCTGCGTTAAAACAGAACGCTGGTTATTATGATCGGTCCATGCAGCTGCCGCCCGAAGCGATAAATGAGTTGCAATGGTGGGTGTGTCACATTAGCAACTCATTCAAGCCTATTAGGGAGGCTAATCCGGTGGTATATTTGCAAACTGATGCAAGCTCCAATGGTTGGGGATCCACGAATAATTGCTCTAGTTGTGGTGGCAGATGGGACACCCTTGAATCAACGATGTTGTTAACTCAAGGGATTAACTATTTGGAGTTGCTGGCAGCATTCCACGGACTTCGTGCGTATTGTTCTAAGCTTGTTGGAGCACATGTCCGTCTCCAAATAGACAACACCACAGCAGTAGCATATTTAAACCATATGGGTGGTACCAGGCCTGTTTCGCGTGACAAATTGGCAAACTCAATTTGGCTCTGGTGTGTTCAAAGAGACATTTGGATTTCAGCTACCTATTTGCCAGGTGAGCTTAATACTGTGGCGGACACCAGGTCACGCAAATTTAATGACAACATTGAATGGATGTTGCATCCTGAGATCTTTTCTAAAGTCACAGCCAAATTTGGTAAACCGGACATTGACCTCTTTGCGTCACGGTGGAACCATCAGGTACCAACCTACGTTTCATGGGAACCAGATCCTGGGGCAATAGCGCTAGATGCATTCTCGCTGGACTGGGGGAAGTGGTTTTTCTATGCCTTCCCCCCATTTTGCCTCATCAGTCGGGTATTGGGAAAGATTCAGGCAGATGCTGCCAAGGGCATCCTTATTATACCCGACTGGCCCACACAGCCTTGGTATCCGGTGGTCTTTGACATGCTCAACGAACCTTGGGTCCTTTTGAAGGGTTGCCCACAATTGGTTACTCACCCTGTCTCAGGGGAGCCGCATCCCTGCCATGGCTATTTAAATTTGTTGGCTTGCAGGTTCTGAACAGGCCGTTAGTCCAATACGGCCTCTCGGCTCGGACCATGGATACCACCGGGGCGTCGTGTCGAGAGTCTACAAGGCGAAGATACCGCTCGCATATTAAGAAGTGGGAAGCCTACTGCAGCCGCTCTCGCATCACGTACGATGACGTGACAACAACCGACGTCCTGGAATTCCTCGCGGGGTTGCACCATGATGAACACTTAAGTTACAGTGCCATCAACAGCGCCAGAAGTGCGCTATCATTCTACCTCAGTTTGGAGGTAGGATCCAACAGGCTAGTGTCCAGACTCATGCGGGGTATATTCAATATGAATCCGCCTACACCACGCTATAATATCACCTGGGATGTCAGGGACGTATTAACCCTGCTCAGGACGTGGTCACCCATGGAAGGGCTCCAACTGGACCAACGCACCATGAAGCTGGTGATGTTACTAGCGCTGACTTCAGCTCAGAGGGTACAGACACTACACAAACTTCGTGTCGACAGAATGACGTCTACCCCCACAGAAGTAGTCTTTTTCATTGACGAGCTACTAAAGCAGCATAGACCTGGGTGCACAGGGCTGCAGCTGAAGTTCCCGGCATACCCCGCAGATGCTAGGCTATGTGTAGCCTCACATATCCGCCACTATGTCAAGGTGACGGCACGCATCAGAGGAATGGAGCGATACCTGCTTGTCACTCATAAGAGACCTCATCATCGAGTGACAGTCCAGACGATATCCATGTGGCTTTCAGTCGTTTTGGGTAAGTCAGGTATCGACACTAATGTGTTCAAGTCTCTTTCCAACAGGGCTGCATCGACGTCAACGGCGAGGGTCATGGAGGTGCCCATGGACAAAATTCTCGCCACAGCAGGATGGGCTAATGAAGCTGTGTTCCAGCGTTTTTATAACAAGCCTGTTGCTGCTCCTCTACAGTTTACAGAAGCCGTGCTGAATGCAGGTCACGAACGTGGAGATGTCCCCGCATGAGGGGTTTTGATTTGTTATTAATAACTCTGCTCTTGTTTTGCAGTATGAACTATTGAGCAAGTTTGTTCCTCCCATCCATCCCTGGTAGTGGTGTGTCAGCATGGACGTGGTCCAGGGCGTGTAATCACAGAAGCTTTGAAGTCTTCACGAAGTCACTCACGTGACTCCGAAATGAAATAGTAAGATTGAACGAGAACTTACCAGTTCGAAGGTTGATCTTTATTTTATGAGGAGTCGAAGTGAGGGATTTCGTGCCCTCCTCGCCCAACCCTCAATCACCTTCATCTGGTAATCTTAGTCACTTTAATCTTACTATGCGAAGTCATTTCTTTGTTGGTTTCTGTGATTCCACGCCGCTACTTTGAAGTATGTCGAGCATGCGCGCCGGCGGGCTCTTCACGAAATCCCTCACTTCGACTCCTCATAAAATAAAGATCAACCTTCGAACTGGTAAGTTCTCGTTCAATCTTACTATTCTCTGCCACAGAAGGTAGTTGAGGCCAGTTCATTGGCTATATTTAAGAGGGAGTTGGATGTGGCCCTTGTGGCGAAAGGGATCAGAGGGTATGGAGAGAGGGCAGGTACAGGATACTGAGTTGGATGATCAGCCATGATCATATTGAATGGCGGTGCAGGCTCGAAGGGCCGAATGGCCTACTCCTGCACCTATTTTCTACGTTTCTATGTTTCTATGTTAACATAATATAAGCACTTTGAGAATTTAGGAATGTATGCTAAAGAGCAGAGAAGCTTACATTGGATGTATGCATCATTGTTACCCATGGGTGAGGTAACAGAAGGGTGGAGAGTGGCTGATGTAGTGCCTTTACTTAAGAAAGACTGCAAACCTGTGATCTAAAGACTAATAAGCCTAACATCTGTGATTGGTAAGTTACTGGATGGGGATTCTGAGGGCCAAGGAGTATAAGTACATAGTTCCCTGAAAATTGTATCACAGGTGGATATTGTGGTGAAGAAGGCTTTTGGCATTCTGGCCTTCATAAGAGCATTGAATATAGAAAATTGAACATTCTATATAATATTTTTTTTATTTGAAGTAAATAGTTTACAATATATAGCTTACTTTATAAACTAACACCTTAATTCAGTATTACTACAAATAGCATATCAATACATAATATCTTCTATTTTTATGGAAATAAAGAAAAAGATATATAAAAGAATAAAGAAAAAAGGAAAAATAAAAGGGAATAAAATAAAAATAAAAATTTTCGCACATATATCAGTTAAAAATTAAAAAGATAATTTGAAAAACAATAATATTACATATATATATATATATATATATAAACAAAAACTAAAGACATTGTACGAGATACTATTTCATTCAGAAATATCTCTAATAAATACACAATATTATCAATTATAGGTAAGTTATTCGCATCGGATCCATAGGGTGCCCGTCGAAGCCGTGATTCCAAGAATAGCTACTTCTCTAAATACTGTATATATGGAGACCATATCAATTCAAAAGAATTATACTTGTCCAAAAGGACAAATCTAATTCTTTCCAAATTCAACGTCTCCAACATCTCTGCTTTCCACATTTTAATTGTTGGGGATAATGTTCCCTTCCAAAATTTAAGTATCATTTTTTTCCCAATTATTAAACAATAATCAAAAAAATTTCTTTGATTAATTGTAAGTACCAAATTTGGCTCCGGGATTCCAAATATTATTAATTTTGGGTCTGGGTCAAGTTTAACCTTAAGGACTTCCGAAATAACTTTAAAAATTTCAATCCAATAAAAATTCAACCGTGGACATGTTACAAAACTATGTATTAAATTTGCTTCAAAATTCTTACATTTATCACAAATAGAGGAAAGGTTAGGAAAAATACTTTTTAATTTGGTTTTCGAGTAGTGTAATCTATATATAACTTTAAATTGTATCAATGTATGTCTGGCATTCAAAGAACACCAATGTATTCTTTGTAAGCTTTCTTCCCAAGTTTCTTTCGTTATAGGTAATCCAATTTCATTTTCCCATGCTTGACGATATGTTTCAGTTGTTGGGTTCTCTTTATCTAAAATAATATTATAGATATAAGCTATAAGCTTATCCGTATTTGGATGTAAATTAAACACTTCATCTAATAAGCCTGGTCCTTTATTTTTATAGTCGTATGTGTTACATTTAATAAAATCTCTAATTTGTAAATACCTAAAATGATGTTGTGAAGGTAATCCAAAAATATCTTGTAACTCTTCAAATAATAATAATTTTCCATTTCTATAAAGGTGTTCTATTCTTTTAATTCCTAAATCCTCCCACAGTCTAAAACCCGCATCTAAGATTGAGGGTTTAAACAGTGGATTATTCCTAATTGATAACCTAAAAGAAAGATTATCCAGATGTAAGGTCTTAACTATCTGTTTCCAAATACGCCTAATATTATGAATGATAATGTTGTCCCTATAAGTCTTTTTTTGTACTTCCTTTGGTGCGAAAATAATCGACTCTATAGTGAAGGGTAAACAGTCTTCCTTTTCCATTTTTAGCCACATTGGTTCAACATCCATATTTACCCACCAAAAATTCATATTCTTAATCTGGACTGCCCAATAGTAATATAAAAAATTTGGAAGTGCCAGCCCTCCATTTATCTTCGACTTACATAAGTGTTTTTTACCTATTCTATGGTTTTTGTAATCCCAGACAAAATTATTAACTATGGTATCAATTTTTTTTAGAAAACTTTTTGGAAGAAAAAAAGGAATTGCCTGAAATAAATATAACAATTGTGGTAAAAAAATCATCTTTATAGCATTAATTCTACCGATCATAGATATAGGAAGTGTTTTCCAATATAAAATGTTTTTTTTAAGTTTCTCTAATAATTGATAATAATTAGCTTTAATTAATAATTTATAGGATTTAGACACATTAATTCCTAAATATTTAAATTTATCTGTAACTATTTTTAATGGGTATTTTTGTAATATATTTACATTTATACCAGTTATAGGCATTATGTCACTTTTACTCCAATTAATCCTATATCCTGAAAATACACTAAATTCATTTATAACATTGAATAGCTTTGGAATACTACGTTCCGGCTTAGTAATATAAATCAGAATATCATCTGCATATAAAGATATCTTATTATTTGTTATGTCAGTGTTGTACCCATATATTTCGGGTTCTGATCTGATTCTTTCAGCCAGAGGTTCTATCACCAAGGCAAATAATAAAGGGGATAACGGACATCCCTGTCTGCATCCCCTAAAGAGATTAAATTTAGGTGATAATATTTGATTGGTTAAAATTCTTGCAGTAGGGTTAGAATATAATATTCTTACCCATTTACAAAATCCATCCCCCAGTTGATATTTTTCCATTATATTAAATAAATATGACCATTCCACCTGGTCGAATGCTTTTTCAGCATCCAACGATATAACTGCTAATTCTATATCTCTCCTTCTTCTCGAGTAAATAATATTAAACAAGCGTCTAAGATTATGTGATGAGTAACGTTTTGGAATAAAACCTGTTTGATCATAATGTATTATTTTGGAAATCACTAAACTTAGCCTCCGAGAGAGTACTTTAGTTAGTATTTTTTGATCAGTATTTAAAAGGGCAATCGCTCGGTATGATCCAGGGTCTTCCAGGTCCTTATCTAATTTAGGAATTAATGTAATTGTAGATTCATTTAAAGAGTCTGGTAATTTTCCTAATTCATAGGTGTGTCTGTACACTGTTTGTAATCTAGGTGAAAGTAGATCGTGAAATTTTTTATAAAATTCTGCACTCAGGCCATCGGGGCCCGCTGTTTTACCATTTTTTAACGAACCAATTGATTCTTCGATATCTATTACAGATATTTCAGCATTTAATAATTGCCTACTCTCAAAATTTAACTTATTAAAATGACATTTTTCTAGAAATGTTTCCATTTCATCTGTTTGCCCTGTTAATTTAGATGAATAAAGATTTTGATAATATTGTAAAAATGTATCATTAATGTCTTTTGGTATAGTCAACGTATTTCCCTGCGCCGATCTAATACTATGTATAGTTTTTTCATCGTCTAATCTTCTGAGTTGTCGTGCTAATAATTTTTGAGGTTTATCACCGAATTCAAAATGAACTTGTTTAGTTTGTTGGTATAATTTTATCACTTGGTCCGCATAAATTTTATTTAATCTATATTTTAATATTGCAATTTTATTACTCAACTCTTTTGAAGGGTGTATTATATTTTCACTATCTAATTGGTTTATCTCTTTTTCTAACTTTTGCTCCATCTTTCGATTTTCTTTATTAAAATGAGCTTGTGCTGATATTATTGCACCACGCATAAATGCTTTAAATGTGTCCCATAATAGTAATGAGGAAGTCTCAGGTTTATCGTTAGTTTCAAAAAATAATTTAATCTGTTTCTCCACATAGTTACAGCAGTCTTTATCCTTTAATATCTGTGTATTGAATCTCCAAATATTAGTTTTATTAACCATATCTTTTAATTTTATCTTAAATGTTAAAGGGGCATGATCTGAGATAATAATATTATGATACTTTGCATCATATGTAAAGGGGAGTAGTTTTGAGTCTACTAAGAAATAATCAATCCTCGAATATGTTCCAAATACCGGCGAGAAAAATGAATATTCCCGTCCGGTAGGATTATCCAATCTCCAAATATCTTTAACATTCAATGTCTTACTAAAGGAGTTTATAAGCTTGCTTGATTTAGAGAGAGCCTTAATTTTTGTAGAAGATCTATCCAGATAATTATCTAAAGTACAATTAAAATCACCTCCAATTATTAAATTATATTGGGTGGATATAGGAATACTATTAAATATTTTCTTAAAAAATAGTGGATTATCAAAATTAGGTGCATATATATTCATAAGAATTACTTTTTTTGAATGTAGTTCCCCTGTAATTATTAAATATCTACCCTCCTTATCCTCTATTAATGAATTAAGTTTAAAAGGTATACCTTTACGAATAATTATTGCAACTCCTCTAGATTTGTGTATAAACGAAGAGTGATATACTTTTGAAATCCATTTTGCGGTTAATCTATATTGAGCATCTTTTTTAAGATGTGTCTCTTGAAGAAACATAACTCCAGATTTCAATCTATTCAACTGAGCTAGTACCTTTCCCCTTTTAATTGGTTCATTGATTCCTTTAACATTCCAGCTACAGAAGGTGATTCCATCATCTCCATTCCTTACATTCATATCCTGCATTTTATTGTTAGGGTGGCTTTTTTTGGAGTAGCCTTCTTGGCTCCTCCAGCCCGACACTACACCCCAACTTCAATCCGATGCGAATTTCCAATTCCGTTAAACCATATTCATTTAATCTGATTATATAAAATAGATAAAAGTCATGATTATATAATATATAATATAATATCAAGTATGTGTTATGCAAAAAATAACAAAAATAATAACAAATGTGAATATAAAAAAAGTAAAGGGTGAAAAAAAGGTGATCAGAAAAAAAAGAAACTACACTTATATAATGTGTAGTGAGTGCAGGTGAAAGCCACACTAACATGGCTACTAATCTAACGACTTCCGTATTAAAAAAAAAAGATGTTAAATGTTCCAGCTCTTATTTGAAATACTGTGTATATTGGGGTGGGGGTGCTAACTTTATTTTCTTAATAAATTTTTCTATTATTCATATTACTAATTTTTAGTTGTTAATCTCAGCTATAATTATTATCATAATTAGTAATACTATATAAGGGGAGTAAGGGAAATCAAACCAATTAGTAATTAATAATTAATAATTAAAAATTACAAATTAGTATTTATTAATTAATTAGTAAACATTATAAAACTACAAATCGATGTCCATTATTCCGCCTTTTTCTCAGTAAATGATTCACAGCCACAGGTCCATAAAATTGAACATTCTGCTGCAGTTGCACAACACGTTGGTAAGGCTGCCCAAGAAGTATTGTGTTCAGTTTTGGTCCCTGTGAGATGAAAGATGTCATTCAGCTGGAAAGTCAAGGAGTTGTAAGATGGGGCTTTATTTCTTGAACATTGGATGTTGTTATAGAGGCACAGGTTAAGGGTGAGAAGGAATAGATTTAATAGGAACTTGACTATAAACAAGGGGGTATATGGAACAAGTGCCAGATGAGGCCCTTCAGCTCCTCTGAGTCTTTTGCCATGATGTGTACTAAAGGTTTTTTACAGTAGCCAATTAATCTATCAGCACATTTTAGAACATGGGAAGAAACCAGAGCAAGGTGCAAGATGTCGCTGGCTCTCACTCTGCATTGGACCACTTGGACAATAGGAGCACGTACGTCAGTAGGTGGCGCTTCCCCACTAGGGCAGCCAATGTGATCAAAGACCCACACCACCCTGGTCATTGCTTGCATTTCACTTGTATCATCAGGTGAAAAGGACAGGAGCCTGAAAATCATGACCACCAAGTTCAGGAAAGGCTTCCTCCCAGCATTCATCAGCATCAACAACACTTACCTCAGCAATTATGATCTTCTATGAACTGTCTTGGTTGCACCGTGGACTTTGGTTTTGCTTGGTTACTGTTATGGTTACCTAGCATTAATGGTTATTAATTTATTGTAGTCTTAAATGTATTTACATGTGTTACGTTAGTTAGGCCTGTTAAGTTCCAGGAAATAAGAATTTCAGTGTTGTTGTTGGTACATAGAATAGAATTGAATTGAAATGCGCTGCTTTCCCTTCCCTGTATTTTCCATGCTAGCACTCGGTATAGCGTACCGGCCAGCACGGATTTCAAGCTCCAGTGGAAAGTTTTAAACTTACTTGGAGTCTGCATACTTACCGCTGAAGGAGCTTCCGTTCCTCGCAGCCTCCGTGCGTCAAATGCGGCTGACGTACTGATGCGCATGCGGCCTAGCGGGTCTTCTTCACGGAATCACTCACGTGACTCCGAAGTAAAATGCCTTTTATTGTCATTTAAACAGCTTGGCTTGAACGAAATTGCGTTTTCTACAGTCTTAACATGACAATTAAACACTTGATTCTCTTGACCCTTGGCAACACTTTTTTGGAAGGTGGGAAGAAACCAGAACAACTAGAAGAAGCTGCAGGATAACTGTGATATCCTTTCACTGAGAAAATATTCAAACTGCACACTGAGAGTACAAAAGGACTGGCCCAATCACTCTTATACTCAATTATTCTCAAAATACAGAATTAAAAGTGGGGAGCTGCCTTTGTGTTGAAATTATAGTGGAATATTAAAGACTGTGAAAATATTCACAACAAACGTCATATAAGAACTTTGGCATCAGTAATAGTAGCTATGAAAATATTTTTATAATATTGCTAATTGTTCCCGAGTCTGTAGTTTGCTTTCAATTTTTCTAACGCTTATTCCAATCTAGCACACAACGGCAGATTTTGTATATATTTACCTGTAATGATCTGCGTGAGTAATATATATGACCTTAATAAGGTAATGTGTAACTTTTGTGTAGCCATTCTTTTAATTTGATGTTTCTTATCCTCTTTCAAGATGGTGACAAAGCTGACATCTCTGCCACTATGTATGCGGATGTCAACATTATTGCTGGTGCCCTTAAGCTGTATTTTAGAGATTTGCCAATTCCTGTCATCACTTATGATTCATATCATAAATTCATTGAATCTTCTAGTAAGTATTCTTTCAATTTTGTGACCTCAACTAACTTTCAATAGTGGAAAGTAAACTTCATTTTATAAATAATGTGAAAAGGAAAAGCCTGAGAACCAGAGGCCAGTGATCTTAAATCTGTGGTCAGAAAGTTACTAGAGGGTATTTTGAGGGATAAGATATACATGCATTTAGATAGACACAAGGACTGATTAGGGACAGTCAGCACTGTTTTGTACATGGGAGACCACATCTCGTGGATCTGAGTTTTTTGAAGATGTAACCAAAAAGATTGATGAATGCAGAGTTGTAGACATTGTATATATGGATTTTAGCAAGGCATTGGACAAAGTTCCATATGCTAGCTTGTCCTCAAAGGTTAGATAGCATGGGATCCAAGGAGAACTAGCCGACTGGATAGAAAATTGGCTTTATGGAAGGAAGCACTAGAGGCCTGTGACCAGTGGTGTGCCTCGAGGTTCAGTGCTGAGCCAATTGTTGCCTGGCATCTATATCAGTGATTTGGATGAGAACGCACAGTGCATGCCTAGTTAGTTTGCAGATGACACTAAAGTGGGTGGTATTGTAGGTAGAGAGAATGGTTGCACCAGAATCTTGATTGTTTAGCAGGTTGGCTGAGAAAATGGTTAATGAAGTTAAATACAGATAGGTGTGAGGTGTTGCATTTTGGGAAGTCTAAGCAGGGCAGGACCTACACAGTGCATGGCTGGGCTCTGGGGAGTGCTGTGGAGCAGAGGGATCAAGGTAAATCCCTGAGTGCAGGTCAAAATTCAAGTGTAACAGATAGGGTGGTCAAGAAGGCTTTTGGCACATTGGCCTTTCATCAGGCAAGGTATTGAATATATAAGTTGGGAGGTTATATTACAGTTGTACGTTAGTGAGGCCACAATTAGAGTATCGTGTTGTGTTTTGGTCACCCTGTTATGGGAATGTTGTTAAGCTGGAAAGGATGCAGAGAAGATTTATGTGGATGTTGCCAGGACTCGAGGGCCTGAACTATAGGGAGAGGTTGAGCAGGCTAGGACTTTATTCCTTGCAGCGCAGGAGGATGAGGGGTGATCAAATAGAGGTGTGTAAGATCATTAGCGGAACAGATAGGATAAATGCCCGGAGTCTTTTACCCAGAGTGGGAGAATCAAGAACCAAAGGACATAGGTTTAAGGTGAGGGGAACCTAGGGGCAACTTTTTTACAAAAAGGGTGGTAGGTGCATGAAACAAGCTGCCAGATGGGGTAGTTGCGGCAGGTACTATCACAATTATGTCTTATCCCCCTCCCACTCTCATCAATTCCATATCTCACCTCCACTGTATGGTTCGATACTTAAGTGCTGAAGTTACAGATGTTTTTTGATATGTTAAATGATCAATGAATGCATCTAAGTTAACACTACGTTTTGGCTACAGTGGGGATTTAGGGCCAAGTCTTAGTTTTAGTATGGTGTCCACAACAGCAGAGACCTTAGTAGCTTCCATTAAAGTGAAAAAAGACAGGATTGAAATTTCTCAATTGTCAAAAGCCTGAAGAATACTCTCAAGGTAGATACATGTTCAATGGGCACTGGAATGGGGACCAGAGGACACCGACCGGTAGCCTCTATTACTGTATCTCACTAGGAGGAGAAGGAAAGGTGTGAATGAAGATGGGAGAAAAACTACTTTCACAAGGAAATAGGTATTTTTAATTATAGAAAATATATATCAGGGCTGTGTTCAGAATTTTAAAAAGACTGACTATTTCTGGTATAATTCTCAGGGAGGTGGATAATTGTTATGAATGAATATTTAACTTGAGTAATTTACATTTATTTTTAATCAGAAATTACTAACCCAGATGACAGGCTGGAGGCTATTCATGAATCTTTAATGTTACTACCTCCTGCACATTATGAAACATTGCGACATTTGATGACTCATCTGAAAAAGTAAGTTGTGTTTATACTTAAGATGGATGGTTTCTGGGTTCATCTGAAAAGTATTAGCATGCAAATAGTCAATGGTCATAGAAACATAGAAACATAGACAAATAGGTGCAGGAGTAGGCCATTCGGCCCTTTGAGCCTGCACCGCCATTCAATGGGATCATGGCTGATCATCCAACTCAGTATCCCGTACTTGCCTTCTCTCCATACCCCCTGATCCCTTTAGCCACAAGTGCCACATCTAACGCCCTCTTAAATATAGCCAATGAACTGGCCTCAACTACCTTCTGTGGCAGAAAATTCCAGAGACTCACCACTCTCTGTGTAAAGAATGTTTTCCGCATCTAGGTCCTAAAGGAATTCCCCCTTATTCTTAGACTGTGACCCCTTGTTCTGGACTCCCCCAACATCGGGAACAATCTTCCAGCATCTAGCTTGTCCAACCCCTTAAGAATTTTGTAAGTTTCTATAAGATCCCCCCTCAATCTTCTAAATTCCAGCGAGTACAAGCCGAGTCTATCCAGTCTTTCCTCATATGAAAGTCCTGACATCCCAGGAATCAGTCTGGTGAATCTTCTCTGTACCCCCTCTATGGCAAGAATGTCTTTCCTCAGATTTGGAGACCAAAACTGTACGCAATACTCCAGGTGTGGCCTCACCAAAACCCTGTACAACTGCAGTAGAACCTCCCTCCTCCTATATTCAAATCCTTTTCCTATGAATGCTAACATACCATTTTCTTTCTTCACTGCCTGCTGCACCTGCATGCCTACTTTCAATGACTGGTGTACCATGACACCCAGGTCTCGTTGCATCTCCCCTTTTCCTAATCTGCCATCATTCAGATAATAGTCTACCCTCATGTTTTTGCCACCAAAGTGGATAACCTCACATTTATCCACATTATACTGCATCTGCCATGCATCTGCCCATTCACTCAGCCTATCCAAATCACCCTGCAGCCTCCAAACATCCTCCTCACACCTAACTATACCCCCCAGCTTGGTGTCATCTGCAAATTTGGAGATGTTGCATTGAATTCTCTCGTCCAAATCATTAATATATGTTGTAAATAGCTGGGGTCCTAGCACTGAGCCTTGCGGTACCCCACTAGTCACTGCCTGTCATTCTGAGAAGGACCCATTTACTCCTACCCTTTGCTTCCTGTCTGTTAGCCAGTTCTCTATCCACATCAATACTGAACCCCCAATACCGTGTGCTTTAAGTTTGTATGCTAATCTCTTATGCGGGACCTTGTCGAAAGCCTTCTGAAAGTCTAGATATAACACATCCACTGGTTCTCCCTTATCCACCCTACTAGTTACATCCTCGAAAAATTCTATCAGATTTGTCAGACATGATTTACCTTTCGTTAATCCATGCTGACTTTGTCCAATGATTTCACCACTTTCCAATTGTGCTGCTATCCCATCTTTAATAACTGACTCTAGCAGTTTCCCCACTACCGATGTTAGACTAACTGGTCTGTAATTCCCCGCTTTCTCTCTCCCTCCTTTTTTAAAAAGTGGGATTACATTAGCTATCCTCCAATCCTCAGGAACTATCACTATTAAATTATCAAAATTATCACTAATGCATCCACTATTTCTGTGGCTACCTCCTTGAGTACTCTGGGATGCAGACTATCTGACCCTGGAGATTTATCGGCCTTCAATCCGTTCAATTTACCCAACACCACCTCCCAGCTAACCTGGATTTCACTCAGTTCCTCCATCTTATTTGACCCCCGTTCCACTGCTATTTCCGGCAGATTATTTATGTCTTCCTTAGTGAAGACAGAACCAAAGTAGTTATTCAATTGGTCTACCATGTTCTTGTTCCCCATGATCAATTCACCTGTTTCTGACTGCAAGGGACCAACATTTGTTTTAACTAGTCTCTTTCTCTTCACATATCTATAAAAACTTTTGCAGTCAGTTTTTATGTTCCCTGCCAGTTTCCTTTCATAATCTATTTTCCCCTTCCTAATTAAGCCCTTTGTCCTCCTCTGCTGGATTCTGAATTTCTCCTAGTCCTCCGGTAGACTGCTTTTTCTGGCCAATTTGTATGCCTCACCTTTTGTTTTTATACTATCCCTGATTTCCCTTGTTATCCATGGATGCACCACCTTCCCTGATTTATTCTTTTGCCAAACTGGTATGAACAATTTTTGTACTTCATCCATGCAGTCTTTAAATACCTTCCATTGCACATCCACTGTCAACCCTTTAAGAATCACCTGCCAGTCTATCTTGGCCAATTCACATCTCATACCTTCAAAGTTACCTTTGTTTAAGTTCAAAACCCTTGTTTCTGACTTAATTTTGTCACTCTCCATCCTAATGAAGAACTCAACCATAATATGGTCACTCTTGCCCAAGGGGCCACGCGCACGAAGACTGCTAACTAACCCTTCCTCATTACTCAATACCCAGTCTAGAATAGCCTGCTCTCTCGTTGGTTCCTCCACATGTTGGTTGAGAAAACTATCCCGCATACATTCCAAGAAGTCCTCTTCCTCAGCACCCCTGCCAATTTGATTCACCCAATCTACATGCAGATTGAAGTCACCCATTATAACCGTGTTACCCCTTGTATTTCTAATTTCCTGTTTGATGCCATCCCCAACTCCAATACTACTGTTAGGTGGCCTGTACACAGCTCCCACTAGCGTGTTCTGCCCCTTAGAGTTTCGCAGCTCTACCCATATCGATTCCACATCCTCCACGCTAATGTCCTTCCTTTCTATTGCATTAATCTCCTCTCTCACCAACAACGCTACCCCACCTCCTTTTCCTTTTCGTCTATCCCTTCTGAATATTGAATATCCCTGGATGTTCAGCTCCCAGCCTTGGTCACCCTGGAGCCATGTCTCCGTGATCCCAACTATAGCATAGTCATTAATCGCTATCTGCACCTTCAACTCATCCACCTTATTACGAATGCTCCTCGCATTGAGACACAAAGCCTTCAGGCTTGTTTTTACAACACTCTTACTCCTTATACAATTATGTTGACAAGTGGCCCCTTTCACATCGATCCCTATTACACTTGGCCATACTCTCCTATCCCTTTGTGAGCTTTCTTTCCCGTTAATTCTGGGGTCATTAACCATCCCTTTACTCTCTTTCCCTTTAACTCCGTCCTCGACTATCCCATTTGACACCCATTTGAGGTATAATAAGGTATATTTCAAAATAAAATATTAATATCTAAACCTATCAAAATCTTGAGCATTCACCCACATAGATACAAAAAGTTACCATATTGTTTGCCGGAATGTTCCCTAATTATGAGTGATTTTCAGTTGAAAACTCATATTCAGTTGTAGTTCTCCTGGCTCGTGGAAACCATTGATAAAATGGTTGGACTCGCTGGAATTTAGAAGATTGAGGGGGGATCTTATAGAAACTTACAAAATTCTTAAGGGGTTGGACAAGCTAGATGCTGGAAGATTGTTCCCGATGTTGGGGGAGTCCAGAACAAGGGGTCACAGTCTAAGGATAAGGGGGAATTCCTTTAGGACCAAAATGAGGAAAACATTCTTTACACAGAGAGTGGTGAGTCTCTGGAATTCTCTGCCACAGAAGGTAGTTGAGGCCAGTTCATTGGCTATATTTAAGAGGGCGTTAGATGTGGCACTTGTGGCTAAAGGGATCAGGGGGTATGGAGAGAAGGCAGGTACGGGATACTGAGTTGGATGATCAGCCATGATCACATTGAATGGCGGTGCAGGCTCGAAGGGCCGAATGGCCTACTCCTGCACCTATTTTCTATGTTTCTATATTTCTATAAGGAAAACATAATTTTGTGTGGATTGATGCAATCTAGCACATAACAGCAAATGTACCCTTGAGTCCATCAACCAATTATATGTGGACAGTACTCAAATCCTGAAGTCATTCATGTAGGCTCTGCTCATTCTGTGGGCCCCTCATACTGACCTCTTGTACGTTCCCAATTTATTTCAATCCTACGTGACAGCTGTGCTTTCAGCTGTCTAGCTCCTAAGCTCTGAAATCCTTACCCTCTCTGTCTTTTTAGAATGTACCTCAATGACCAAGTGAATTGGTAACTGACTTAACTTAATCTCTGTGACTTTTATTGCTTTTTTTTGGCCATTTTAACACATTTAAATGAGGATATTCTTGCATCGACATGTATCACAATTGTTATTCTGTGGCATTTCATTAGAATGGAGTTAGAAATCAAATGGCATGTAAAATGAATCTGCATCTGAGCTGGTGAAAGCTACAAAAGATGCTGTCAATGCACATTTGTGTGAACTAAGTTTAGATTTGTTTAATTTTTCATATGTCAGCTGTTTTCTTATGTGACAGTTTGTTTACATTATAATGTCATATATAAGCTAAGTTGCCTGTGGTATAGTGAACTTACTTGAGCAAGATTAGTGATGTTTATCTTTATGTAACTATTTTAAATTCCAATCCTGCATAGGTTTGACTTTGTTTGTCTAATGGAACTCTCATAGAGTCATAGAATGATACAGCATGGAAACAAGCCCTTCGGCCCAACTTGCCCACATCGGCCAACATGTCCCTGCTACACTAGTCCCACCTCTCTACGTTTGGCCCATATTCATCCAAACCTGTCCTATCCATGTGCCTGTCCAACTGTTACTTAAACGTTGGATTAGTCCCTGCCTGAACTACCTCCTCGGGCAGCTCATTCCATGCACCCACCACCCTTTGCATGAAAAAGTTATCCCTCCGATTCCTATGAAATATTTTCCTCTTCACTTTAAACCTATGCCCTCTGGTCCTTGATTCCCTGACTCTGGGCAAGAGAGTCTGTGCATCTGCCTGATCTATTCCTCTCATGATTTTATACACATCTATAAAATCACCCCTCATCCTCTGCGCACCAAGGAATAGAGGCCCAGCCTACTCAACTTCTCCCTGTTGCTCAGATCTTCGAGTCCTGGCAGCATCCTCATGATGAACTATTTCAACAGAATGACATTTTAGGAGAATTATTAAACAGTTTATGGATTTTGTTGCATTACTATTCGTTGGTATTAATTATTTTAAATGTTCAATATTTCTACGTCATTGCCATGATCTTTTCATGAAGAGGCTGTTGCATCTGTGGGTGCATGGCTGGCAGGATGGCTTGTCTTTATTATCTCCATGAAGGGTGTGTGTGACACTCTGGGAATCTTTCCAGCCCAATAAGCTACTGCTTTATATTCCAGGAGAGGAAAAAGCAACTGGGCAAAAACATTTTTCCAATTCTCCCAAGATGGTACCTCCAAATTAAATTAATTCAATTTGTCTCAGCTTTGTATTATTTTGTTGGTTATTTACTGTCAGACAATGTTTCATCCCACAGTAAACAATACTTTAATTTAGTAATGAAAATGCCCTTATGTTCTTGAATTTTGTGCTCTGAATCATAATTTCAATGTAAATCTATATTTATAATCAACCTGTTGGGTAATGTTATGGCTATTATTATTAATATGAGTATTTTTCCTGTGCCAATTGAAAACTCATTCATTTTTGATTTGCAAGACGAGTAGAACTAATTTGAACAAAATCTCCCAACAGGCGTTATTGTCCTAGATCTTGCAGTAAAGCAGGTGCTTCATTGTGGTTGTCATAATAAACATTGTAAGATTGTGGAAATTTGACCAAATAAATAAAGTTCTAATTTTGCAAATTGTAATTTATCTTCACTTTGGGATACTGCTCCTTGATTAAACAGGATTGCCAATCAAGTCAGTCAGTACTTTTGCTGTTCCTAGTCTTTATCTTAAATAATTAAATTGTTGACTATATTCTATCTCCTGTAAACTGGCAATATTTAGATAATTCCAGTGATTACAACTGTAACTGAAACAAGAAACTGCAGATATTAGTTTACAAAAAAGGCACAGTTGCTGGAGTAAGGCAGCATCTTTGGAGACATGGATATCTGATGTTTTGCGTGGGAACTGATTGTAGTGAGGCGGGAAGGCTGGAAGAAAGGTGGGTGTGGGACAAAGACTGGAGAGTGATAGGTGGATACAGGAGAAGGAGGTTTTGATTGGCAGATGGGTGGACAAAGGCCAGAAATGGGGAGAAGACGAAAGGCTGTGAGACATGGAGAGACGAGGTGCAAAATGTTAAGCCCGAGGAAGGAATGTAGGTGGAAGGGGATGGGGCAGGGGAAAGGATTGTTATTGGTTACTTTCCTAAAATTAAAATTTAAATATAATTCTCTGACATTTGCACCACTTTCAACACCACTTTCCACTACATGTCACATTTTCCCATCCCCACCCCTTTCCACTTTCCAGAGACCCCGCCCTCTGCAACTCCTTGAATTACTCATCCCTTTCCATCCAAACTACCCTCTTCCCAGGTACCTTCCCCTGCAACTGCTGGAGATGCAACACCTGTCCCCATACCTCCTCCCTCATATCTATCCAGGGATCCCAGCAGGCCTTCCAGGTAAAGCAAAGCCTCATGTGTTCCTCTTCTAATCTCATCTACTGCATACGTTCCTCTCAATGCGTCTTCCTTTACATTGGTGAAACAACCATTTTGCCGAACACTTGCGCTTGGTCTGCCATGGCCTGCTGGATCTCCTGGTTGCCAACCATTTTAGTTCCCCTTCCCTCCCATACTGACCTTTCCGTCCTAGGCCTCCTCCACTGCCAGAGTGAGGCACCCATAAAGCTGGTGGAACAACACTTCATATTACTCTGGTAGCTTACAACCCAATGGTATGAATATTGAATTTTCCACTTTTATTAACTAAACCAGCAACTACACTTTCGCCTTCCCCTGTCTCCTACTGCCTACATCTCTTCCTCTGGTATCACATGTAGCACCTCTTCTCTATATTTCACAGCCTTTTGCCTTCTTCCCATCTCTTGACTTTGTCCACTCATCTGCCAATCAAAACCCCCCCTCACCTGCATCCCGTCCCAACCCAAAAAGTTACCTATCCATGTGCTCAAGTGTTGCTGTTTACCTGCTGAGTTACTCCAGCACTTTGCCTTTTTTTTGAAATTCTGCAGTTGTAAATATATGCAGTTCCTTGTTTCTACCCTCAGCTACAACTTACCGGGTTTTATCCTGCTCCCATCTCTCTTCCAGCTTTCTTACCTCTATTACAATCAGTTGGAAGGATTTCAGCCTGAAACATTCCCTACCCATGTTTTCCAGAAACGCTGCCCAACCTGCCGAGTCACTCCAGCACTTTGTTTTTTTTACTGAAACTGGTGTTCATTTTCAAAATTCCTGGAATAGAATTGTTTTTGTGTTATGTAACAGATTAAATATTCTTTGCAGTTTTCATTACCACTTCTGTTCAATGACATGAAGCTTTTTATCGCTGTCAGAGGTTATGGTTTATTTTATGATTACAAGCATTTGCCTTGCTTAAATCTCTCAAAGTATAAAACAGAACATAAATATTAAGAACTATTGGAGGTTGTACCATTCCAAAGCTTACATGACAATCTAATTTGATTCATTTTAGGGTCATTTTACTTGAAAAGGATAATTTGATGAATGCGGAAAACCTTGGAATTGTTTTTGGGCCAACGTTAATGCGACCCCCTGAACAAAATACACTGGCAACTTTAAATGATATGCGGTACCAGAGACTGATAGTCCAGCTCCTGATTGAAAATGAAGATGTTTTGTTCTGAGACATGAAAGCAGTATGAAGTAAAACCAACACTTTAGTTACTATTTGTGACTGAGTTTCAAAGGTACAGCTATAGTCCTTATAGGTTGGATGTGTGGACAAAAATGTCTGTGATGCTGCAGATAGATACAATAACATTCCCTGTAGTCTGTTTTTGTTTTAGGAAGCACATCTTTAAATAAAATAATAGGGATTGATTTTCAAACAAATCCTATTACTCTATATGTTTTTGAACATCATTAGGACAGTTATATAAGGAAAAGCAAAGCAAAATTATTGAGCAACTTCCACAAGCTAGAGTTGTTTTTCATTGTTCTATTAAAAAAAAATATATATATATATAAAGGTAAATACGCTCAATCAGAAAAGCCAGTTATCAAACTTCCACTCCAAAGTTAGCCTGGTGTGAAGAGAGTGTATTTTTTATTTGTAATTATATATTTACCAGTTTTGTATTTGAATTATATCACAGAATTTTGAATTGCACTAAGTGTCTCTACAAATTGGTATATCAACTAATTTATACTGATACATTTAGCAAGATTCATTAAATTAAAGAGATTTGTGCTGCATATAATGAAATATCAGACTAATATACCACAAATGATCGATTTAAAAAAGATTCTGGAAAATCTCTGCATTGCATATGCAGCAGTAAAGGATGGCATTCTAAAAAAAAATATTCTTAATCTGTAATTATCATTTTTCCTCTTCAGCTCAGAGCTCCCTGACTATTTACTGAGTGCACAGTGAGAACTGGACTAATTGTCAGATTACTGTATTTAGGACTGGTGCCTATTGATTCACGGAAGGCATTTAATTGTGTATATGTATAAAGCTATACTTAGTTATCAGTCTGGTAAAAGTAGCAGAAAGTCACCAAAGTTATATGTGTAGAAGGAAGGATCATCTGTTGTTCTTCCATTTTATTGTGAGCGTTTGTTATGTTCATTGTTATGATTCCTAAATAGACCATATCAAAAACTGTCAAACAGAATCTTCAGAGTAAATTCCATTGATCCATCACTTTGGTTAAAAATGCTTGTGAATCACTTATATTTTGCAATGGCACGTTTATATGAGACTGCAACTGTGATCCCTTGAGGTTGTTGATTCATCTTTTGAAACTGGATAAATGTTTTCCTGTTGTGTTCCGTGGATATAAATTTAATGGTTTTCAAATACAAGTATTGTTTATGTATAAATCAAATGCTGCAGTTGTTTAAAATACCGTTTTTTTAAATTCCTTTCCGAGATGTAAATTGTGATTGCTTTGGTGAACTTACCATAATCATTGGTACCTGCAAATGAAATGTCTTCCATTGAAAACCTTGGCTATTTTATTTCTCTTCTCGTAATGTGCAAAATTGATACCAGATTTATGATGTAAATTAAATAAATGTAGTGAAAAAATTTATTAAATGTGCCATTAAATTCAAATGCAGAAAATTCCTGGTTTTATCAACTGTCCTGGGTTAGATTTTCTTCTTAACTCAGAATCAAAATGATCCTGTATTTTAGAGGAATCACCGATAATCTATTACAAATACTTTTAAGGGTGCTGTTTATAAATAGAGAGGAATTGGACATTCTGTAGCATATCGTAATGAACAGCAGCATGATTTATTTTCTTTCCTAGTAACCTGAATGCACAATTTTGTCAGGCATTTCAGGTAGTGTTTTGCTATTTTTAAGATGACCATTGAACAAGGTTTCTCAAGTCTCAGAATGACTTAAATAATGGTGATAAACAACATATTTCTTCCAGTGTCTTCACCAAGATTTATCTCTGAACAAAAGCAGATTACCTAGTTATTTAGCTTATCATTGTCTTGAGCCATGCTATATGCAAAATGTTGATGTTGATAGAGAATATAAATACATTTGAAATTGTGTAACAATCTGTGTGCTCCTAAGGACATAATCTTAAAGGTAAGTCTATTTACATATTTGATCCTTCTGAAAGATACTGGAGATGGTGATAGTTACAAATATTTCCATTGAACTTTGACTATGAAAGTATAATTTTTCTTCTTGCTCCCAAAATAGTTTATTTCACTAAACTGGAAATAAAGGTGAACAAAATTAGATTCTCTAACACCCATTTATTGGATATTCAAGACTCAAGTATAATACATGAAATATGGATGGGAAAGGTTTAGAAGGATATGGATCCAAACACAGGCAGGTGGGACTAATGGAGACAGGGCATCTTGGTTGGCATTGGGAGGTTGGGCTGTCCGTTTCCATGCTGTATGAGTCTGTGTATAACTATTGACAAGAAAATGCACGTTGGCAAAGGGTTAAGGGCATATCCAAAACTCACCAGGAATGTACAGGGCAGCCACCAATGTCACTTTGAACTTTGAGAGTTGAACAAGTTGGTGGAAAAAATGAGGATAATAGGGAGAAAACATTCAACAGTTGCAAGTTAAGACCTTAGGCAGACTGTCAGCAAACTATTACAGTGCATATTTAACACAGCTAATGCATCGTAAGACAAATCTAAGAGTGAGAGGTTAAGGAAATACTGAAGGGAGGGTGCGTAGTTCCCTAATAGAGACACGGATTGTGCTGAAATCAGACCTCTGTTTTGTTTTTAAAGAGAGGTGGATAAGTATTGGAAAAAGTATTTTATGAGTAGGAGGAAAAAGATTTTGGGGAGCTGACACAATTGTAATGGGTCAAATTTGCTGTAAAACTCTAATCTCTAAATCTTTGGCTCATATGCACTGCAACTTTGACCTTGCATCCCAGTGCTCCATTATATTTTTTAATTCTGTTTTTGAATTAGTCAGACAACAACAATGTTATTTAAATTTTGGAAACCCCCAATTTTTCATTTCTCCTTCCTTGGACAGGCTTCAGTTTTTCAGCTCACCAAGCAGTCAACTTCTCTACATCGGCGAGACCAAGCGCAGGCTCGGCGATCGTTTTGCTGAACACCTCCGCTCAGTCCGTCTTAACCAATCTGATTGCCCAGTTGCTCAGCACTTCAACTCCCCCTCCTGTTCTCACTCTGACCTTTCTGTCCTGGACCTCCTCCATTGCCAGAGTGAGGCCCAGCGTAAATTGGAGGAACAGCACCTCATATTTCACTTGGGTAGTTTACACCCCAGTGGTATGAACATTGACTTCTCTAATTTTAGATAGCCCTTGCTTTCGACCTCTTTCCCCTCCCCCTTCCCAGTTCTCCCACAAGTCCTCCTGTATCTGCCTACTTCCTTTCTTTTTCCCACCTGCCCCCTACATCAGTCTAAAGAAGGGTTTCGACCCAAAACGTCGCTAATTCCTTCTCTCCATAGATGCTGCCTCACCAGCTGAGTTTTTCCAGCATATTTCATCTACCTAAAGTCCCTGTCCCACTTTCACAACCTAATTGGCGACCTCTGCCGAGTTTGCCCTTGACTCATACTTGCAACATGGTGGCCACAAGGTCGTAGGAGGTCTTCGTAACTCTTCCTCATGTTTGTGAGTGGTCTCCGCGTACTCGTGGCCTCAAGTAGATCGCGGCGTTTTTTCCAGCCTGATAAAAAATGTCCACGAGTTAAAAAAAAGGTCAACATGGAAAAAATTGATACTTTTTACTCGTAAGTAGGTTGTAGTAGGTCGTGATGGTAGTCGTAGATAGTCTTAGGTAGTCGTAGGTCGGTAACTGGCCTGAGGGAAAAAAATGCAAACATTATATCATTTTATCATGTGATCATTTTCCAAGCGTAGCTAGTCGTAGTTGGTCTTAGATGTGGAAGACTGAGGTCGAGGGGGGTCGTGGGTGGTCATTGGAGGTCTTTTACTTCGGCGAGTCAACACGACCTTAACATTTTTTTCCACTCGTCTACGGTCTAAACTCGGGGATTAGGTCATCCAAGTGGGACAGGCCCTTAAGGCTATCCATCATGTTTAGTCAAGTCTGGTCTGTTATCAGTGAATATCAATGTTACAGCATTATTTTGCTTTGCTTGCTCCACAGAGCATTTTATAGTAGAAATTAAAACTGGGATTGGAAGGGTTATCTCTGGTCACAAATCCCAATGTGACATTAAATGAGCATGGGTAATGTAAAGATAATACATAGCATGCACCAATATTAGATAATGTGCTACTGTTGGTTAAGGAAAACTATTAACTGACATTAATTTTCGTACCAACTACAACAAAAAAATAAGGTGACATTTTGGCAGTAAGCCTTTATTTAAGCCTTTGTTTTGGCAGAAGAGATGGGGCGAGTAGCTTAGCAACCCAAATAAGCGAAAGGCAATCTTTTGTTCATCACCAAATGTCTCGGGAGTCAAGTATATTTTAGATAAATTGATTTATTTGGGCAAACATTGATGCAATTGAAAGGGAATATGCAGGAAAAAATATTTGAAATCTCAATCTTGCTCATTTTCAGTAATCTCTAGACCATTTTTAATGTAATCAGTACTATGCTATTTTTAAAACTTTTTTTGCTTTCTCGTCATTCTTCTGCAGAGTATTTTCCAACGGGTCGCTGTCATGTGTCATCCGGCATGGTTAAAAATTGTCATTGTCATTAAATTGCAGGTAGTAAAGTACATGAGGATGGCCCAAGCTAATATTAGCATAGATAGACACAAAGTGCTGTAGTAACTCAGCGGGACAGGAAGCATCTCTGGAGAGAAGGAATGGGTGACGTTCCGGGTCGAGACCCTACCTCAGTCTGAAGAAGGGTCTCGACCCGAAACGTCACCCATTCCCTGTCTCCAGAGATGCTGCCTGTCCCGCTGAGTTACTCCAGCATTTTGTGTCTATCTTCGGTTTAAACCTGCATCTTCAGTTCCTTCCTACTAGCATTAGCATAACCAGGTGGAAGCTTCCTTCATCCTTCAACAGTTTGAGAAATAAAACTGCCACTTACTTTTTTTAAAATTACTCATATATAAAAAATGGGTCACTAACAAGAGAAATCATGGTATTTTTCCACAAACTATTTCACCATCAGCAAATCACTTGTCCTAACTATAACCATACATACTGTGTTTCACAGCTAAAGCTCCTGTAGCAAAACAGCAAATGCATTGAGTTATTGTTAATTCTTCAAAAGCTAAAAAATATTGATGCAAAATTTGACACATTTACAATAGTGATTGTTTTAAACTATATTCCTCATCCCTCCAGTGGTGACTTACTCCAGAGTTTGCTGCCAAAATGTTAAACTGCCTTTGTTTTGGTAAAAACAGCCTGAATGTTTTCGGTGTTGCATCAAAGAATTGCATCTCCTCCCAGCCACTACTTTTTCTGAAGTTTCTGCTTCTTCTGCATTCATCAGAACAAACTGGACGCACTGTTGCGAATGTCTGATCTTGCACAGGCCATACTCGGAGTATTTAACAGAGATGCCTGCGGGAGTACTGGTTTGGTTCTTCTAATGTGTGGATTAGATAAACACAATGACCAAATCAGATTTAATTTGAATGAAGAGTTTGTATTAAAATCATTAGACCTTTAGGAATGGTCATGGTCGTTGCCGAGCCTTATTACGTTTGAAGTCCATGCTTGGTGCACATGCTCAATAACTATAAAAATAACACGTCAAAGGAAAAACAGAAAATCATGTTTAGCAAAGAAAATACTTTATATATTGATTAATTATTAACGAGTTTAAAAGTTCAATGACATCCAACAAGAAGTCAGTAAAAATGGCACTCAAGCACTGAATAACTGGTTATTTAATTGGTTCTGAACCCTCAGCTTTCACACAGTCATGTGAATCCACCTTAATTCAGCACACTCAAGGGCCTGTCAGCAGACTGCCAGCAACTGTCCGGCGACTTTCAGTGGACTGCCGGCGACTGTCAAGCTCGCGGCACTCGCCTGAAAAGCTGCGAACTGGAACGGCAACTGTCAGAGTGGAGCACACACACACACACACACACACACACACACACACGCGGGGGGAGCGCTGTTTGAAATTCACACGGTGCAAAGCCAAGGTGATACAGAGACACACCGCGATTAACAGGAAGGTTAAGACGGCTAGCACAGTGTACGGTAAGTCCTTTAAAAGGGGGGGGGGGGGGGGAGGGAGGGGAGAAGGAATGGAGACACTTTTAAGAAGCCAGACAACTTTTAATAAGCCAGAGATACACAGCCGTGAAGTTTGGCGGGCATTCAACATTACCGGTCGGTTATCCTTGGTTCTGAAAACTTGTGCTTGCGTTTTTCTTTCCCCAATTAGCCAATGAAAATGGCCTGTCAGCAAAGGTGATTAACTAAAACTACCTCGACTGCCCATAACTACATGGCGAGCACACTACAACTGCACCTACGACTACAGGATTATCGATTTTCTCCATGGCGATCAACACGGCGAACGTACTGAGCCCGTGACTAGTTCCCAGAATGTGGGAACTCCTCGTGACCATGAAGGAGACTCACCAGAGACCAACAGCAAACATGTGGTAAGCGCAGAATCTCCTGCACGCACCTTAAAAAGTCGCCAAAGTGGGACAGACCCATTCAATCCTTTCTGGCATCGAGGATGACACCAATTTGGCCGTGAGCACACCGACACGTGCAGTAGGGTGAACTTGCATATATATTATATTTACAATGGCCAGAAAGTCCAGGACCCCATGTGTCCTCTGTCCCTCGCTGTTGGACCGCATGTGCACTGACGCTGCTGATCTCGGGCTTGTCCCAACAGTTCACCCTTGTCTGGAGAGGAGGTGCCAGCTGTCTCAGGTTTATCCTGGTGGCTCAGCATTGGGGCTTGAAGAGGCAACACTGGCAATCTCCGGAATATCCTGTCACCTCAGACTTTGCCACTATGTGGGTGCAGTCCTTGTTGTCAGTGGCAGAAAGAGACGCTGGCAACTCAGAGTTGCACTGACATCTCGGGCTTGCCCTGGCCACAGTCTTGGTCTCAGGGTTGGTGCTGGCTGTCTCGGGCTTCTTCCTGGCAGATCAGTCTTGACCACACAGTCCTTCTCGAAGTTGCGACCAGGGGAACAGCTGGCAGGGAGGCTCGGCACTTCCTCTCCCTTCCTCTCCTTCCTAGCTTTCTTCCTCTTCTGCTTCTTCTCTCACCTTCTCCCTCTGACTCAAGTACCTAAGAGTTATAGGGAGTAGGCTGACACGGTTAAAGTATTCTTTTTTTCTGGCTTATTAAATTTATCACCATTTCAACCAGTGTTTTACTTGTTGTCTGCATCAGTTATCTACTTTAATTAGCGTTTTAAAACTCGGGATAGCACTGTGTCTTAATTAACATTGCTGCACTGGAAAAAAATATCATACTTTGTGTCTCTCTTTGGGCCCAGGATTACTTTATCTCAATTTCTGCTGGTTTAAGCTGATAGATTTAGCATCTACATTGCATTTAGTAAATTAACAAACTGGTGGCTATAGCATTGGCTGGGGTATGCTGAATTGAATCCCGCCAAATGCTCTTGAATTCTTCTTCTTAGAATAACCTACAGGATGTTTTCAATTGTTTATGTCTAATTAATGCACATAACTTTCAGGACTACAATTTTAGTGATGCATAAGGAGATATAAAAATTAGTTACCAAGGTCAGTGACATTTATCATTATTTATTTATGCACAAGTGTTGCATCTTCTCTTTCTGTATCTGATTTACTGTTCAATTCATCCACTCAAATGTATACTTCTTCCAAAGTCCTTGCAATGTTAACTCCACAACTCAAACTAAAATGGTTAAGGTAAAATAAAACAGCTTGTCTCATTTTTGTACTTAATTTTCTGAAGCATTATCAGCTTCAACTTTAACATGTGTATTGGTGTGTGGATATAATTGTCACATGTACTGAGATAAAGTGTAAACTTTGTTTTGCGTCCTATCCAGGCAAATCGTGCCATGTATAAATACATCAAGTAGTGCATAAGAGAAAATAAGCAAGTGTGCACAATAGAGTGTTACAGCTTGAGAGAAAATACAAGGGCCTCAACAGGTAGACTGGATGTCCTGGAATTGATCCCGAGCAAATGAGAGACACGTTCAAGAGCCTGATAACAATGAGAAAGAAGCTGTTCTTGAATTTGGTACTATGTACTTTCAAACATTTGTATCTTCTGCCCATGCATGAGGGGAGAAAAGAGATTAACTGGGCTGTGAGTGCTCTTTTATTATGTTGGCCACTTTCCAAAGGCAACATGAAGTATAGACTTTATTTCAGTACCATCTCCAATTCAGCACTATTGATTCAGACAGGGGTGGGTACTCCCTTTCTCCCACCCGTCCCCCACACCGCTTTCTAAAGTCAATGATAATTTTGGTGACATTGAGGGAGAGGTGGTTGTTTTGATACCATGCTACTAAACTCTTTGGATAGGCGCCTTCCTACACTCAGTCTCATCATTGAGACCCACCCATTGCAGTGGTGTCATCTTTATTCTTGTAAATGGAGTTAGAGCAGAATTTAGTTGCACAGTCACGAGTGTATAAGGGGTATAGTAAGGAACTGAGATCACAGCCTTGCAGAGCACTGGTGTTGAGAATTATCAAGAAGATGTCTTGTCAACAATCCTTATGATCCTCTATTTGGTCTATGGGTCAGGAAGTCAAGTATCCAATTGCAGAGGGGAATGCTGAGTCGAGGTCAAGGAGTAAGGAGATGAGTTTGTTTGGAAATACTATGTTGAAGGTGGAGCTAGAGTCAATAAATAAAAATTCAGGATGGATCATCATAGCTAATCATGGAACGGTATTAATGATAAATCATAGTATCCATCTCCTGCTTCTCTGTACTTTTTCTCCAATGGCACATTCAAAACACTAACTTTTTGTGTCCATTTAAATGCATTTTGTCTTGACACACAGGAAAACTGTAATTCTCAAAAATGTATAAACTATTTACAATGTTCAGATTATTTCCTCCACTTATTTGCAGTTTGTTCTGAGTGCAATTAACATCTAGAGGTTAATTATTAAAATGGACTTTTGACTGTTCCCCCAATTTGCTTAATCCTTTCGAGTATTCTCAGACAACACACCCAAGTCTCAATCACATTATTTTCCACATGTCGGATTGCGAGACAATAGACAATTGGTGCAGGAGTAGGCCATTCGGCCCTTCGAGCTAGCACCGCCATTCACTGTGATTATGGCTGATCATCCTCAATCAGTACCCCGTTCCTGCCTTCTCACCATATCCCCTAACTCCACTATCTTTAAGGGCTCTATCTAACTCTCTTGAAAGTATCCGGAGAATTGGCCTCCACTGCCTTGAGGCAGAGAATTCCACAGATTCACAATTGGGTGAAAATCTTTTTCCTCATCTCCGTTCTAAATGGCTTACCCCTTATTCTTAAACTGTGTCTCCTGGTTCTTGACTCCCCCAACATTGGGAACATGTTTCCTACCTCTAGCAAGTCCAATCCCTTAATCTATATTACTAAAAGTCTGACCACATTCTGATGTTCTGTATATTGATTTTAGAAAAAACGCTTCAACTTACAGCTGTGATTTTTGGCCATCTTACTCAGAGTCCCCCTCCGCTGCGCAGGACAAGAGGATTTTTCCCATAGATGAAAAATAAAAGACTTGGTGTTTTAAAAGATTAGTGTTTTAAAAATGTTGAGTCTCTCTCTCCTGAAGGCCACGCCCCTTCCGGAGGGACTATAAAACCCGGAAGTGTTGAGTGCCTCAGTCAGTCTCTGCAAGATGGGGGAGCAAGAGGGTAATGTCTCTCAGTCTGAGCTGTGAATAACACTGAGCACATGTCTGCTAAACCATGAGTGGTTTTACTGACCTGTCAGTGCCCTAAATGTGGTTTGAAAATATAGTTTGGAAATGCTAAAGATGTGTTCCCTTTGGTTTGGGAATGCTAAAGCTGTGTTCCCTTTGGTTTGGAAATGCTAAAGCTGTGTTGCCTTTGGTTTGGAAATGCACAACTTGTCCATATCTCTTCACAACCTTCAAATCCTGCTCACGCATTGCTTTGTATTATCACAAGCTATGATATGGTACAAAAACAACAAATGCTAGAAATGATAATGTCAGCATATGTGGAGAGGAAAACAAAAGTTACTGATTGTTCATCAGAACTTACATAGAAACATAGAAAATAGGTGCAGGAGTAGGCCATTCGGCCCTTCGAGCCTGAACTGCCATTCAATATGATCATGGCTGATCATCCAACTCAGTATCCTGTACCTGCCTTCTCTTCATACCCCCTGATCCCTTTAGCCACATCTAACTCCCTCTTAAATATAGCCAACAAACTGGCCTCAACTACCTTCTGTGGCAGAGAATTCCACAGATTCACCACTCTCTGTGTGAAAAATGATTTTCTCATCTCGGTCCTAAAAGACTTCCCCCTTATCCTTAAACTGTGACTCCTTATCCTGGACTTCCCCAACATTGGGAATAATCTTCCTACATCTAGCCTGTCCAACCCCTTAAGAATTTTGTAAGTCTCTATGAGATCCCCCCGTCAATCTTCTAAATTCCAGCGAGTACAAGCCGAGTCTATCCTGTCTTTCTTCATATGGAAGTCCTGCCATCCCAGGAATCAGTCTGGTGAACCTTCTCTGTACTCCCTCTATGGCAAGAATGTATTTTCTCAGATTAGGAGACCAAAACTGTACGCAATACTCCAGGTGTGGCCTCACCAAGACCCTGTACAACTGCAGTAGAACCTCCCTGCTCTTGTACTCAAATCCGTTTGCTATGAATGCCAACATACCATTCACTTTCATCACAGCCTGCTGCACCTGCAAGCCTACTTTCAATGACCGGTGTACCATGACACCCAGGCCTCGTTGCATCTCCCCTTTTCCTAATCGCTCACCATTCAAATAATAGTCTACTTTCTGTTTTTCCCACCAAAGTGGATAACCTCACATTTATCCACATTATACTGCATCTGCAATGCATTTGCCCACTCACCCAGCCTATCCAAGTCACCTTGCAGCCTCCTAGCATCCTCGTCACAGCTAACACTTCCCCCCAGCTTCGTGTCATCCGCAAACTTCGAGATGTTGCATTCAATTCCCTCGTCCAAATCATTAATATATATTGTAAATAGCTGGGGTCCCAGCACTGAGTCTTGCAGCACCCCACTAGTCACTGCCTGCCATCCTGAAAAGGACCTGTTCACTCCTACTCTTTGCTTCTTGTCTGCCAGCCAGTTCTCTATCCTCATCAATACTGAACCGCCAATACCATGTGTTTTAAGTTTGTATACTAATCTCGTGTGGGACGTTGTCGAAAGCCTTCTGAAAGTATAGATATAACACATCCACTGCTTCTCCCTTATCCATTCTACTAGTTACATCCTCAAAAAATTCAATAAGATTCGTCAGACATGATTTACCTTTCGTAAATCCATGCTGACTTCGTCCAATGATTTCACCACTTTCCAAATGCGCTGCTATCCCATCTTTAATAACTGACTCTAGCAGTTTCCCCACTACCGATGTTAGACTAACTAGTCCGTAATTCCCCGTTTTCTCTCTCCCTCCTAACCTGGATTTCACTCAGTTCCTCCATCTCATTTGATCCGCGATCCCCTGCTATTTCCGGCAAATTATTCATGTATTCCTTAGTGAAGACAGAACCAAAGTAGTTATTCAATTGGTCTGCCATGTTCTTGTTCCCCATGATCAATTCGCCTGTTTCTGATTGCAAGGGACCTACATTTGTTTTAACTAATCTTTTTCGCTTCACATATCGATTGAAAACTTTTGCAGTCAGTTTTTAAGTTCCCTGCCAGTTTTCTTTCATAATCCATTTTCCCTTTCCTAATTAAGCCCTTTGGCCTCCTCTGTTGGACTTTGAATTTCTCCCAGTCCTCTGGTAGGCTGTTTTCTCTGGCTAATTTGTACGCTTCATCTTTTGCTTTGATACTATCCCTGATTTCCCTTGTTATCCACGGATGCACTACCTTCCCTGATTTATTCTTTTGCCATACTGGGATGAACAATTGTTGTGGTTCATCCATGCAGTCTTTAAATGCCTTCCATTGCATATCCACCGTCAACCCTTCAAGAATCAATTGCCAGTCTATCTTGGCCAATTCACGTCTCATACCTTCAAAGTTACCTTTCTTTAAGTTCAGGACACGTGTTTCTGAATTAACAATGTCACTCTCCATCCTAATGAAGAACTCAACCATATTATGGCCACGCTGGCCCAAGGGGCCACGTACAACAAGGCTGCTAACTAACCCTTCCTCATTACTCAATACCCAGTCTAGAATAGCCTGCTCTCTCGTTGGTTCCTCTACATGTTGGTTTAGAAAACAATCCCGCATTCTGATGAACTTAGTATTCATCAGAACATTACCTCTTGTTTTTCTCTCCAAAGATACTGTTTGAATTGCTGAGTTTGTGGACTTATCATACTGATTTATATACAGTAGATTTCAAAAGGCAGAGTTCAGATTGATTTTTGTACTGTCCTATTGCGAGAACCTTCTATGTTTGTCTCCGCTCTGTTTTCTGTTCAATTTTAAATCTCTGCATGTACCTTATCCGAATTTCATGATACGCAATCTTGTGTAATATCTTCTGTGGCACCTTTGTCAAATTATCCATGTGGATATGCAAATATGCTGCACTTACCGAGTCATCATCAACCCTGCTACTTACCTCATCAAAAAGTTGCCTGACATGATTTGCCTGACCTAAAATTAGGTTGGCTAAACCAAATCAGATTGAGATTTTCTCAAATGCTATTATGATCTTTATTAAACGTTCCGGCACTTGCCCGAATACTGCTCTGTCTGATAAGAGTTCACTGCCTCCAGTTTCCTGTTTTCTCGTTCTCCTATCTTGAACAGCAGGTTACCGATCCTAAAAGATAATCATAAGTGTTGCTTAATAGAGTGCGGGCTGTGCCAGTGTTTAGAGTGGGTAATGAACTACGGTGTGTGCCAATGAAAAGGTCGGCTTGGAAGAGGAGTTGAATATTATTTGCAATGTTCTGCTGCCTTGGGACAAAGGAGTTGCCAATTAGTGGTGGGAGTTATCTTTTTGATTACTTTGGGGATACTGAGGGCCAGACCTCTAAAGAGATACAGCCCGGAAACAAGCCCTTCTATCCAACGAGTCCGTGTCGACAAGCGATCCCTGAACACTAACGTTAAAACTTACACACTTGGGACAATTTACAATTTTACCTACAATCCTGTACATCTTTGGAGTGCAGCAGGAAACCGGAGATCCTGGAGAAAACTCCCGTGGTCACAGGGAAAATGTACGAACTCCATACAGACAGCATCTGCAGTCAGGATCGAACCCAGATCTTTGGCGCTGTAAAGCAACAACTCGACCACTGCACCAATGTGTTGCCCTGAAACTCCCAGTATACTCCCCTGTCAATTTTTTTGTGAATTGTATGTGAATTGTGACAGCAGGTGAGAGTGGAGTGAGCCCCACGGTGACTTCAGGAGCGCATTGTGTCGGTAGCCTGAAGTAAGAATTGTCCCCAGGGGCTACAACGTGAGCCGCAACAACAGGCGTGTCACCGGACTGCACAGTGGGCGAAAAATGGCTCCCTGGTGCACCTTTTGAGTCAGGGAGTAGGTCGGAAGCCGCGGTTCAAAACGGCTGGGGAAACGGTGGGAGCTGGAGATGGGACAGCAGGTCCGTTCATTGCATCCAAAATGTATTTTTAGTGGGTCTGTTAAAACAATGGTTTACTGTATTTACATAAACCAAATACATTTGGTTTGGGGTGGTGGTGCAACATAAACATTGAACTAGCACATAGAATTAGACAAGGCCAAGGAGGGATTCCAATATCTAGATGTAAATAAATAACTCTTGCAATGCCGCTTGTGGCCATTTAGGAAATTTCAACTGAACTCTCGTAATTTGTTCAGATTATAGTGGGAGGGGGCAGACCATCAGTTGCTGGAAAATCGTTCAATTTAATATTCTTTACATTTTAGTTAGGCAATACAAACAAAGGATTATTTGTAGAATATTTTTTATATCTAGTTTATTTTTAAGTTAGGCACTTTTTGCTAATTTGTTAAAAATGTTTAAAACTATTTCTTGAAATACTAGAAAACAATTACTGGAAAAAGCTATTAAAAATAAATGTTCATTAATAAACTTCATCACCACGTATATTTTGTTTGCCGATTATCTGAAGTAATTCACAATCAATAGTTTATAACTTCCAATAAACTGTATTATGCAGCATATAATGTCGAATTCAGATTAAAAATAAAGATACCATGTTTCCTAAAGTGTTTCAGTAAAGGCAAAAAAAATCCAAAATGTGAGGAGTTTTAGCATTCTACCATTAAAGAAAAGGCTGTGTAATTAGAGTGTGGATTGTAGCAACACCTCTGATCTTATCTAATCAGAAAACCATGCTGCTTTCATCAATAATATCTTCTGCTTTCATTGATGAAGTAGGGAAGAATAGTTTTGCGGAATCCGTCCCTCCAAACCCCCAGGCAATCACATCCAATTTGCTACTACTGCGTCAATCTAATCACTCTAAAGGCTCTATTCCAACAACAGTATAGGACTGCCTGTTCCAATTGTTTTAGTAACCACATAAACATAAACGGTGACAGCAAATGCTCTAGGGCGTAATGCTGGATGATTGTGTTTGTTTTATGAGTTTCTATGAAAGAATGCAGAATTGAGTAGAGAAGTGCAAACTGTGTATGTTATAAATAAACAATCACCTTTGGGTTCAAATAGAAACAAAGATAATCATTCTCCAAATACTGAACTTGTCCATCAGGTGTTCAATATATTTATCAGGGATCAACTGCATGGATTGATTTGTTCTCTAGTTTTTGACCAAAGGAATTTTTTTCCTGTGATCTGACAACATTGGATGAAGAACTTAATTGCCACATGTAATGACATGGTAAATATGTATTTGCAGACTTCCTTTGCTTCAGTAATTTTAAAATGTTCAAATGCAACCTAAGATAATGTGTTATGATTTTAAATCAAATGCAGATCAACATTCTTTTTCATACAGAATTGTCTACACATGTCAACTAAAGAAAATCATTCCCAATTGTTTTTATTGGAACTTCAAAGGAAGAAACACATTAAAAGGGCACTTTCCTCATTTAGAGAAATGTCATATCAGTCAAATTACTTTAAGTGGCATAGCTGCTGTTAATTTGGTAAAATTGCAAATAATTTGTGCATTTCATGTCTCTACAATGAAAACATCAAAATCATTTTGGTTTTGAGGTGGAAGTTGGACATGACACCAGTCAATTCATTCCTTTTTTTAATTTTACAGTGGAATTGTTAACACAACCTGAACAGGCAAATGGGGTTTAGTTTAATTTCAGATCAATGGCGTTTCCAGGAATGCAAGCTTTGTAATGCACAGGAATTCAAGCAAATAGTTCCACTATTAAAAGCTACATAAATTAACAATCAATCTTTAGCTATACTGATTAACTTATTACCTGCCTACATGGAAGTCATTAAAATACATTTTCTGACTAAGTTGGACGAGACATTGGTCCTTTTACAAAACAGGGACAAAGTCGATCAATTTTTGGACCTGTATCCCTAATTATATCTAATTTATAGATATCAAAAAAATAAACTACAGGGTCTAGAAAACTACGTTCTATAAAATAATGTGCGAGCAAATTACAAAACATTGTCTTTTACGCAGGCTTTCCTTTATGAACCAACACACAAAAGAGCAGCAAGCTTGTTTGGCTTCAGCTTGAAAACAGTGCATGTACCATTCTTATTACAATGCAGGTGAGATTTCCTAGGATGTTGTTCAAACTAGAAATTGGTGCTGTGAGAAAAAATTGGGTAGGCTACGGATGTTTTCCTCAGAACAAAGGAGACTAAGAAGAAACTTAATTGCGGTATTTATAATTTTCATGGATTTAGGTAAAGTCAATAGGAATGGTCTATTTTTCCTTAACTGATGGCTTGAAAACCAGGGGCAGGGGCTTAGATTTAAATTAATTGCCAGGAAGATTAAAGGATGGCTCCTACCCCTATGAAGAAGGTTCAGCGGCCTGAAAACTCTAACCACGAGCATCAAGAACAGTCCATAAATTCATAGGTTATAGGAGCAGAATTAGGCCATTCTGCCCATCAATCAGGCCTGTAAACTCAATACACACAGATAAAATATGATAATCAAAAATTAAATAAATTAATAACCGTAACACTAGATAGCCTTAATAACTAAGTTCTTTGTACAACCAAAGACAGAGATCATGGAAGTTCATAGTTGCCAAGTTGCTACATTGTTGTGTAGTCTAAAATAGCTGGGAAGAAGCGGTGGAGGCCAAGTCAATGGAGTGTGAGATTCTTGATTAGTACGGGTGTCAGGGGTTATGAGGAAAAGGCACGAGAATGGGGTTGAGTGGAAAAGATAGATCATCCGTTATTGAACGGTGGAGTATACTTGATGGGCCAAATGGCCTAATTCTGATCCTATAACTTATGAACTCCGCCAATCAATCACCCAGTTATGTGTCACCTCGACCTACAAGAGAGAAGGACATGTGTCAACGCAGTGCTGTGTAGTTGTATAATGTAGCCATAACTGATGGAGCAGCTGCCATTGTGTGCAAGCTGTGAGAGGAAGGTGTGCTTCTGCCAGAAATGCTAAATTGCGATTATATAGGAGGCCATGAGAAGATTGGGTTTAATTTTCAGAGGTACTTGGCAATCGAGCAATAGAGCTCCAGCGAAATAAGTCTGAACTTGGTGGTGAATTTTATTATAGTATAGATACATGATAAGGGAATAACTTGTCATGTGAGGTAAAGCCAGCAAAGTCCGATCAAGGATAGTCCGAGGGTCACCAATGAGGTAGATAGTAGTTTAGCACTGCTCTCTGGTTGTGGTGGGATGATTCAGTTGCCCGATAGCAGCTGGGTACAAAGTGCATTTTCACTCTTCTATACCCTTTGCCTGATGGGAGAGGGTAGAGGGAGCGGCCAGGGTGCGACATCCTTGATTATGCTGCTGGCCTTGCACAGGCAACGTGAGGTATAAATGGTCAATAGAAGGGAGGTTGGTTTGTGTGATGGTCTGGGCTGCTTCCACAATTTGCTGCAATTTCTTGTGGTCTTGGCTCAAAGCTGTGATGCATCCTGACATAAAGCTTTCTATGGTGCATCTGTAGAGATTGGTGAGAGTTATCGGGGACATGCCAAACTTCCTAAGCCTTTTAAGGAAGTAGAGGCGTTAGTGTGCTTTCTTGGTCGCTGTTTCAATATGGGTGGTCCAGGTGAAGTTGTTGGTGATATTGACTCCTAGGAATTTAAAGTTTTCCACTATCTCTCCTTCGGCACCGTCAATGCAAACTGGGGTATGTGTACCACTTTACTTCCTGAAGTCGATCACTATCTCCTTTGTCTTACTGATATTGAGAGAAAGGTTGTTGTCTCGACACCAGGACATGAGGTTCTCAATCGCCTTCCTGTACTCTCTCATCATTATTTGATAATGGTGGTGTCATCTGTGAATTTGAAAATTGAATTAGATTTGTATATGGCTGCACAGTTGTGGGTGTACAAGGAGTAAAGAAGGGGGCTGACAACATATCCTTGCTGAGCTCCCCTGTGTTGAGGATTGTCGTGGAGGATGATTTCTTCCCTATCCTCACTGATTGGGGTCTGTTGATCAGGAAGTCGAGGATTCAGTTGCAGAGATGAGTGCTGACACCAAGTCCCACAAGTATGGTGATAAGCTGGGATGGTTTAATGGTATTAAAGGCAGAGCTGTATCTATGACGTATGTGACAAACATATGTGGCTCTCCCAGGTATTCTAAGGATGAGTGTAGGGTTGACGTCATTGAACCTCTTATGGTAAGACCACAAGTGCCATTCCTGTGGCACTGACTTGCAATGTTATGTGATTGCATTGCCTTGAGTGTGTGCCAGGTGAACATCTCTGCCTCCGGTGGATACCATACTTCTCACTTTATGAAGAGAGTGCACCACCTCATGAACTATCAATATGACTACTCCATCAGGAACATCCTATCCAAACTTTGGAAAAATCCAACATTCCTACATTATCACGTCAGAACCCACAAAAACAGTAGAACAAAGTCACTCTCAATCCTGAGAGATTGCCTGAGAAAGGAAAAAATATCTGCCATTTCTGTCTTCTCCACTAAGGTCTCTGGTACTGCATCTGAAAGCCTTGGAAATCTGTCCCTCCCATCTCACCCAATTCTTCCTCAATTTTCAAACAACTACACATAGTTGTCTGCCACCAGCTACCCTTTAAGGACAAGGCAGGTATAACATTATAAATAAAAGGCTGTACAAAATTACCTGTAGCACATTGAATGGAAAAGTTACCGTACGTGATTGTCCACTGGCTTTCAATTTTATCTTTTTATTTTTTCTACTGTGATGTTAAATTCTATTTTAGTTTTTTGAATAGTTTCTAATTCTCCAGCTAAACCATGAAAAGTACTCAGACCATAGAGTAACATTCTGGGTTTACTCTAAAGGATGAACTTTGAATCTAATGGGTGTGTCAGTGTTTGCTTTTCATCCTGTAGTCTTGACTCCTCAGCTGACAGTAATGACTGTTGCTCGGGCACATAGTTATATGGGCTTTGGCAGTGCTCCAATACCTCACCCATGTAGCCATTCCTCATAAGGAGCTTAAGTAATTAATCCAAAAGTTCAAAATGAATGCTGACTCACAAAATGACATCAATATGTTCAGTGAAATGGGTGTTTATATCTTTGGATGTTATTAGAAGATGCCATCTTCTTTGATCTATCATCACACCTCTTGATGGCGTGGTCTAAATGGAAGCACAGACCATCCTTGTAGCATAAGACTATGACCTAATTTAGTGGAACCCTTAATGTATCAGGTAGCAATTGGGTTGGTACACAATCTAATAACATTGGAGTTTAAGTTTAGTTTAGTTTAGAGATACAATGTGGAAACAGGCCCTTCGGCCCACTGAGTCCATTCTGACCAACAATCCCCATACAATAGCACTATCCTACACACCTGGAACAATCTACAAACCTGTACATCTTTGGAGTGTGGGAGAAAACCAGAGCACCCATGGAAAACCCACACAGTCGCAAGGAGAATGTCCATACTCCGTCCAGAGATCCATAGTCAGGATCAAATCCAGGTCTCTGCCGCTGTAAGGCAGCAACTCCACTACTGCACCACAATGCCACCCATTCACACCATGCCAGTCCTGCTCAATAATTAACAATCTCAGGGTGATTTGCTTTGTATTATTGAGGGAGAGGGGGAAAAGAGAGAGAGAGAAAAAAAAAAGGTGGGCATGGTGAATTATCTCTGTAGGTTTTGGGGAGTGAGAACAGCCAACAAGCTGATGGGTCTTTTCTCCGAATTAGGTCAAGCTTCAACTCCCCCAACTTGTGTGAGATTGCAAGGCACAACCATCCACCCCATTCAAACCATTGGCGCTTAGTCCCCACTAACACTGTAGGGAGACATCTTGAAGATTAATGGTTCATAGCTGAGGAAGGACAGCAGCTGATTGTTAACAAGCAATGCAACACCATTATTAGCAGGCACAACATGTTACCCAAAAATATAAACGTCTTTGTGTAGTTTGCTCCCAAGACAAATAGACCTACTGATTTTTACCAAATTCCTGTTGTAATAACATTTCTGCTATATTTCCATAATTTTGCATATCTTATCTGCAATACCACTGCAATCTGCTTGAAGTTTATTTTTGCAGTTAAGGTAGACTCCTATCCATCAGTGATGCAGTGTTGATTCATCAAATTCACATTTTGGGGACGATCTGCCTTTTAAAAAAGATACAAGATACATTTATTTGTCACATGTGCCAGATGGCACAGTGAAATGTGATTACTATACAGCCATACACTAAAATTAAGAACACAACACACGATAGATTTAAACATAAAACACCCCACACAGCAGAATCAAAAGTTTCCCACTGTGAGGGAAGGCACCAAAATCAGTCTCTTCCTCGATGTTCACCCGTGGTTGGGGCCTCCGTGTTACCTGTCTAAAGATAGATTCACAGTCTTTAATAACTCGTTTTGAAAAGCAGCAACTATGATATTTGATTTTCCAGCCTTTGTCAAGAGGATCTTCCAAGTTTGATTGACCTAATAGGATTATAATATTTTACATAGTATTACCGTAGAGTTACTGTACTGGCCACATGTAGAGGATGTGTAGGAAGAGTCTGCAGCTGCTGTAACTGAAGATGGAATCAAAAAGCTGGAGTAACTCAATGGGTCAGACAGCATCAGGCCCCTGACTCTCAGTCTGAAGAAGGGTCTCATCCAAAAGTCACCTATTCCTTTTCTCCAGATATGTTGTCTGACCGACTGAGTTACTTCAGCTTTTTTGTGTCTATCTTTGGCATATGTAAAAAATATTTTGCATATCTTATCTGCAACACAGCTACAATCTGCTTGAAGTTCATTTTGCAGTTAAGGTAGACTCCTATCATCAGTGATGCAGTGTTGATTCATCAAATTCACATTTTGATACGATCTGCCTACTAAAGACAGATTCAGAGGTAACGCGCGTTACCTGTTTTAGATTATAATTTTAAGACTTTTGCTCTGCCTGACCTTTTTTAAATTTCTGCTTTCATTTGTCTCACAGAATATTAGTTCAGTCCCCTTATCAAAGTAATAAATTCAGCTTCTAATATCAGTTTTCAATATGATATACCTTTAAGGTGACAAAGATATTTAGCTCTTGCGTTCTTTAGTAAGAAAATTACTTGAAATGTCTGAATCTTTCCCTGCATTTCCTGATTAAGATTACATTAGAAACACAGGTGTGTTTACGACTGCTGCAGGTAAACAGAAATCTTGGCTAATACTTTTCTGAAAAGCATGCAATTGGAACATTTGACCTTTTTGTCATTGCTTACTTATCTGGATGGTCTCACATGAGGCCAAATTATGTCCCCTAACCGTGTTTGCACAGACACATTTGCAGAAAGATTCTGCAAAAATAACTGGAAATCTCAGTAGTTAACTCTCCTTCTACTTACAAACTGGCAAGGTAAATTAACATTGCAATCATTTCTGCTTTAAAAACAACTATTTGCCAATGGTTTATGTTAAGGTTAACAATTTTGCAACAAATAAGTCACTGTACTCTCATTTGTGTTGCTGGAAGGATTTATTATAAGACTAGCAGATCACACCCTTTTCTGTAGTTTACATTACCTGAACTGTTTGAATCCACTTCAGTATTGTGGAGTAGCCATAGAAGCAACAATTGCTGATAGGCTGGAACATGAATGTTAGTGTGTAAAAGCACAGGGTTTGTCAAAGAAGGGGGCACAAAAGAAAAAAAGGAGATCTGATATTTTCTTGAAATAAAGCCACCCAGTTAACTGCTAGCAGCCATTTACATTTTTTTTAAAGAAGGTGCTAATCAGCACAGTATCACATTCCAGCTTCAAACAAATTTACTGACAGCAATCATTCAGAATTTATTCAATACAGTTACATAGTTTGCCACAATTGAAAACGACATGACTGTGGCACAACAAATCCTATAACTATTGTGGATGGATTTAAGAGAGATAGAGCTCTAGGGGCTAGTGGAATCAAGGGATATGGGGAGAAGGCAGGCATGGGTTATTGATTGGGGACAATCAGCCTTGATCACAATGAATGGCAGTGCTGTCATGGATTCAGAGTACTGTCCAGAGCAAAAACTAAACTCCCCACAGTAATACAAAACCATTGTCTCTTACGAACACAGCTGCTACTTTAATCACACATAGCTACTAAAATTGACAAGCAATCACTTCTACTAACAGTTATGTGCCGATTTCATTAAACAATGTAATATACAGTCTTTAGTATTTTTAGCTTGCAGTAACAGAAATAAACTTTTGCTCTTGAAAATAACTTTATTATTGAAAACCCTGCAGGGAAAATAACTTTGCTATTATGAGTCTGGAACTCTCTAGCCCCTAACTCTCTTTCCCATATTGACATAATTGTTTTATGATGCAATTTTCTAAAACATGAGGTTTCTTAGAAACAGGACTGTCACGTTATGGCATAACTACCTACATTACATCAATTGTTTAACTAATTTGTGTTACTCAAAATGTATATTAAATTGGTGCCTAATCACTATATGATAAGTTTCCTCAGCCAATTCTTCAGAGTGGGGTGGGGTGGGGGCAATGGTTGCAGTGACAGGGGTTTGAGAGATGATTAGTTGTGGCATTAGGGTTGGAATATGGAGCCAGGTGGAGGTCTCCATTCCCATACTTTAACGTTTATTTCATAGGTTGCAGCCAGCAACTATTTTATGGAATACATTTGAGACCAAAAGGCTGGCTGTGTTCAATAGACAAAATATAATAGACAATAGGTGCAGGAGTAGGCCATTCGGCCCTTCAAGCCAGCACCGCCATTCACTATGATCATGGCTGATCATACACAATCAGTACCCCATTCCTGCCTTCTCCCCATATCCCTTCACTCCTCTATCTCCTCTCCTCTATGTAGAGCAGGACTCCATGCAGAACCTTATCAAATAGTTCATGTTCATAAATTCTAGGAACAGGAGTTCTCATCTGTTTTAGCAGCCTAAAGTGTGGCATTTTATCAAAGGTCTTCTGAAAATCCAGATTAATTTCCTCCACTGATTCTCCTTTGCCTACCTTGCGATTTACCTCCACAAAGAATCCAGGACAGCACAAGAGAACAAGATACCAGACACCGCCTTGTTATCTGCATTTTCCTGTACTCTCATAGTAGATTGCAAATTTCCTAATTTTGTCTTCAGTTAAAATTTGTTGGAGACCTTTGACATTAATTGCTTTGAATTTCCTGGTAAGTCATCCTTGTTCATCGCCTTAACCTATACGCCTACCTTTAAGTGGAGCAACTTTTCCAGAAATAATATCCATAGTGATCAGCAAAGTCTGGTAAGATACTGGGCTTTATGGTCATACACTTTGCCATGTAGTTTGGCCTGTGATTGAACTCGTGCACAGAAATGCTTCGACAGCTAGCTATGTGACACAAGACAATTTTTGATAACCATTTTAATGATCTATGATGCCACTACTTTATTGTCCCCTGCAAACTTATAATCATGCCTCCCACTCAAATAGTTGATGTAAACCACAAACAGCAAAGGCTCCAGCACCGATCACTGAGGCACACCACTAGTTACAGGCCTCCTGTCTGATAAAACAACCTTCCACTATCAACTTCGGCTTCCTTCCATGAAGCCAATTCTTTATCCAGTTGAATAGCTCTCCCTTGATCCAATGCAATCTCACCTTGTAGAGCAGGACACAATGCAGCACTTTATCAAATAGTTCATAAGTTCTATGAACAGAACAGAACAGGAGTTCACATCTTCTTTAGCAGCCTGAAGTGTGGCATCTTATCAAAGGTCTTCTGAAAATCCAGATTAATTTCCTCCACTGACTATCCTTTGCCTATCCTGCTATTTACCTCCTCAAAGAATCCAACAGATTTGTCAGGCAAGATCTCCCCTTCACAAAGCTATGCTGACTTCAGCCTATTTTATCACCTGCATTTATCAAGTACTCCAAAACCTCATCCTTAATAATGGACTATAAAATCTTCCCAACCACTGATGCCAGACTAACCGGCCTGTAGTTTCCCCTCTTTTGCTTCGTTTCCTTCTTGAACTGCGGAATAACATTTGCAATTTTCCAATCCTCCAGGACTACTCCTGACTCTAGTAAGACTTGAAAGATCACTTCTAATGCCTCCACAATCTCTAAAGCTGCCTCTTGTAGAATTGGTGTAGTCCATCTGGTCCAGGTGATTTATTGGGGTGGAAGATTGCAACCTTCAAGTGGTCGGCCCTGTTTTGACTAATGCAATCAACTCGACTTGCAAAAAATGGAAGATCAAATAGAACAAGTTGTCCTACAACTTTAGGCTGTGCACGCCACACGAAGGAAGAAGAAGGTGATTTTTACACATTTATATCTTTTAGCTTCCTGAGCACCCTCTCCTTAGCAATAGCACCTCAACTTTCTGCCTCCTGACTCTCTTGAAGATCTGGCATATTGCTGGTGTCTTCTGCTGTGAAGACTAATGCAAAAAAAAAAACACATCAATTCATCTGCATTTGTTTATTTGCCATTACACCTTCACCAGCATTATTTTTCAGCAGTTCAATGTTCACGCTTGCCTCTTTTATACTTTTTATATCTGAAGAAACCTTCGCTATCCTCTTTTATATTACTGGATATTATTATCTGGGCAGTGGGCAGGTACTATAGACCTGCACGGGAAGGTAGACGCTCCCGCCCCCACGAGTCTCGGGCAAATGGGGCTCGTCAGCCTGGGAAAGAAGTCCATCTAGGAGAGGGAAAACTGATTTAAAACCTCCTTTGCCCAGTCATGGAAAAGGCTCCAGGAATAAACCTCAAGAAAATCCGAGTCAGGGCCCCCAAGGCAGTTCGTCGTTGTCTAAAACCTCGCTCTGGCAGCTCCTGCGATGGTGCTGGCGCCAAACTGTAACGGCCCCACTGTTCCTTTGGATCGATCAGTGACATAGAGAGGGGGGACGTGCTGCATAGGCAACAGCCTGTCCTCCATATGACATCGCCCAGGCTTGCATCCGACCAGGATGCATCACCCATGGTCAGTCATGACCGAGGGGGGCCTACTACTATTATTACCTGCATTTTTCATCTTGTTGCCCTTTTATTTACCTTCTATCAATCCTCTAGCTTCCCACAAACCTTTACAATATTATATGCCTTCTCTGTTAGTTTTACGCTGTCTTTGACTTCCTTCGTCTGCCATGGTCCCCTCATTCTCCCCTTAGACTCTTTTTTCCTCCTTGGGATGAAAAGATCCTTCGTATACTGAATTATTCTCAGAAACTCCTGCCATTGCTGCTCCACTGTCATTCCTGCAGAGGTTCCTTTCCAATCTACATTAGCCAGCTTATCCCTTATACCTCTGCAGTTACCTTTACTCAACAATAATGTGGACACATCTGATTTAATCTTATTTGTCTCAAACTGCAGGTTGGGTTTGTTCATATTATGGTCACTACCTCCTAGGGTTTCCTTTACCTTATGCTCCCTAATGTAATCCTTTAGTTACACAACAAATTCAGAATTGCTTTCTCCCCAGTAGGCATGACCGCAAGCTGCCCGAAGAAGCCATTGCATAGATACTCTACAAATTCCTTCTCTTGCTTTCATTTTCAAATGCCTTGCTGAAGTCTATATAGACAATAGGTGCAGGAGTAGGCCATTCAGCCCTTTGAGCCAGCACCGCCATTCAGTGTGATCATGGCTGATCATCCAATATAGACAACCTCTACGGCTTTGCCCTCATCAGCCTTGTACAGTACTTTTTCAAATACTCAATCAGTTTCGTAGGACACAATCTCCCACATACAAAACCATGCTGACTATCCCTAATCAGACCCTATCAATCCAATTGTATAATTATTTTATTCCTCAGAGTGCTCTTCATTAACTTCCCTATCGCAGATGTTAGGCTCACTGGCCTACAGTCCCAGGTTTTTCCTTTCAGCTCTTCTTAAATAGAGGCACAACATTAGCCACCTTTCAATCTTCCGGCACCTCATGCATGTCTAATGATAATTTAAATATTTCAGGCAGGGCTCCTGCAATTTCTTTTCTATCGTCCCGCAATGTACTCGATATATCTGATCAGGCCTGGGAGATTTATCTACCTTCATATACCTTAGGATATTCAGCACCTCCTTGTCCATAATATGGACCTGTCCTCAAGGCATCTCTATTTACCAAGTTCCCAGTTTTCGTGCCTTTCCCCACTGCAGAAAGAGTAGTTCTCCTCCACAGGGGAGAAATGCTCATTGGCTTGGATGGAAAAGGTAAGACAAGAGTCAAAATGTTTAATTGCTGCATGTACTGGGAACGGAAGAATTACATTTTTACTTACTCAGCTTCATTGGCCCATTTACGCAGTAACACAACTACCAAATATACAATAATCAATAATACAATAAATTAATAATCAGCAATACTAGGTAAACCAGACCATAATAGTGCAACACAGAAATACATGGTGCAACAAGAGACTAAGTCTAGAGTAGATCATTGTTGAGATAGGGTTAGGTCTGGCCTGTGCAATGTGGTTCAATAACCTGATGGTCGATGGGAAGATGCTGTTCTTGATTCATGGTTCTCCATGGTACCTTCCGTATGCAGCAGGGAAGTGAGAGCATAGCCAGGCTTGTGTGGGTCTTTGATGATATTAGATGCAATTTTGAGGTAGAGCTTCCTGTAGAACCCTTCAATGGTGAGAAGGTCATTACCCGTGATAAACCAGATTATCGAGATAGCCTAGGACTATCTGCAGCCGCCTTCAATCCTGGGTGTTCAAGTTACTGAACCAGGCTGTGATGCAATTTACCAGTGTGCTCTCGAGCGTACACCTCTAAGTTTGATAGTATTTGGAAACATTCACGCCTCATTCTTGAAAACTCCAAGGAATATAGGCCCAAACTGGCTTCTCTTGTCAGGATAATCTTCTCAGCTCAGAGATTAGCCTGGTGATTTATTTTTAATGTCACCAATGCTAATATATCCTTTTTTTGGGAAGCGAGCCAAAACTCTGCATGGTATTCCAGTTGTGGCCTCTCCAACATTCTAGTACAAATACACCTAAAAGACTGAATTTATAACCATCCTGTGATTAAGAGATAGTGGGAATGCTAACAATTCATCATTAGAGCAATCGGAAGGGGGAGGGGGGGGAACCTCAGGACACAATAAGTATTACAAACTGCTGTATTTCACCTGACAACTGTAACAATGAAGTCTGCAGCTTGACTGGGCCTGAGGGGCTGCAAGGAGTTGATGAAGTCAGGGGATCACATATAAATTGGCCCCAAGGGTGTGGAAGAGCTTTATCTAAAACAATGTTTTTATGATTTTGTATTGTTAATACCAGGAATCAATTTCAATTCTTGTTAATTTCAATTTTGATTGCTGTGTCCCGTCAATCCTCTAAATGAACGCCCACAAGATGAAATTAGTACTGAACATACAAGCCATGCATCATTTGAAATTTCCTGTGCTGTTACATTTGAAAACTATCTATTCCTCGAACAATTCCTTGAAAGTAGCGTCACAGGTAGATAGGGTGGTCAAAAAAGGTTTTCAGCACATCGGCCTTCATCAGTCAGAGTATAGAGTATAGAAGTTGGGAGGTCATGTTTACAGTTATAAGATGTTGGTGAGGCCTTACATAGAGTATTGTGTTCAGTTTTGGTCACCATGTTATAGGAAAAATGTTGTCAAACTGGAAAGGGTACAGAGAAGATTTACAAGGATGATGTCAGGACCATAGGACCTGAGCTATAGGAAGAAGCTGGGCAGGCTTGAACTTTATTCCTTGGAGTGTAGGAGGCCAAGGGACGATCATAAAAAGGTATGTAAGATCATGCGTGTTGTAGACAGGTTGAATGCACTGAGTCTTTTACCCAGAATAAGGGAATCAGGAACCAGAGGACATGGGGATAAGGTAATAGGGGAAAGATTAATAGAAACCTGGGGGGAAACATTTTGCTGATCCATGTGCATCCCCTGAAGTCCAGGAGCTGGGAGGATGGAGTCAGTAATGACGGAGGCACCCCCCAGGGAACAAAGGTGGATGGGTGAGGATAGGACTGTTTGTCAGAAAATAATTTCTCTGTGCATTTTCACATGTGACAATAAAAGCATTATTGAACATTAATATTCTGGGTAAAGCAGATGTACACCTCATTGAAGAAGAATTAATACTTCCAGTGTTTACAACAAGAATATTACAAAAAAAAATTAAACAGTGCAAACAATGTTGAATAAAGCGTTATTGACAGCAACTCCAGCTTATAAAAATAAAAAAAGCTGTCGTTGTAGGTTTTGAAGAAGTCTTCAATCTGAAACCTTAGTTGTGTTTCTCTCTGACCCGCAGAGTATTTCCAGCATTTTCCATTTCCATGTAATCCCCAGCTTTCTGTGTTTCACTCTGCATGTGTTGAAATCAGTATGGTTTAGCCCAATAGTAGGTGTGACACCATCATTACAACTGCATATTGCTTTTATGTCAAGCTAATGGGGTCTTCTTTTACAGCTATTTGAGAGGCATTTGCTTGCAATTTGATATCAATGTTTTCTTCTTAAAATGCCATTAAAATGAAATCACTATTTTGATTTGTTAAACTGATTTTTCAACGCCATTAATCTTTGAGATGGATGGAGATGGTCCAGGAAACGTTACTATTTTCCTTCAGTTTCAATTGTACTCAGAGGTAATTGAGGCTGTGTGTTCACGTCACAATTTAATATTTTGGCATGAAATTTAGTCAAAACAGCATGAAGGGATGCAACATATGTCAAATCATTATTCCTAAAGTTGAGATATTGAACCAAAATCAACCATCTGTGGGTATGAAAGATACCGTGTCGGTATTTGAAATGCTGGAAAATATCCCCGTTTGTTGGGTGCTGGTCTGCGCAAAATATGGCCATATTCATATCATTCGTATCAAGGGTGATTCTGCTCAGAATGGGGGTGTAGATGCAGCTGGAAATATTCATTACCCGCTATATACATTATATATCGCATCAGGAGAAATGCGGGTGATTGAATCGTCTCGGTCGGCGTACCACAAAAATAATTGGTCAAAACAAATGTCTTGAGATATTTGAGCGAAGTGATAATCAGGTCTCTCTTCACCAGCTGAGCAGTTTTCTTTCATCAAGTTATATATTTATAAGATTAATAAAATAAAATTAATAAAATAATCCAAGGAAAGCATTGCGGGCAGCGTGTCACAGCCTCGGCGTTCGAGTTCATCCTGATCTCCGGTGCTGTCCGAATGAAGTTTGTACATCCTCCCTGTGACTGCATGGGATTTCCCCAGATGCTCCGATATGCGCTTACTGGTGGACAGTGGCTGTAAACAGTCCCATTGTCGGTGTGTGATGAAGGGAAATGGGGGTGGGGGGCGGGTTGTGTAAGAGAAGACCTTCTAGGGAAATACGTGGAGGATTTATGTGCTTTTAGGGCGACAATGGATTCGATGGGCGGAAGAATAGCCTCCTTCTACCTTAGAAACTACGAAAAGTGAAAAGATCTCCTAACCCTTTGCACTCAAACTGCCTTATTTCGCCAAACAATTAAACTATGAAAACTTTTCACCCTCAACTTCCCCATTTTGCAAAATACTTCAGACTTTTGCAAGGTTCTAAATGTCATTAGAAACGGGAATAGTCCCACGAGGATTGGCGTACTGCGCATGTTGTCCCATTGTTTAAAAAGGGTTCTAAGAGTAAACCTAGCAATTATAGACCGGTTAGTTTGACTTCAGCGGTGGGCAAATTAATGGAAAAGATACTTAGAGATAATATATATAAGCATCTGGATAAACAGGGTCTAATTAGGAACAGTCAACATGGATTTATGCCTGGAAGGTCATGTTTGACTAATCTTCTTGAATTTTTTGAAGAGGTTTCAAGGGAAATTGACGAGGGTAAAGCAGTGGATGTTGTCTATATGGACTTTAGTAAGGCCTTTGACAAGGTTCCTCATGGAAGGTTGGTTAAGAAGGTTCAACTGTTGGATATAAATGCAGGAATAGCAAGATGGATTCAACAGTGGCTGAATGGGAGAAGCCAGAGGGTAATGGTGGATGGCTGCTTGTCAGGTTGGAGGCAGGTGACTTGTGGGGTGCCTCAGGGATCTGTGTTGGGTCCTTTGTTGTTTGTCATGTACATCAATGATCTGGATGAAGGGGTGGTAAATTGGATTAGTAAGTATGCAGACGATACCAAGATAGGGGGCGCTGTGGATAATGAAGAGGATTTCCAAAGTCCACAGAGTGATTTAGGCCAGTTGGAAAAATGGGCTGAAAGATGGCAGATGGAGTTTAATGCTGATAAATGTGAGGTGCTACACCTTGGCAGGACAAATCAAAATAGGACGTACATGGTAAATGGTAGGAATTGAAGAATACAGTTGAACAGAGGGATCTGGGAATAACCGTGCATAGTTCCTTGAAGGTGGAATCTAGTTCCTTGAAGGTGGAATCTCATATAGATAGTGTGGTAAAGAAAGCTTTTGGTATGCTAGCCTTTATAAATCAGATTTATAAATCAGAGTATAGAAGCTGGGATGTAATGTTAAAATTGTACAAGGAATTGGTGAGACCAAATCTGGAGTATGGTGTACAATTTTGGTCGCCCAATTAGAGGAAGGATATCAACAAAAATAGAGAGGAGATTTACTAGAATGTTGCCGGGGTTTCAACAGCTAAGTTACAGAGATAGGTTGAATAAGTTAGGTCTTTATTCTCTGGAGCGCTGAAGGTTAAGGGGGGACTTGATAGAGATCTTTAAAATGATGAGAGGCATAGACAGAGTTGATGTGGACAAGCTTTTCCCTTTGAGAATAGGGAAGATTCAAACAAGAGGACATGACTTTAGAATTAAGGGACAGAGGTTTAGGGGTAACATGAGGGGAACTTCTTTACTCAGAGAGTGGTAGCGGTGTGGAATGAGCTTCCAGTGGAAGTGGTGGTGGCAGGTTCGTTGGTATCATTTAAAAATAAATTGGATAGGCATATGGATGAGAAGAGTATGGAGGGTTATGGTATGAGTGCAGGCAGGTGGGACTAAGGGAAAAAAGTTGTTTGGCACGGACTTGAAGGGCCGAGATGGCCTGTTTCCGTGCTGTAATTGTCATATGGTTATATGGTTAAGGTTGATCATTCGTTTTTATGTCCTAATGTGAAAAGATGAACCAATTAGCTATATTAAACAACGAAATATTATGCATATTTAAAATTGCTCTCAGCATTTTTCTGGATTATTATTTCTAATCTTCTCTTGAGTTTCAACACAATTTTAGATTCAAATTTTGTTGTAGTTACGTATTGCTTTATTTTCCTCCAATATTTTGACTTGTTTCGGAATAGTTACCCTAAAAACAATCTGGAAATAACAATATGAAGCGCGGCAGTAAATTCGATACGCGAAACTTGAGCGCACGATTAAATAGTTCATGCTTTGGTTTATCTCAGTGAATGGGGACCCGGCTTTTAAACACACCGGGGTACCTTGGCCAGAACAAGACTACGACGTTTAGTCTCTACCTTATGCGCGTTGTCCCTTGCAAAACCTCATTGATATGCACGTCTATGTATCATAGGACATAATTTGTAATCGTTAGTGTGAAATAATAATACATTTCCTTAAAATGGATCAAACGTTTCCCAAGTTTGGGCACGGTGTTGGTGCGTGTCTTTGAGCTTGAACTTGGAACTTACCTGAGGCGCCTGACAGACAGGAGCGCCGGGGTCCCGCCCCGCCGAGACAGAGCTTCACCTGTGCCGGCTCCGGCCGCTTGAGGAAACACTGAGCGAAAGGTCGATTCGGCTGCCAGCGCTACGCACGGCATAACCAACAAACCCTCCGCTTTCTTTTTTATATCGTGGTGGGGTGATAAAGCACCGGGGCAAGGCGAATGGATGCTACGGCCAACATGGAGTAAAGACAGCGACTTCGATCACTTGAAGCGATTGCGCGGCGGTGGAATCGAACCCCGAGCGTGTGAGACGCGAAACAGGTGAGCGGTACCGAGAAATGGTGATGTGGAGCTCATCAACAAGTTGGAGATGGCCCGGATCGGTGGCGATTTGTGCTAACTTTAAAATGTTGGGTATGACGCGCCGACTGTTTACTCCTCCAATCATGCTTTCCGTGCTTTAAAGCAGGTCAAGAAAAGACGAAGTGGCCGTGAAATGGCTGACGGCGGGAAGACCAGTTGGTGGAAGTCGATGACCATGAAAAAGAAGCCGAAGGAGTTGACGGACAAGCAGGAGAGTGTGCAGTTCTCCACAGACAAATCAGCCGCCCGGGAAAATAAACATCCCAACCTGATGGAGGAGAAAGAATACTTGGACCCCAAACTGGAGAAAGGCTTTAATGAGAAAAACACGCGCAGGAACCTGAAAATCTCCCGCTCCGGACGGTTCAAGGAAAAGCGCAGGGTCCGAGCCACGCTGCCCGAGAGCCCCAAGTTTTTTGAAGGGACGGCGAATGGAAATGCAAAGGATGAAAACTAACGCACAATCCTGTTTCTGGGGCATCAGCTGCTCCTCGACATAAACACTTGTCAACAGACACTAATGGCACATTTTGCAGCCCTTAATATAGGGGTAATATAAGATAGGGAAAACCTGAAATTAAAGTGTCAATTTATTTTACTTAGAATATTTCATGAATAATGTGTTAAATATTTATTTGTTGTAATCTAGATACCTATTGGAGTAGATTTTTTATGGCTACTGTATTATTTTCCCCATCAAGCCCATCGCAGGTTGGAACCACGGACCAGCTCTTGTCCTGGGTCAGACTTTTATTTTGGGGGCGAGGGGAGGGAAGTAATTCTTAAGCAAATGTTGTTTTTGTGGCTTTGATAAGCAAGGTCAACTTTTGATCTGAGCAGTTGTTCGTTTGAAATGAAAAGGAGATTGAGCAGATTTTTTAAAATAAAAAAGGAAATATTTTCAGGAAATATCAGTTCGCTATTTCATGTATATATATGCTGGTTGTCGTGCTTTATTCTAATTTGAAAGGTTCGGAGATTTTTATTCTTTCGCAGCCTATTGTAAAAGTTAATCATTTGCGAAAATGTAGCATTGAACCCGAAATGCAACACACCCAGTAACTCGACACGTAGGAACTCTGAAAGGATACTGTGTTTGGAGCTTTGCCACAGAATATGTGTTTATTTTTATCAGTTTCAATCGCTGTTTACTTCTGGGATATTGTTATTCTCTTGAATAATTATCGAGAATAACTAAGTAAGCATTTTCATTATACTTTTCTGGAGGTTTTAGGATTAGGGAAGGTGAGTTGCTGCAGGCGAATGAATGGTTTATAGAGACGATGTAATCATAAAACGTGATTAAAACGCGGACGGCTAGTAACAGGCCTTGATGCGACGCTGGGTCTCGGGTGTTTATACCTAGTCCAAGGATCAAGCGGCGAAGGTTAAACTTTTGTTATTCAGCGCCCGATGAATGTGGCTTTTTATCTTTCGTACACATTATTTTCAACTATGTTTATATTGTAGCAACTTTTTTGTTCGCTTTATTTAAACGTTTAGTAATTTTTTAGTAACACTATCAAAACGTTTAACCACATTGTCACAACGTTTAAGAAACATTTGGACAGGTACATGGATAGGGCAGGTTAAGAGGGATATGAGCCAAACGCAGGCAGGTGGGACTAGTGTAGATGGGACATGTTGGTCGTTGTGGGCAAGTTGGGCCGAAGGGCTTGTTTCCACACTGTATGATGACTCTGATTTATCGTTCTAACATATGTCAAGATTAAAGAATATAAACAAAGATCAAAAACATCTCTTAAGATGCAAATGTTGGTCTTCCCTTCTGTTTTGTTTCCTCTCCATGTAACCACGAGTGAAAATTTAATTAGTATTTCCGATATTTGCCTGAAATCTCCCATCGACAGTGTGAGACATGGGTGAAATATTCCTCTACATAAAACGATTGATGTCTAGCTGAAATACTGCTCGTTGACATTTCCGGAATAGCTATAATTACACTTTTTTTTAATTTGCTCCAGAAAGTATCGTGCAAACATGTGCTTTACACGGGAATCGTGTTAAGAATAGCTTTTTTTTTACCTATCCTGATCTTTTGCAGATAACAAGATCTCATGGTATTTTCTTTTGACAGCTATTATGTAATATCTATATAACTAAGAGTCTCATCTTGACCACTTCCTGTCTGTGCTGTATATTGATTTTAGAAAAAACGCTACCACATGCCGCTATGATTTTTGGCCATTTTACTCACAGTCCTGAGTGGCAGCCCTGAGGATTTTTCGGATCGATGAAAAAAAAGTTATGAGTGTTTAAAAAATCTTGAGATCAACTGATTCGGCCTCTCGCCTGTTCATCACCATGATGAAGGTAATGCTCCTTCGGGGGGGGGGCAGGACTATAAAACCCCGGATGCCTGGATGTGAGTCGGTCACTCTGGAAGATTGCGAGGGAGAGTCCACAACTGTGATTCTAAGCTGTGAATTAACTGAACTGTGGGTCTGCAATGTACTTGCAATAAATGATTTGTTAGCCCTTAATGACAATGCAATGAGTTGTTTGACAATTTGGTGGCCTGCACTCTGCTTGAAATGCTATGAAATGGAATTGGGTGGCCTGCACTCGGCTTGAAATGCTGTGAAATTGAATTTGGTGACCTGCACCCTGCTTGAAATGCTATGAAATTGAATTTGCTGGACTGCAATCTCCCTGAAATACTATGAAATTGAATTGAATTCTAGCCCTCTGGAAACCAGTCCTTCCGGCCCACAAGACCCGTACTAGCGCTCCAGAAAGCCCCCCCCCCCCCCCCCCCCCTCACTGGCCACCAATTTTGGAATAGGTGAAGAGGCGGAATATTGCTTTGGGGGACTAGCCCTCCTGTGTGAACATGGAACCCAACGGGTCCCACTTACTCTAGTTCAATATTATTTGGATAGTCTACAAAGGTCTTTTTATTGGGTGGAAACCAATGCATCAAGAACACCATTTCAAGTTTGCATTAAGGTACAAATATATTTTATGGATTGTTTACTTTCAAATTTTTTTAAAATTGGTCATGTGATAGGATATCAAAATCTAGTAGATCTGATTTATATAAAAGCAACGTGAGTTTATGCAATTAATGTTATTGTACCAACCTTGCACACGATGGCTCATTATATGCATTTGACCCTTTCATCTTTCGCAGACAATATCTGACGTTCAGCACTGTTTTACGGAATGCATCAATGGAAGAAGATAAAGTAAATTACTTGTATTAAAACATTCCAAATTGAGAATTCAATGGCATAATGTTGAGTTATTTTGTATATTAAATTGCTTACTATATGGTCGTATTATGAAAAATATAAAACAAAACAGCAAGTTAATAGCTAAATCGTGGCATTCTGTGAGTATTGTGAACTACGTTTCTGTCACAGATAAGTAAAATAGATAGTTTATGCTACATAAAGAAGAAAGTAGCTGAGATCATAAATTGATTTGATTTCATGAATTCCACTTCTGACGAGGGTGAATTGAAAAGCCTTGCAATTGAAATACTATTCAAGCCACCCATTCTCTGCACAATAACATTTTTCAGAGCAAGAGAGGACGATCATAGAAATATTGGAATGCTAAGACAAGTGATTTTATTCTGCTTACATTTCATAAAATATATATTTCATTTACGCAGAGCTAGCTAAAGCTGACATAATAATTGAGCATATATTATTTGACAGCAAATCAAAATCTTGTAACGTACAAAGTATTTTAATCAGCAAGCCAAGATTTAGATTTTGCTCTGCTAATGATGGGCCTATTTAGGTAAGAATAAAATATGGGCTTGACTTTCTGACAAATAATAGTTTATTTTCCAGGAAAAATGAACTTTTTGCAAATGTGGTTAAATAGAAACTTTATGAGTATAACTAATGAGAAATATTTAATCTAAATATTAAGTTAGGGAAATATTTAATCTAAATATTAAGTTAAATATAAACTTAAATGTCCAATGACTTATTAAGTATGCAGTAGAACCAGTTTATCCAAAAAGCTTTTCACTGTACCTTGGTACACATGACAATATATTAACCTCAAAAACTCGTGAGAGGAAAATTTGTCTTTAATTGCACAAAATATTGGCAATTGTTAATTTGATCATTTTTGTGATGGGAACAAATGTCTGGAGAGAACTGCAATTGGCAGCCGATACTCTCTCACTTATCTAATATTTGAACATAGAACATAGACCAGTATAGCACAAGAACAGGCCCACAATGTCTGTGCCAAACATGATGCAAAGACGTTGTGTTAAAGAAGGAACTGCAGATGCTGGAGAATCGAGGGTTACACAAAAAGCTGGAGAAACTCAGCGGGTGCAGCAGCAAGGAGCGAAGGAGATAGGCGACGTTTCGGGTCGAGACCCTTCTTCAGACTGGTCAGGGATCAGGGAAACGAGAGATATAAACAGTGATGTGGAGAGATAAGGAACAATGAGTGAAAGATATGCAAAAAAGTATTGGTGATAAAGGAAGCAGGCCATTGTAAGCTGTTTGTGGTGTGAAAATGAGAGCAGTTAGAGAGGAGGTTGTGAAACTGTCTTCGTAGGGAGGAGGAGAACTTCTTCAAAGTAGGCATACCTTGAGGAGATATCGCAGTGGAGTAGACAAAGTGTTAAAGAAGGAACTGCAGATGCTGGAGAATCGAGGGTTACACAAAAAGCTGGAGAAACTCAGCGGGTGCAGCAGCATCTAAGGAGCGAAGGAGATAGGCGACGTTTCGGGTTGAGACCCTTCTTCAGACTGGTCAGGGATCAGGGAAACGAGAGATATAAACAGTGATGTGGAGAGATAAGGAACAATGATTGAAAGATATGCAAAAAAAGTGATGCAAAGACCATCTCTTATCTACCTGTACGTAATCAATATCCCTCCATTCCTTGCCTAAGGGTGGTATGGTGCTGCAACTGGTAGAGCTGCTACTTCACAGTGTCAGAGACCTGGTTTGATCCTGACCATGGGTGCCGTCCTTGCAAAGTCTCCACATTCTCCCTGTGTGGGTTTCCTCCAGTGCTCTGGTTTCCTCCCACATCCGGAGCTGAAGATGCAGCTGCATCTAGTTGAGTAGTTGAAAACTGAGAAGCTCATAATACAAGAATTGGGGGAGTATGGATGTATTTTCTCCCTCCTTTCCCTCATTACCAGGTTTAAAATCTAATTGTGATTCAAGGTCATTGATGTGAAATGCTAACTTTCTTTCTCTGGACAGGTCTGCTCAATGAGCATTTCCAGGATTTTCTGTTTGTGTTTCAGTTTAATGTAATCTTAACGCAATCTTTATTTTGTTGTGATTTTCAGTGTTATAATTTATCTTTGAGAAAATCTTTTCATTGTCATCACAAGTAAACAAATTCTGTGATCTTTTAAAGTAAACCTGTGATGCTTACACATACATTGGAAGTGTATCAAGTTACAATGTGATTCACAGTGCCAGTTGGATATATATTCAGAAGTGTTTAACTATAGAGCACTTTAAGCTAGAAAAACATAGGGAAAGAATTTGATGTTCCTGCAAATTAATACTGAATAAAGTAATAATAAAAAAACTATAGATGCTGGAAATCTAAATAAAAACAGAAAATATTGGAAGCACTCAGTCAACTGGCATCTGTGGAAAGAGAAAGAGAGAAAGTGTATAAAATCCTGAGAGAAATAGATCGGGTAGATGCACAGAGTCTCGTGCCCAGAGAAGGTGAATCGAGAACTAGATGAATCGAGGACTAGGGGACGTAGGTTTAAGGTGAAGGGGAAAAAATGTAATAGGAATCCGAAGGGTTACTTTTTCACACCGAGGGTGGTGGATGTATGAGTCAAGAGTCAAGTCAAAAGTGTTAAAGAAGGAACTGCAGATGCTGGAGAATCGAAGGTACACAAAAGGCTGGAGAAACTCAGCAGGTGCAGCAGCATCTAAGGAGCGAAGGAGATAGGCGACGTTTCGGGCCAAAACCCTTCTTCAGACTGGCTAGGGATCAGGGAAACGAGAGATATAGATGGTGATGTGGAGAGATAAAGAACAATGAATGAAAGTGGAAGGAAGGAAGTCAAGAGTGTTTTCTGGTCATGTCCCAAATGGGACAATGAAACTCTTACTTGCTGCAGCACAACAGAGTATGTGAATATGTAAATATTGTATATAATGAGAAAAAAAAAAGAAAAGGTTAAATAAATAACAAATATAGTGCAAATAACAAATGATAATATTCTTTTGCAGTTCAGAGTTCATAGCTTATTTGTTGTGTTTAATAGCCTGTTGGACAGGTTTGGAGGGATATGGACAGAATGTGTGCAAGTGGGACTAGTGTAACTGCAACATTTTGGCCGGTGTGAACAAGTTGGGCCGAAGGGACTGTTCCCATGCTGTGAATTTTTGTTAATTAACTTTTCAGCCTAAGGTAAACTATCAGAACAATCTGGATAAGTCAGACAAATTAAAAACAAAATGGGATCTTAGCTCATTTTTCTTTTCCTTTTTTAAATTCATTTGTGCAATGTGGATATCACAAGAACACCATATTTAATAAACATTCCTTGAAAAGGTGATGAGTTGCCTTGTTCACCCATTCAATCCTTACAGTTTGAGAAATCTGGGACAATGCATGATTAAGGTATTGTTATATATTTATAAGGTAAAAATATGCACAATACAAAGGGGAACTTCCCAGTCCTAATGTTTGTCTATGCTTGCTGCGCTTGTTTTTCTAGCTGGTACAGTCCATTAACTTGGTAGTGACTGTTGTGGAAGCATTAATGTAGTGTGTATAATGGTAACTGTAACTTTAAGAGCTGAGTACTAGAACGGTATGATTTGTGTCATGTGCTATATTCAATATCTTATCAGTCTCATGAATATATGTGAAGAAAGTGAATGGCATGTTGGCCTTTACAACAAGAGGAATCGAATATAGGAGCAAAGAGGTCCTTCTGCAGTTGTACAGAGCCCCAGTGAGACCACACCTGGAGTATTGTGTGCAGTTTTGGTCCCCTAATTTGAGGAAGGACATTCTTGCTATTGTGGGAGTGCAGCTTCGGTTTACAAGGTTAATTCCTGGGATGGCGGAACTGTCAAATGCTGAGAGAATGAAGCAGCTGAGCTTGTATACTCTGGAGTTTAGAAGGATGAGAGGGGATCTCATTGAAACATATAAGATTGTTAAGGGCTTGGACACACTAGAGGCAGGAAACATGTTCCCAATGTTGGGGGAGTCCAGAACCAGGGGCCACAGTTTAAGAATAAGGAGTGAGTCATTTAGAATGGAGACGTGGAAACACTTTTTCTCACAGAGTGGCGAGTGTGGAATTCTCTGCCTCAGAGGCCGGTGGAGGCAGGTTCTCTGGATGCCTTCAAGAGAGAGCTAGATAGGACTTAAAAATAGCAGAGTCAGGGGATATGGGGAGAAGGCAGGAACGGGTTACTGATTGGGGATGATCAGCCATGATCACATTGAATGGCGGTGCTGGCTAGAAGGGCCAATTGGCCTACTCCTGCACCTATTGTCTATTGTCTATATGCAATGTACTTCTGTAAAATAAAGAAGGCCCACACTGGCAACAGCATGTACTGAAAACCTGTGCTTTCTTTCTATCCACATGCTGAAGCCGTAATATTTACAATGGTGACGAGGATAGGATAGAGTTTGTGAACTCAGCCTTTAAATACAGTACAGGACTGATTGGCAATATGTAGTATTGTTTAACATTTTAAACAGCAAATACGAAGCTGCGTTGCAGTTGTTTGCGAACTGGACGCGATAGGCCACAGATCCATCCATGCCTGGGACTGTAGTTTAAAACAGCGGTTGTACAAATCGTCTGGAGTTTGTCAGGTTGTCTTTGTGTTGTGTCCAAGTGGCAAAATGGTATTTTTGGGATACATAGACTGACTAGGGACTTTCGACAAGAACCGTGAAACCTTTGCCTCGTACTGTGAGCGAATGGAAATGTTTTTTATTGCAAATTACATTATTGAAACTGAAGAAATAGAGGATGATGATCAAGTGCAGGTAAAAGCACAAAACAAGGACACGCAGGAATGAAAGAAAGCCATTCTATTAACTGAAATTGGTCCTGAAGTTTATGAAACTCTCACCAACATCCTAGCCCCAGAGAAAGCAAGGAATGTCATTTGAAACTGTTCTTTCAAAACTTGATGCTCACTTCAACCCTAAGTCCACAGAGATTGCAGAAAGTTACACATTTCACACAAGAAACCAGGTCTGGTGAGACTGTGGGTGAGTACATTATCTCATTGAAGAAGTTGTCTCTACAATGCAATTTTGCGACGTTTCTGGATAGAGCTTTGCATGATAGATTTGTATGTGGAATGCTGGATGAGCAAATCCAATTAAAATGACTAAACACACCAGCCCTTACCTTTGATTTGGCATGCAAAACTGCTTTGGCCATGGAGATGGCATGCCAAAGTGCACATGAGTTTGACCAACATATGCTGGCACAGTCAAGTCAGAAGGCAGTTCCAAAACACAAGCATGACAAGACAGAGAAAAGGCCTTCACAGCAAAGATCTGGGAAAAGCGCGGGTATATGCTATCGATGCAATGGTCAAGACAAAGCAAATAAGTGCCAGTTCAACGACTCTAAGAGCTACAACTGTCAAACGAAAGGCCATATTGCATCAGCATGTAGAGCATCCTCACAGGACAAAGCAAAACAAAAGGCTCGACAGAACCAATTGCATGGGATTCACAACCACGAAGAACAGTTAGAGCAATGAACTTGGACTGTATGGCATCTATACTACAAATGGTGGGTCTAGAAAGGAAGACTTTCCGACAAAGGTCAAAGTGAACAAACAGTACGTCACTATGTGTATTGATACCGCTGCTCATTGCACAATCATAAGCATCTCGGGAATAAACCTGGCGAACCTAGGCTGCACCTGCTCAATAACAGGAATGTCCTTCCTCAAATTAGGAGACAAAACTGCATACAATACTCCAGGTGCGGTCTCACCAGGGCCCTGTACAACTGCAGGAGGACCTACTTGCTCCTAAACTCAAATCCCCTCGCAATGAAGGCCAACATGCCATGAGCTTTCTTCACTGCCTACTGTACCTGCAAGCTTACTTTCAGTGACTGATGTACAAGCACACCCAGGACTCATTGCACCTCTCCATTTTCTAATAATTCCTGTTCTTGCCACCAAAGTAGATACCCTCACATTTATCCACATTATACTGCATCAGCCATGCATCTGCCCACTCACCCAACCTATCCTACTCACCCTGCAGCCTCTTAACATCCTCATCGCAGCTCACACTGCCACCCAGCTTTGTGCATTCCGCAAATTTGGAGATGTCACATTTAATTTCCTCGTTTAAATTGTTAATATATATTGTAAATATCTGGAGTCCCAGCACCGAGCCTTGTGGCACCCCACTAGTCACTGCCTGCCATTCTGAAAAGGACCCGTTAATTCCTACTCTTTGCTTCCTGTCTGCCAACCAGTTCTCTATCCATGTCAATACTGTCATTCTCTTCTGGGTACAGCATGTATATGACTTATCTAGTTGAGTTTTTGGTCAATAGTGATTCCAGAATATTCTTGACAGGCAATGGTGAGGTCATTAAATTTCAAGGGTATGCAGTCAGAGATGGTCACGGATAGAGCAGTCCAAGGAAAAGAGAACACCTGCGCCTTTCCAGTGTTTTTTCATGTGTCTCAATGATGACAGTCTGAGGGAAACTTGAGCCTGCGAATACATTAGCCTCAAAGATAACGGGGGGGTCGTATCTTTGTAGAGTCTCTCTTTAGTTTAGTTTAGAGACACAGTTAAAAAACAGGCCCTACGGCACACCAAGTCCGTAGCAATCAGCAATCCCTGTACATCAGCACTTTTTTTATAAACCAGTGCAGCTTTAGCTATGGTGCTAAAAGGCAAATTATTGTTAGCTGCAAAAAGACTTTCTTGAAGAGGAGAAATGAAAAGTTAAAGTTACAATATATGAGCTTTATTTCTACATTATATTCTCTTCACATTCACTTCCACTCTGTAAGCATTTGCTTTCATGAGTTCCCTTTTTAACCTGAAGGTTACCTAGTAGTGGCATTTAATTGAATAGGAACAAAATAAATGTGCATACAATAGCAAACAGTTTGGCAGGGCAGAAGAGCCGAGTCTGTATCCAGTTTCTGGTAATTCGAAACTGCTGGTAAGGCACATGACTTCATGCACAATGTTATGCACAGATCAAGGTGAAAAGATAGTTAAATATGACAATTGTAAAGAAACAATAATGAAATTGATAACAAATCAGCAATAATGAGTGTGAATTAACTTTTCTCAGAGATTTTTCTTGTTATCTGTAGAATAACCAGTAATGATTTGTGTCTTTGAAGTGAGGAAGGGTCTCGACCCGAAAGGTCACCTATTCCTTTGCTCCTCACCCGCTGAGTTTCTCCAGCATTTTTGTCTATCTTCGATTTTTCCAGCATCAGCAGTTCTTTCTTAAACAGTGTGTCTTCAAAATAAATGGTTTGATTCCATTTGGAATATCCTTCTTCATTTGTACAGCAGACCCACTGCTATTCATGACACTAATTTTTTTTAACTTGCATCTCACTATTACTATAATTATTTGTGTTGAACTAGATTTTGGATATAATTTAAGCTTGATTACTGATTCTGATGTGTCGTGAATGGTGGCCAATAATTGTCATGTTCCTGCGGAGTCAAGCTCCCTTTTTATGGGGTTATATTAATCTGATATTGTTACATCATTGGAGTGTTATTGTAATTTGGTCAGACCGAGTTACAACATAAAAGAACCATGTTTTGTTTACAAATGGGAATGTGGCTTTTACTGATTTGAAACTTGACCAATTTGTTTGTATAATTTTATCGGAGATGTCCTCATTCTATAGGAAACTGGGGTTCCCCTCTTCCATTATAGATGAGGCTGTCACTAGAGTCTCCTTGATATCCCGCAGCTCCGCACTTGCTCCCCTTCCCCCATTCGTAACAAGGACAGAGTCCCCCTTGTCCTCGCCTCCCACCCCATCAACTATCGCATACAGCATATAATCCTCCAACATTTTTGTCACCTCCAATGTGATCCCACTACTGGCCAGATCTTCCCATCTCCACCCCTTTCTGTTTTCCGCAGAGACCATTTCCTCTGAAACTCCCTGGACAACTCGTCCCTTCCCACCCAAACCACCCCCTCCCCAGGTACTTTCCCCTGCAACCGCAGGAGATGCAACACCTGTCCCTTTACCTCCCCCCTCGACTCCATCCAAGGACCCAAACAGTTGTTCGAGGTGAAGCAGAGGTTCACTTGAACCTCCTCCAACCTCTTCTACTGTATCCGCTGTTCCAGGTGTCAACTTCTCTACATTGGTGAGACCAAGCGCAGGCTGAACACCTCCGCTCAATGATCTCCAGGTTGCTCAACACTTCACCTTCCCCTCCCATTCCAATCTGACCTTTCTGTCCTGGGCCTCCTCCATTGTCAGAGTGAGGCCCAGCGTAAATTGGAGGAACAGCACCTCATATTTTGCTTGGGTAATTTACACCCCAGCGGTATGAACATTGACTTTAACTTCAAATAGACCTTGCTTTCCCTCTCTATACCCTCCCCTTTCCCAGTTCTCCCACCAGTCTTACTGTCTCTGACTACATTCTATCTTTGTCCCGCCCACTCCCCTGACATCAGTCTGAAGGAGGGTCTTGAACCGAAACGTCACCCATTCCTTCTCTCCAGAGATGCTGCCTGTCCCGCTGAGTTACTCCAGCATTTTGTGTCTACTTTTGTATAATTTTATAAATGCGTTGCGAATGTGATGAATGTGAATCAGGATGAAAAAGTAAAATAGAAAGCATTTACCTCCTATCCCATGTAAAATATACTGCTGGGGATTAATTCTAGGTTTTATGAATAAATAACTTCCAAATGTTGTGTAGTTTAGAGATGGTGGAATTAGATTAAATATTCTTTGAATCAATTAAATGAGTGAAATTGAGTTAATGATTAGGTAGAATGTACCCAGTTTAGTGGACTACTGAATAGCTTTCTTGCTCTAAATGTGAGTTACCATGATAGGTAATGCAATCTTTGTCTAAACAAGCAAACCCCAAAGAATGTAATGAAAAACTTTCATTGGTCTTAGGCAAAAATGCCTGAAATAGACCAATGGCATCAAAGCATTTTAATTTGCATTTCTCAGTATTCTGCTTGTCTTTGCAAATTTTAATTTAATTTTCCAGAGTCATTTGGGATCGAAGATAACTTGATTTAATTCCAAATTTATGGGTTCTGAGATGGCTAATGAGACCAAGTAGATTCTTCCATGGAGGTACCTAACAGACTTAACAGTGGGTGGCTACTTTGTGAGGTGGTGTTGTTTTGCTCACATTTACTAGCGATGTTACAAAACCTACCTTCAGTGGCGCTGCAGTTCTGTCACTGGCCGTGTGCGCGACTTTGCGCCTTTGAGAGGTGGGGGGGTGGGTTTAAAAGCAGGTTTGTATTGCTTGTCGGAGAGAGCTTTCCCCAGCTGCTAGTCAATGAAGAAAAATCGATCAGATCGTTCCCATTTTTTTTTAAATAAAAAAAATCGCTGGACAATTTATTAGTTGGATTAAAGTAAAAAGCGATTTCAAACGCCCTCAATGCCTTCAATGTGACGGATCATAATATCAGGACAAAACAAAAGGTAAGTTGTTTATTTCACATATAATCTTGCTTCTTGGGGTGGCTTTAATCTAATTTTACGACGCAAAGATGTTATTTGGGCCCCATACGAACCGGCCAAGTCTTTCCTGCTGATATGGGGGTTAAAATTCATGGCAACGGCAACGTTCCAATCGATCGCATTCCAGAAACACCCACTCGCAAGATGGTTTAAATCCTCATTTTTTTGGACAATCATGTCATAAATCGTCTATTTTCTGTTATTGTTTATTCATAATCAATATTAAACAACAGTTATACTAAATATTCACAACAGTTTTAGTCACATGTATTGTGCAAAAAAATAATAATTTTGATTATATAATCAAAGTGGATGTTTCGAGAATAATTTATGGGAATTAAACATTAAATTCCTTCCATTGGCATATAAGTTAATGACAGTGAGATTTAAATATCATGTCATATTGTGAATTCTTGTGTGAATGGGATTAGTTTGTTATTTGGATACTTAGGCTATTAAAAAAAAAATCCCTTTCTTAAGAAATGGATAGATGTTTAGATCTAGTAATTGAATTTAGATGAATTTAATTGATTAGATAAATTTAATTGATTTGATGAATGATGAATATGAATTTTTTGTTGGGTATTTATTATTTGTTTTAGCGTTTAACTTTATTGTTCCTACCTTTTTTCTTAAACTGCAAATAATAACTTGTTTCTGTTAATGCTGTTCAGTGTTTTTTTTTCCCTTTACATTTAAACAGATGTCTCCGAAGAAGAAATGCAAAATTGTCAATCCAAATGCCCAGCAAAAGAGACTGATTTAGACAGCATTCGCAGAGATTATCCAAATTTGGACGATTCCAAATGTGATGACCTACAGGACATTCTTAATGGGAAAGTAGTGGGCAGAAAGGCATGTCGTGTGTGGTTTGAAGAGCAAAAACTTGTAGTTTACAATGCCAACATTGAAAAGTTGAGGAAAAACAAGGTGTACAGAGTTGCTTATTGGTTACAATCTGAGGAGTATGATGATGCTACTGATTATGATATGCCAACGTACCAGCTAGCAACTGATCTTCTCCATTAAGACTTGGTCTATTGCTAGAAATTGTACTGTTACAGACTTACAGCATATAATACAATAATATTAAAGTTCTGATCTTGAGAATATCATATTTTTGAATTTTCAAGGTTGGGTGTTTATTACCATTTCCGTCACTTTTCTCACGGTCAATTTTGTAACTAGCTACAATTAGGTAACTAACTAATTATATGCTTTAATTTCAGGTCATCCAAGTAAGATGTTTTATATTTGTTTGAGAATGCTTCAATCTATAATTGAAAATTTCAGTCTTAATTTTTAAGAAAGTTATGGGCTTTTGACTGTCCTCGATCACTGCTTTTGAGTTAAGTCATGGAAAAGCAATGAGGAACAAGTTGCTAATTTCCGAATATGAAAATGGCCATAACTTTTTTAATACTGAAGTTATGAAAGTGAATTAGGTGTCAAATGAAACTTCTTTTTACGTTTTATTTGATGGGATAAATTGATTAGATTAGAATCCTTTATTGTCATTCAGACCTTTCGGTCTGAACGAAATTGTTACCATACAGTCATAACATATAATAAAAAAAACAAAACACACAATAAATACATATCCAACATCCACCACAATGAGTTCACCACGCACCTACTCACTGTGGTGGAAGGCAAAAGTCTTAAGTCATTGGCTTCATCCCTCCTAGTTCTCGCTCTGCGCTGAGATGATCCAGGCCTCCAACACCGCTGGAGCATCGCAGATCTATCCGGACCACCGCCGCCACTGGAGCATCCCAGATCTATCCGGACCACCACCGCCGCTGGAGCGCCGCAGCTCTAAGCTGGGCCACCACCGTCGCTGGAGCACCACAGCTCTAAGCTGGGCTGCCGCTGGAGCACCGCAGCTCCAAACCAGGCCACCGCCGCTGGCGCACCGCAGCTCCAAACCAGGCCGCACCACAGCTCCGCCATTAGGCCTCAGCACAGACGGTGATGGGGGACACGCATCCCCCCGAAGGGAGAGACTAAAACTCTGTTTCTCCCAGCTCCCTGCTGATCTGGAGGAGACCTCTGATGGTGTTTTTCTCAGCTTCTAGTCAATTGGGAAGATTTTGTGGAGGCAGCAGGATGATATATTTGAGTGCTGAGAGGTGCCTGGTGTAGGTAGTCCAAGTGTCAGGATGGTATCGATCACTGCTTCTTGGTAGACTGTGAGTTTCATGCTAGGATTAAGATTTTGATTTTCAAATACTCCTTTCCTCAAAACTCCCAAAGAATGCTGTTGCTTTGAAGGCAATATACATTGACAGCTGCCTTCCCCGTGAGGAGGCTTCCAATATATGTGAAACGACTTGCTTAGAACGAATAATTATTGGAGGGCCGTGTTTTAGAACAGGCACGTTGGCACAGGATCTTTGACTTGCCGATGCTTTACGTCCAATCTTCTTGTATAAGCTGACATGGAGGCTCCAGACATTGTGTACACAGGCACTATCAGCACACACCAGCTTGAGTACTGAGGTTTGGGTTAATTTTGGTTGAAACATCGGTTGAACAATTTATCATTAGTTCTGAACATCAGTTCCAAACCCAGTGGGAAGCTTTCTGTAGGTGAGGCACAGCCTTGTGGTGACAAACATGAAGAAAGGATTGGGGTCATGACGCATCTTTGTTTGCCATTGATCTTCACTGCAATTGGCTCTTTTATGAATGAGTGGTTGCATGCCATTATGAACCAAATGTAAAATGTGTGATCAGTTTCCGTGACTGACATTTCAAGTGATAGTTTGTCCTGGTTGAGGGAATCAAAGGTTTTAGTCAAATCACTAAAGAAAATACTGGAAGCACTTAACAGGTGTAAAAAAAAAGTGTTAATGTTTCCAGAACAGGATTCTTCATCAGAATTGGGTAGGTGGGAAAAAAAATCATTTGTTTTTAGAAGAATTATCCAGAGGGCCGCAGATTACAAGGGGGAAGCCCCCAAGCTGACCCTTGCCCGTAGAACCCTGTGGACCACAGCCTGGAAGGGGGAGCCCATCGAGCCAGCCCCTGCTCATCGACCGAAGATCAGAGATCGGGTGGATGGAGCCGATGACAACAACGACTGACATGCGAGGAGTAAGGCAGGTAGGAGAGGAACCAGGGCGTGGCCTATCCTGATCTTGGGGTCAGCTGCAGGTGCCCCCCGGGGATCATAGGGATGATGGGCAAGGAGAGGACTTTGGTTTGTGTCGATCCACACATCTAAGGAAGGGAATGGCTGGAGGCCCGCAGCAGCCTGGGGCTCCTCTGGAATGGCACCACTCATAACAACTACAGCACGGACTATACTTTGAAAATGGCACCAAAACATGGTGCCTCTTGCATGTAGGCTTGGTAAACTATTTCTGTACAATTTGATAATCGGGGATGTGCTTAGGTATGGCAATACTCCACTGGACTGTTTGTAAGAAAAGAAGTTCACTTGGTGTTTGTACTTTGCACACATGACAACATAAGCACCATTGAGAGAACGTGGGGGGAGCGATGATAGAACAAAATAAATGTCTCTGGTGGGTGAAGTGACTTAGAAACATAGAAAATAGGTGCAGGAGTAGGCCATGCAGCCCTTCCAGCCTGCACCACCATTCAATATGATCATGGCTGATCATTCAACTCAGTATCCTGTACCTGCCTTCTCTCCATACCCCCTGATCCCTCTAGCCACAAGGGCCACATCTAACTCCCTCTTAAATATAGCCAATGAACTGGCCTCAACTACCTTCTGTGGCAGAGAATTCCAGAAACTCACCACTCTTTGTGTGAAAAATGTTTTCCTCATCTCGGTCCTTAAGGAATTTCCCCTTATCCTTAGACTGTGACCCCTTGTTCTGGACCTCCCCAACATCGGGAACAATCTTCCTGCATCTAGCCTGTCCAACCCCTTAAGAATTTTGTAAGTTTCTATAAGATCCCCCCTCAATCTCCTAAATTCTAGTGAGTACAAGCCGAGTATCCAGTCTTTCCCCAAATGAAAGTCCTGACACCCCAGGAATCAGTCTGGTGATCCTTCTCTGTACCCCCTCTATGGCAAGAATGTCTTTCCTCAGATTTGGAGACAAAAACTGTGCACAATACTCCAGGTGTGGTCTCACCAAAACCCTGTACAACTGCAGTAGAACGTCCCTGCTCCTATACTCAAATCCTTTTGCTATGAATGCTAACATACCATTCGCTTTCTTCACTGCCTGCTGCACCTGCATGCCTACATTCAATGACTAGTGTACCATGACACCCAGGTCTCGTTGCATCTCCCCTTTTCCTAATCTGCCACAATTCAGATAATAGTCTACCCTCATGTTTTTGCCACCAAAGTGGATAACCTCACATTTGTCCACATTATACTGCATCTGCCATGCATTTGCCCACCTACCCAGCCTATCCAAGTCACCTTGCAGCCTCCTGGCATCCTCTTTACACCTAACACTGCCCCCCAGCTTTGTGTCATCCACAAACTTGGAGATGTTGCATTCAATTCCCTCGTCCAAATCATTAATATAATATTGTAAATAGCTGGGGTCCCTGCACTGAGCCTTGTGGTACCCCACTAGTCACTGCCTGCCATTCTGTAAAGGACCTGTTTACTCCTACCCCTTGCTTCCTGTCTGCCAACCAGTTCTCTATCCACATCAATACTGAACCCCCAATGCCATGTATAAGTTTGTATACTAATCTCTTATGTGGGACCTTGTCGAAAGCCTTCTGAACGTCCAGATATAATGCATTTCGTTGTCTCTGTACTGTACACTGACAATGACAATTAAAATTGAATCTGAATCTGAATCTGATAACACAGATGGTTCTCTCTTATCCACTTTACTAGTTACATCCTCGAAAAATTCTATAAGTTTCATCAGACATGATTTACCTTTTGTAAATCCATGCTGACTTTGTCCAATGATTTCAACACTTTCCAAATGTGCTGCTACCCCATCTTTAATAACTGACTCTAGCAGTTTCCCCACTACCGATGTTAGACTAACTGGTCTGTAATTCCACGTTTTCTCTCTCCCTCCTTTTTTTAAAAGTGGGGTTACATTAGCTACCCTTCAATCCTCGGGAACTACTCCAGAATCTAAAGAGTTTTGAAAAATTATAACTAATGCATCCACTATTTCTGTGGCTACGTCCTTGAGTACTCTGGGATGCAGCCTGTCTGGTCCTGGGGATTTATCGGCCTTTAATCCATTCAATTTACCCAACACCATTTCCCGGCTAACCTGGATTTCACTCAGTTCCTCCATCTTATTTGACCCCCGGTCCCCTGCTATTTCCGGCAGATTATTTATGTCTTCCTTAGTGAAGACAGAACCAAAGTAGTTATTCAATTGGTCTGCCATGTCCTTGTTCCCCATGATCAATTCACCTGTTTCTGACTGCAAGGGACCAACATTTGTTTTAACTAATCTTTTTCTCTTCACATATCTATAAAAACTTTTGCAGTCAGTTTTTATGTTCCCTGCCTGTTTTCTTTCATAATCTATTTTCCCTTTCCTAATTAAGCGCTTTGTCCTCCTCTGCTGGACTCTGAATTTCTCCCAGTCCTCTGGTAGATTGCTTTTTCTGGCAAATCTGTATGCTTCATCTTTTGTTTTGATACTATCCCTGATTTCCCTTGTTATCCACGGATGCACTACCTCCCCTGATTTATTCTTTTGCCAAACTGGGATGAACAATTGTTGTAGTTCATCCATGCAGTGTTTAAATGCCTTCCATTGCACATCCACTGTCAACCCTTTAAGAATCAATTGCCAGTCTATCTTGGCCAATTCACGTCTCATACTTTCAAATGGAGGTATGAGACTTAATGGAGGGCAGTTACTCCCAGCAGAAACAAAGAACTGCAGATGCTGGTTAATACACAAACGGAAGCAAAATGCTGGAGTAACTCAGTAGAATAGGCAGCATCTCTGGAGAACATGGATAGGTGACATTATGGGTCAAGACCCTCCTTCAGACCCTAGTAACAGATTCAGCTTCAGACCACAATTAACTAATTAGGACCTGAAATATTAATTAGAACATAATACAGTACTTCACAGGAGCAGGCCCATAACTCCACATTGTCTTTGCTGAACATGATGCCAAGTTAAATTCCACTGCCTGCACAATATCCATATACCTCCATCCCCTGCATATCCATGTATTATCTGAAAACCTCTTAAACGCCTCTATTGTCTCTGAATCCACCAACATCCTGGCTGCATGTTCCAGGCACCTAACATTCTCTGTCTAAAATAAACACCCCACTTATCTCCTTTTGAATTTCCCCCCTCTGACCTTAAAGATATGCCCTCTAATCTATGACTTTTCCATCTTGGGGGAAAAAAGGTGCTGCCCCTCTAACTTATCAATGGTACTCGTAATTTTATATAGTTTTCTCCAGTGCTTTGTTTGTGGACAAAAATATTCCCGTATGCGTTTTGGTCCTTGGTGTCTATGGCAGATCATCATCACATAAGCTGATTAAACTGTTTAAGTGCCTGTCCAGCTAATCTAATTAATACATTTTATCTTTTTAAGCTTTGATAATCTTTTTGTACAATTGAAAATTCAGAAACCTATATTTAAAACTTTTTAGATGTGCCTTCCTTCCTTCCTCACCTCTCATCATGATCAATGCAGCCCTGATCGGCTGAAGGATGTGTTTTGTGCTCTAATATATTATGTTCTCCTTCTATACCCATTCTCTCACAGCCCAGCATAGATGAAGCACTGTACATAGCTCAATAAAACTAAAATATGAATTGGGTTACTAATTACATTACAATTACATTAATACATTACATTGGATAATTGCATCATTATGTTTAATTAAAGATAATTCAATCCATCCTCACTTTGAAGCAATTGATTCAACTGATCTTCCTTTCTCTGCAAAACCTTAAATTAACAGAAACTACGTAACAATGAAATTGCACAGACATTTCATTATGTAGTCACATATATTCATAGAATCGTAACAACACAACAGTACCCACTTGGTGAGTCAGCTAGTAGTGCAGCTAGTCCCACTTGCCTGACCCAGCAATATATTTCCTTTCTTCCAAGTATTGATCCAGTTCCCATTTGAAAGTTATTGCTGCATAAAAAGTTTCCAAGTCACATTTGGCTCATTTATGAATAACCTTAAATCTGTACTCACTGATTCTCAGCATTTCTACAGATGGGTATAGTTTCTCTCTATTAGCTGTGGATACTTAGTTATTTTGATTTTCTCTACTCCAATGAAAGCAATGGCAGTGTCTCCAAACTTCCAACACTCTACAAATCCATTGTCCCTGTAACCATTTCAGTAAATATCGTCTGCACCCTCTCTGAGACCTTCGCATTATTCCTAAAGTGTGGTGACCAGAATTAGATGTCACATGCCAGTTGTGGCTGAGCCAATGTTTTATCAAAACCTTTTTGATTTCCATAGAATGCCTTTAGTTACAGTTAGCAAATAACAACAGCTGCTGGAAATCTTAAATAGCAAATTGGGTAGCATCAGTGGCGAGAGAAAAATTGAGTTAATGTTACAGGTGGATGACCTCACATCAGTACCAGCTAGTTCTAACACATACGGAAAATACTGTTTTTCTAAAATAGTTTAATTCATTATTGAATCTTGAGGGTTGTCAGGATTCCAAAGACCTTTTAACTTTTTCCTCAAACAGTTTAACCTTTTTCAGAGATTTATACACATATACAACCTTGTACAACCTTGCACATGTGATTCTTCACTCTCATTAGAATAGTTCCTCTTTTTAAAAACAAATATAAAGTTATTTCCTGCATTATATTTCATCTTCCACATGCCTGTATTTACATTAGCATGCCCATGGCCTCGTGAAGCCAATCATTAATCTCTGTATTCACTGTAATTCAGAGTTTTGTGTTGTCTGTAAATTATTAATGTATATCTGTTAAAGTACTAGTCCTAATCCTTGAGAATACCATTGTCCATCACTCCCCAATCTAATTAAACAACTGTTGATTGCATCTCTGTCCTTCAGCAAGTTTCTTATTCATGCTGCATGTAACTCATTTTTATTTCACAAATAAACTTAATATCATGTCTTCACCTCCAGGAAATGGTCGACAATAGGTGAATAATAACTAACGAGCAATTACAAAATCATGAATGCTCATTGGAGACAGAAGTGGCAGTAGTAATAGCTTCACACCAATTATAAAGAGGAGAGATATATATAAAAAAGCTGATGCTGGAAGTTCCGAACATGACAAGATACTTTTACATCAAGCATTTGGAAATCTATATACAACTGCACTGGGCCTCATCAACCTTCTCTGTCATCTGAGCAAAAATCTAATTTAGGTTATTTAAAGATAATCAACCATTTCTAAAGACAGAAAAAAATAATGCGATTGATTTACTTTATTCCAACTGCATTAACAAGCAAGGTTATTAAGCAAGGTGTCAATCAAGCACTGTTGAGCTCATGCCTTGAAGGTGAATTTCTCTACATGTACACAGGGGTATGTGTATATGCACAGATCTGCACATAGGGAGGGGATTAAGATATAAGAAATGTACCATGAGGTAAAATAATGCTCTAATTAGTTTCAGTCCCTTGTGAACTACTAAGCTTTTGGCTGGATTGGATGCCTTTCTTATTAGTTACTTTTCATCTCATGTTCTGACTTGCCATTTCTGGCAAAGCTTATTGGGACTTCTGAAAGTCAAGATCTAATTTTCCTTCAAACAAATTAAAACTCTCTGTGATGTTCTAAAATATGTTTACAATACTATTTTCCACAGTTGCAACAGCAATAATCTAGGTATGTTACAAAACTTACCTTGAATGGCGCTGCAGTTTTGCCGCTCCTCGTGTGCACGACTTTGGCGCCTTTCAGAGGGGGGCGGGTTTAAAATGCCGTTTTTCTCCAGACAGGGCAAATTAATCCATCTCAGGGGATTTCGTAGCTGCAGCGAAATCGCTCCGACATTTGTTTTATGAAGGTATTTTTAAACTACACTAGATCATTTATTAGCTAGAGTAATTTAAAAATCATCTTCTAAAGCCGTGAGCGCCGACAACGGGACGGATTTTACGTAAGGGATAAAATAAAGTACAGTTTATTTTTACATAAAGACGTGCTTCTTAGGAAGCCTTTAATCACATTTTCATGTTGCGAAAAGGGGACAAAAAAAATATACGAACCGGCAGTGTTTTTCCTGCCAACTGTGGGTTAAATTCACCGCAAACCGCAACGTTCCAAACCGCAACGTTCCAATCCACCACGTTCCACTAAAACCCACTCGCAAGTTGATTTAAATGGCCATTAATTTAACCATATAACCATATAACAATTACAGCACGGAAACAGGCCATCTCGGCCCTTCAAGTCCGTGCCGATCAACTTTTTTCCCCTAGTCCCACATGCCTGCACCCATACCATAACCCTCCATACCCTTCTCATCCATATGCCTATCCTATTTATTTTTAAATGATACCAACGAACCTGCCGCCGCCACTTCCACTGGAAGCTCATTCCACACCGCTACCACTCTCTGAGTAAAGAGGTTCCCCCTCATGTTACCCCTAAACCTCTGTCCCTTAATTCTAAATTAGGCGACTTTGGCGCCTTTCAGAGGGGGACGGGTTTAAAATGCCATTTTTCTCCAGACAGGGCAAATCAATCCATCTCAGGGGATTTCGTTGCTGCAGAGAAATCGGGAATTAAACACTAAATTCCTTCCATTTGGCCTATAAATTCATGAAAATTAGATTTAAAAATAATGTTATATTGTGAATTATTGTGTGAATGTTATTTGGACACTTAGGCAATTAAAAAATGTTTATGTTTTCTTAAGAAATGGAGAGATGTTTAGATCTAGTAATTGAATTTTGTAATTAGCTACAATTAGGTAACTAACTAATTATATGCTTTAATTTCAGGTCATCCAAGTAAGATTGTTTCGTATTTGTTTCAGAATGCTTCAATCTACAATAATTGGAAATGTCATTGAATTCTCTTAATTTTTAAGAAAGTTATGGGCTTTTGACTGTCCTAGATCACAGCTTTTGAGTTAAATCAATGGAAAGGCAATGGGGAACAAGATGCTAATTTCCAAGTATGAAAATTGCCATAACTGTTTAAATACTGAAGATATGAAAGTGAATTAGGTGTCAAATTAAACTTCTTTTTATGCTTTATCTGTTGGGATAAATTGCAGACTTGATTTTTTAAATCTCAAAATTTTGTAACATTGCTAAATAATCCCAGTAGTTCTGTCAGAATTATTCCACCCAGTGTCATTCAATTCTGTGTGTTTTCAATGTTAGTAGGAGTTCATTTCTGTCGCTAGGAGGTGAAAGTGCATTTGATATGGATTTTTAGCAAGATGCCAATGGATTGGGACTGCCTCTGCCCACAGACCTGATTATTCCACAACATAGACGCTGATCCGGAAAGTATATTTAACATAGCTTCAATTATTTACACACCAATATTGGAATTGCAAAGTAAGCAATATCTATCACTAATGTGGAGAACAACAGACATTACATGCACCCAACGTATTATTTAATTCAACTTTTCAGCCATTATCTTTAACTCGGGGCCAGAACACAGTTTGCAAAGACTATTTTTTGAGGTAACATGAAAATTATGATTTTACTTCACAGGTTTCAGTGGAAATAAACGTAGCTAGCTTTATGCCTGTCATCAGCTGGAGACAATACGTCAGTGAAAGTGCAATGTCTGATGGCAGGAGGCTGCTGCCAGACACAAGGAAAGTTTCAAAGAGTCATGAAATCTTGGTTGGGAGACTGTGGGGAAGTCTATTGCAAGGGTGATTTGCGCTGCTGTAGAGCTACAACTGACACCGTAAGGGAGGACAAAGAATTATATGCTTTGTGCATCTTTTCAATTGAGCTACTCTATCAATGAATGGGTTCCTCCCTACATGAATGATCTGTTGGGCAATACTTCTGCTTAATGTGTTTGCTCAATTTGGACTTCACCAGTTTTCACCTGGTTTCATTCCTGTCTGCTTAGAAGAGAAAATTAATATTGCAATAAATGGGAAGAGAGTGGGATTTCTGCTTAAACCACGATTTCTAGTGAAAAATAACTAAAGTCGCCCTTTTGACTTACACCAGTCAAAGTCTAGTATTTTCTTCGTTTCGTTCATTTGCAAGCCAACTATAGCACACACATTAACATCTTATTTTTCTTCTTAAATGGTCTTTCAAGCCTGAACATTAGTAGCTTCCACTATGGTTCTGGAGATGACTGTGAGTTAAGAGATGAATGAGTCCATCTGTGTGGGACCCTCAAACTTCAGGACTGGTGCTCAAAGTACTGCTGCATTCCACTGCTATTTATATTGTGGTTCCACCTGCTTCTGACAGATGGAAACAAGATTGTCAATATTTCTCCGAAAGCTTCTTTTCCATCTTGAGCGGTCATGGGCCAGAGATTCTTGGAAGTTAGTGGGAATGTTGATTTTATTTTAGTTTAGGTTTGTTTAAAGGTACAGCCCACCGAGTCCACACTGACCAGCGATCCCCACACACGAATTCTATTCTACACACACTAGGGATAGTTTACAATTTTACCAAGCCAATTAGCCTACAGACCTGTACGTCGTTGGAGTGTGGGAAGAACCCAGAGATCCTGGAGAAAACCGACGCAGGTCACGGGGAGAACGTACAAACTCCATACAGACAAGCACCCATAGTCTGGATCGAATGTGGTCCCTGGTGCTGGAAGGCAGCAACTCTACCACGGTGCCACTGTGTCACCTCTTGTGGTCTTTGAGAACATTGTTCAATTTGTTCCTTCAACCAAATGATAAACTCTTCTGGCACAAAGATCTTCATTTGATGGATCGCAGGGATCTCTGCCACTCTTGTTGAGTGGATGAAGGAATGTTTATTTTCCCTCATCCACCCAAAAGGTGTACTGGTCAACAGGAGATGATGAGATATTACATCATTGAGATCTGCTTCACTGCGTGATGGCTGTCAAGATATGGTGAGTGGTTCACATTTTCCAAGGTGTCACCTTGAACCTTTATTGTTGGAGGCAGTGTTGTGCAAAGGGGAAGCTGATTTTAAAAAATCCTTTGTCTTGCAGAAGTTGACTCTTATATGCTTCATAAGTTCACAAGTTATAGTAGTAGAATTAGGCCATTCAACCCATCGAGTCTACTCCACCATTCAATCATGGCTGATCTCTGCCTCCTAATCCCATTTTCCTGCCTTCTCCCCATAACCCTTGACACCCGTTCCAAACAAGAATTTGTCCATCTCCGCCTTAAATATATCCACTGACGGCCTCTACAGCCCCCTGTGGCGATAAGTTCCACAGATTAACTACCCTCTGACTAAAAAAGTTCCTCCTCACCTCCTTTCTAAAATATCGCCCTTTAATTCTGAGGCTATGACCTCTGGTCCTAGACTCTCCCACCAGTGGAAACATCCTTTCCACATCTACTCTCACTATGCCTTTCATTATTCTGTAAGTTTCAATGAGGTTCCCCCTCAAACTTCTAAACTCCAGTGAGTACAGACCCAGTTCTGTCAAAGTCTCATTATATGCTAACCCACTCATTCCTGGAATAATTTTTGTAAACTTCCTCTGGACCCTCTCCAGAGCCAACACATCCTTTCATGGATATGGGACCCAAATTTGCTCACAGTACAACAAATGCAGCCTGCCAAGCACCTTATAAAGCCTCAGGATTACATCTCCGTTTTTGTATTCCAGTCCTCGTTATATAAATGCTAGCATTAAATTTAGAAACAAAGAAACATAGAAATAGGTGCAGGAGGAGGCCTTTCGGCCCTTTGAGCCTGCACCGCCATTCATTGTGATCATGGCTGATTGTCCCCTATCAATAACCCGTGCCTGCCTTCTCCCCATATCCCTTGATTCCACTAGCCCCAAGAGCTCTATCCAACTCTCTCTTAAATTCATCCAGTGATGTGGCCTCCACTGCCCTCTGTGGCAGGGAATTCCACAAATTCACAACTCTCGGGTGAAAACGTTTTTTCTCACCTTAGTATTAAATGGCCTCCCCTTTATTCTAAGACTGTGGCCCCTGGTTCTGGACTCGCCCAACATTGGGAACATTTTTCCTGCATCTAGCTTGTCCAGTCCTTTTATAATTTTATATGTTTCTATAAGATGTCCCCTCATCCTAAACTCCAGTGAATACAAGTCTAGTCTTTTCAATCTTTCCTCATATGACAGTCCCGCCATCCCAAGGATCAATCTCTTGAACCTACGCTGCACTGCCTCAATCACAAGAAAGTCCTTCCTCTGATTAGGAGACCAAACTGTACACAATACTCCAAATGTGGTCTTACCAGAGCCCTATCCAACTGCAGAAGAACCTATACTGAAATTCTCTTGTTATGAAGACCAACATTCCATTAGCTTTCTTCACTGCCTGCTGTACCTGCACGCCAACTTTCAGTGACTGGTGTATAAGGACACCCAGATCTCGCTGCACCTCCTAACCCCATTGAGATAATAATGTGCCCCCTTGTTTTTTCCGCCAAAGTGGATAATCTCACATTTATCTATATTATACTGCATCTGCTCACTCACTCAACCTGTCCAGGTCACCCTGGAACCTCCTAACATCATCTTCACAGTTCACACTGCCACCAAGCTTTGTGTCATCTGCAATCTTACTCCTAATTCCCTCTTCCAACTCATTAATATATATGGTAAACAGTTGCGGCCCCAACACCGAGCCTTGCGGCACTCCACTCACCATTGCCTGCCATTCTGAAAAGGACCCATTCACTCCTACTCTTTGCTTCCTGTCTGCCAACCAATTTTCTATCCACGTCAACACCCCACCCCCAATACTATGTGCTCTAATTTTAGTCACCAGTCTCCCATGCAGGACCTTATCAAAGGCTTTCTGAAAGTCTAGATGCATCCACTGGCTCCCCTTCATCCATTTTACTTGTCACATCCTCAAAAAATTCCAGAAGATAAGTCAAGCATGATTTTCCTTTCATAAATCCATGCTGACTTGGACTAATCCTTTTACTGCTATCCAAATGCTCCATTATTACCTCTTTTATAATAAACTCCAGCATCTTTCCCACCACGGAAGTCATGCTAACTGGTCTGTAATTCCCCGTTTTCTCTCTAGCTCCTTTCTTGAAAAGTGGGATAACATTAGCTATCCTGCAATCCACAGGAACTGATCCTGAATCTATTGAACATTGGAAAATGATCACCAATGTGTCCACTATGTCTAGAGCCACCTCCTGAGGACCGTGGGATACAAACCATCTGGCCCAGGGGATTTATCATCCTTCAGTCTCATTAGCCTACCCAATACTATTTCTCGCCTAATGAAAATTTATTTCAGTTCCTCTACCCCCTTAGATCCTCTGTTCTCCAGTACTTCTGGGAGATTGTTTGTGTCTTCCTTAGTGAAGACAGATCCGAAGTACCTGTTCAACTCTTCTGCCATTTCCTTGTTCCCCATAATAATTTCACCCGTGTCTGCCTTCAAGGGACCCATATTTGACTTTGCTATTCCTTTTACTTAACATATCTAAAGAAGCTTTTACTGTCCTTCTTTATATTCCTGGCCAGCTTCCCTCTTACTTCGTCTTTTCAGCCCGTATTGCCCGTTTTGTTTCCTTCTGTTGTCCTATGAAAGTTTCCCAATCCTCTGGCTTCCGGCTATTCTTTGCTGTGTTATACATCTTTTCTTTTAGTTTTATTCTATCCCTAACTTCTCTTGTCAGCCACAGTTGCCTCCTACTCCCCTTAGAATCTTTCTTCCTTTTTGGAATAAAATGATCCTGCGTCTTCCGGATTTTGCCCAGAAATTCCTGCCATTGCTATTCCACCGTCATTCCTGCGAGGATCCCTTTCCAGTCTACCTTGGCCAGCTCCTCACTCATCCCTTCATAGTCACCTTTGTTCAACTGCATCACTGATACTTCCGATTTAACCTTCTCCTTCTCAAATTGCAAATTAAAACGAATCATATTATGATCACTACATCCAAGCAGTTCCTGTACCTTTAGTTCTCTTATCAAATCTGGTTCATTGGACAACACTAAATCCAGAATTGCCTTTTCTCTGGTCGGCTCCATTACAGGCTGCTCTAAGAATCCATCTAGGAGACATTCTACAAACTCTCTTTCTTGGGGTCCTGAACCAACCTGATTTTCCAAGTCTACCTGCATATTGAAATCCCCCATCACCACAGTGGCATTACCTTTGTTACATGCCAGTTTTAACTCCAGCTGCAACTTACACCCTACATCTGGGCTACTATTTGGGGGTCTGTAGATAACTCCAATTAGTGTCTTCTTGCCTTTGCAATTCCTCAACTCAATCCACAGTGACTCAACCTCATCAGTCCCTATGTCTTCCCTTGCTAGGGACTGAATTCCATCCCTCACCAGCAGAGCTACCCCCCCTCCTCTGCCCACCTGCCTGTCCTTTCTATAGTATGTATATCCCTGAATATTACGTTCCCAGGCCCGATCCTCCTGCATCCACGTCTCAGTAATCCCCACAATTTCATATCTACCAACCTCTAACTGAGCCTCAAGCTCATCTACTTCTTATACTTTGTGCATTCATATACAATATTTTTAATTCCTTACGCATCTCACCTTTCACACCGATCCCTATTACACTTGGCCGTACTCTCCTATCCCTTTGTGAGCTTTCTTTTCCGTAAAATTCTGGGGTCATTAACTATCCCTTTAATCCCTTTCCCTTTAACTCTGTCTTTGACTATACCATTTGACACCCCCCCCCCCCCCTCCCTTATTTAGTTTAAAACCACCTGTGTAGCAGTTGCAAACCTGCCTGCCAGAATGCTGGTCCCCCACCTGTTAAGGTGCAATCTGTCCCTTTTGTACAGTTCCCCCTTACTCCAAAACAGATCCCAGTTATCTAAGAATCTAAATCCCTGCCCCCTGCACCAGTTCCTCAGCCACATATTCAGGTCCTGTATCTCCCTGTTCCTGCTCTCGCCAGCATGAGGAACTGGAAGCAAACCGGAGATAACCACCCTGGAGGTCCTGCTTTTTAGCACTTTTCTGAGCTCTCTAAAGTCACGCTTCAGAATATTTATCCCCTTCTTTCCGACATCGTTTGTGCCGACATGCACTGCTACTTCCGGCTGTTCACCTTCGCCCTTGAGGATTTTCTGCACTCTGTCCATGACATCCTGGATCCTGGCACCAGGGATGCAGCACACCATCCTCGAATCCTGCCTGTTGCCGCAGAAACCCCTGTCCGTACATCTCACAATAGAGTCTCCAACTACCACGGCGTTGCCTGACGTCGGCCTCTTTGGTTTTGGCTCGACAGCACTTTTTGCTTCGCAAGCCAGTGCGCCGCTCAGTGTGTTAACATCTTCTGTCCCGACAGCTTCTAAGTGGGTGAACCTGTTCACAAGAGGTACAACACCCGGGGACCTTTGCATTCCATGTTTCCTTCCCTTTTTCACCGTCACCCACCTTCTCTCTTCCAGTACCTTACGTGTAACAATCTTACTATAGGACTTGTCGAGGAATGACTCAGTTTCTCGGACGAACCTCAGGTCATCCACTTGCTTCTCCAGTTCCCCAACACGGTCCTTCAGGAGCTGTACCTGGATGCATTTCTCACATTTGTAGCAGCCAGAGACATCAGCAGTGTCCTTGACCTCCCACATACTGCAAGCATCACACTGAATTAGCTTGCTTGACATCTCCTTTTTTCGTCTCTCCCTCTCCAGCGTTTTCTCTTCCTTATTACTGATTCGACTTGCAAATTAACTTTTTGGGAGTCCTGCCCCAGCACTCCCAAGTCTCTTTGAGCCTCCAATTTCTGATTCTCCATTTAGAAAATTATCTAATTCTTTATTCTTATTACCAAAATGCATGACTCTGCACTTTGCTATACTGAATTTCACTTGCCACTTCTCTGCCTGCTCTCCTAACATGTCCAAGTCCTTCTGCAGAGTAACTCAAATTTCACTGTACCTTAACTGGTACATGTGACATCAACTGGCCTTGAAACCTTGAACCTCGACCTTGCTTCCTCCACTGCCTGCCCCTCCACCTATCTTAGCATCATCTGCAAACTTGGCCACAAAGCCTTCAATCCCCTTATCCAAATCATTAATATACAATGTGGAGAAGCGGCTCGAGCGTCGACCCATGCGGAACTCCACTAGTCACTGGCAGCCAACCTGAAAAATCACCTTTTATTGCAACTCTTTGCCTTCTGCCATCCAACCAACCCGCTATCCATGCTAGTATCTTCCCTTTAATACCATGGGCTTTCATCTTCCCTAGCAGCCTGCCGTTTGGCACCTTATCGAAGGTGTAAACAAGTGTACAGACACTATCTGGTGTTTAAATCAGCTTTAATCATCAGTCATAATGGCGCAGTACAATACATGTTAGTTCCACTCTACCACCAATGCGACTACATAATATAGGAAGTGAGTGTTAATATGAAGTGTTCAATAGGGTGGAGTTAGTGGTAATACATTACTCTGATTGGTTCACAATACAATACAATACGTTTTTATTCGTCATATTGCACATAAAGTGCAAGTTAAATGAATTTGCCAGCAGCGGTACAATGATAAAGAACACACAAAACACAATAAACATTTGACACAAACATTCACCACAGCATTCATCACTGTGGTGGAAGGCACAAAATGTGACCAATCCTCCTCCCTTTTGCCCCGTGGTCGGGACCTCAACTCCCTGCCGCTGTGGCTGCGGCCGTCCAGATGTACAGACAGGAAAAAGTCCAGGTAAGTCCAGAGTCGGCTCTTCCCCACCGGAGACCGCGGCCTTAGGTTGGTGCAGGCCGGTGGTCGAAGATTTAAAGTTCCCGCCGCGCCGCAGCCAGAAGCACCGCAGACCGCAGGGCTGGCAGTCGAAGCTCCCCTCCATGGGTGATGGTAAGTCCACGCCGGACCCGCGGTAGAAGTAGGCCGCGGGCAGACAGTTGGAGCTCTTCTTCCCCCGGGTCCCCACGAGGGATCCCAGACTGTAGACGCCGCGCCAACTGGAGTTCTGCAGACAGCGGTTTCTGGCTGCCACGAGCCAGCAAAACAGAGTGCTGCCCTCCGGCGAGCCCCAGCGAGGGCTCGCCCGCTCCGCGCCGAGAGTCCACGCTGCGCCCCGGGCGTGACTCCTGGAAAGGCCGCCGGATTCTCGGTTAGGCCACGGGGGAAGCGACCTGGACAAAGTCGCCTCTCCGTGGAGGAGGCGACCAAAGCAGTTTCCCCCTTACCCCCCCCCCCCCCCACACACCACCCCCCACACAAGACACACAAAGAACCATTTAAAACATACTTTAAAACATACTAAAAAAAATTAAAAAAGTAGAAAAAAACGGACATGCTGCTGACACATGCAATAACCAATCTACAGAAGGTGTACTGAAAATCTAGACAAACAACATTTGCAGCCTCCCTTCTGTCTGTCCTGCTATTTATTAATTTCCTCAAAGAACTCCAGCAGATTAGTCAGGCAAGATCTTCCCTTCACAAAACCATGCTGACTTTGGCCTAATTTATCGTGAACTTCTATGTACTGCGTAACCTCATCCTTTATAATTGACTCTAAAATCTTACCAACCACCGAAGTCAGGCTAACCAGATGAACAATTTGACAATGGAGTTTGGCCTCAGAAGTGAATAACATGAATAAATTATAATTATAACCATGAGCTTATGTAAAAGACAGCGCCAACAGGGAGTGCTTCAACAGAAAGGAATGTGGTTAAGATGACTTCTATTGGCTATAAATTCTGGTCCACCCTAAGGAGAATGCTAGAGTCACACAGCAGTGAGCTGTTAAAATTGTTCCAGGACTTCACTGAAAATTTCACGTGTGCTGTCAGGAGGTAGTGCATTGGAGCTGGCAGGAAGTGAGACAGGTTGAAGGGATAGTTTGGCACCAAGTTAGGTCGCTTGGGACATAGAGCCTTTTGGGTATCCAGCCTCCTGCAAACCCTTCTACATGTTTATGCTACTCCAAATCTTGCTACTCCAAATCCTCAATTTTAATTGCTGCACAGCTGAACATTCAGCAGCATGAGCCCTTATTTCTGGACATCGTTCCCAAAATATCTCCCTACTTTAAAATGTTCACTAAAATCTTATTGTTCTAATAATTTGTACTGTGGATTATTATGTAATTGTGTTTAATAATGGGCTTGATAAGTCCCTTTGGGTGTTTTTGCCAAGTTAAGGATAATTGATAAATCCAAATTATTATTATTTTGGTAGTAATCTTTTTGATTCTCAGGTTTTCATTTTTTAAAGTTCTCAGAACTTCAACCACTGCTCCAATTCATAATTTCATACTTAATTTCTTGTAATTTTCGGTGTTGCCATGGTATTATAATGTCGTTTGGAATGAACTAAGGTAGAGGTTATGATAGCTCTTTCCCAAATCAGGCAGTACAAATAATGTCTGGACATTTCCAGAAGCACCGTTTTAAATAGCAGTCAATTGTACTATAGGAAGTTAATATTTTGAAAAACAACACAGTGGTCCTAACTAAAATTGGGCAATTTACATATTTCCCTATTGCCATTACTGCATCTAAAATGGTGTCCTCTTCCAAAGATTCTCCATCCATTGTATAGTATACACTATATTGTCCCTATTCATAATAATTTATTTTATTCCCTGCCTGTACACCTCTGGCATCGGATTTATCATTCTTCTTTCGAAGGGATGAAGCTCATAATAGGACAAAAAAGACAGTGCTGGAGTAACTTAGCAGATCAAGCAACAAGAAGAATCCCAAAGTCAAAGTCAATTTTATTCGTCAGTTTTATTCGTCACATTCCGTCCCAGCCCAAAATGTTATCTATCTATGTCCTCCAGAGATTTTGTCTGACCGCCAAGTTACTCCAGCGTTTTGTGTCCTTTTTCATAAACCAGAAAACTGCAGTTCCTTGTGTCTCAATAACACATGTGGGCACATATGACTCAAACGCAGATTGAGTTATTTTGAGCTAATTTGAGTTCATCATATTATGATGATCATATTGCAATTTGCACCACTTTCTTTGACAACTCACGTCATTCTTTTGTGAGAAAGGTTCATGTTTATGTGAGTCAATATATTTGAAGACAGATTATAGCCCTTGTTCAGTTGATCTGAGTGTGATTTTTGACTACAGCATTTATTGACAGGGCTCATTTCAGAAACACATGTTCCTCAGACTGCCAGATGCTGATAAGGGAAGATCAGGACCAGTAAGTGCAGCTTTTCTCAGTGAAGTGTGAAGAGCTCTTTGACTCACTTTAGGTGCCTCGAGATCATTGAATTTCTTTTGCCACCATATAGCAATCCTTCTGCTCTTGAAGGTTGCATTGCTGCCACGCCAATTACCACCAGGCAGCTCTCATCATTCCCTTGGGAGTATTCTACTTCATGGCAAAACAGTCATCACATTTGCCAAGAGGAATTTATGCGATTCACCTGAGGGTTAGTAGCCCTCCCAGCTGGTGATAGATTTTAGTCAGCTGTTGCAAAAAGCACTACGGCACATTTTTAAAGGGACACCAGTACTGTACTTCTCTTTTTGTTGGCAGAGTTAAAACTATTGGGAGGAGGGGTGGGTGGGGGGGGGGATGCTATTACGCCAAGCACACACTGCATGAGAAATGAGAACCCTACAAGAAAATTAAAGTGGATTTACACTAATTAAATCTAGATGTAAATTAAAGTCATGGACAGGGCTTAAATGTTATTTCAAATCAAAAATGTGGATTCTATCCTCATTTAAGTGAACAATCTGCCCTGAGCTTTTATGTTTTTTTATAAAATTAAAAAAAAGATTATTAACAACTACCTCAATAGATCATATGAATAGCAATTTTTATGAGCCAGATAATTACAAGAAAAATATATTATGGCTGAAGGGAACAATAAGTTCAGCCAGCATAATCAATTCCACTGGAAATTATTTAATAACCTTAAACAGATTCTATCAGTTTGTATTGCTTTTGAATGACCTTTGCTAACTGTATTTTACTGATACTATTATAATTTACCTCCTCCACCCTATTGTTTTGTTTGACTACTTCTCATAGAACATAGAAACATAGAAAATAGGTGCAGGAGTAGGCCATTCGGCCCTTCGAGCCTGCACCGCCATTCAATGTGATCATGGCTGATCATCCAACTCAGTATCCCGTACCTGCCTTCTCTCCATACCCCCTGATCCCTTTAGCCACAAGTACCACATCTAACGCCCTCTTAAATATAGCCAATGAACTGGCCTCAACTACCTTCTGTGGCAGAGAATTCCAGAGACTCACGACTCTCTGTGTAAAGAATGTTTTCCTCATTTCGGTCCTAAAGGAATTCCCCCTTATCCTTAGACTGTGACCCCTTGTTCTGGACTCCCCCAACATCGGGAACAATCTTCCAGCATCTAGCTTGTCCAACCCCTTAAGAATTTTGTAAGTTTCTATAAGATCCCCCCTCAATCTTCTAAATTCCAGCGAGTACAAGCCGAGTCTATCCAATCTTTCCTCATATGAAAGTCCTAACATCCCAGGAATCAGTCTGGTGAATCTTCTCTGTACCCCCTCTATGGCAAGGATGTTTTTCCTCAGATTTGGAGACCAAAACTGTACGCAATACTCCAGGTGTGGCCTCACCAAAACCCTGTACAACTGCAGTAGAACCTCCCTGCTCCTATACTCAAATCCTTTCGCTATGAATGCTAACATACCATTTGCTTTCTTCACTGCCTGCTGCACCTGCATGCCTACTTTCAATGACTGGTGTACCATGACACCCAGGTCTCGTTGCATCTCCCCCTTTCCTAATCTGCCACCATTCAGATAATAGTCTATCCTCATGTTTTTGCCATCAAAGTGGATAACCTCACATTTATCCACATTATACTGCATCTGCCATGCATCTGCCCATTCACTCAGCCTATCCAAATCACCCTGCAGCCTCCAAGCATCCTCCTCACACCTAACTATACCCCCCAGCTTGGTATCATCTGCAAATTTGGAGATGTTGCATTGAATTCCCTCGTCCAAATCATTAATATATATTGTAAATAGCTGGGGTCCCAGCACTGAGCCTTGCGGCACCCCACTAGTCACTGCCTGCCATTCTGAAAAGGACCCGTTTACTCCTACCCTTTGCCTCCTGTCTGCTAGCCAGTTCTCTATTCACATCAATACTGAACCCCCAATACCGTGTGCTTTAAGTTTGTATGCTAATCTCTTATTCGGGACCTTGTCGAAAGCCTTCTGAAAGTCTAGATATAACACATCCACTGGTTCTCCCTTATCCACTCTACTAGTTACATCCTCAAAAAATTCTATCAGATTTGTCAGACATGATTTACCTTTCGTAAATCCATGCTGACTTTGTCCAATGATTTCACCACTTTCCAAATGCACTGCTATCCCATCTTTAATAACTGACTCTAGCAGTTTCCCCACTACTGATGTTAGACTAACTGGTCTGTAATTCCCCGCTTTCTCTCTCCCTCCTTTTTTAAAAAGTGGGGTTACATTAGCTACCCTCCAATCCTCAGGAACTAATCCAGAATCTAAGGAATTTTGAAAAATTATCACTAATGCATCCACTATTTCTGTGGCTACCTCCTTGAGTACTCTGGGATGCAGACTATCTGGCCCTGGGGATTTATCGGCCTTCAATCCGTTCAATTTACCCAACACCTCCTCCCAGCTAACCTGGATTTCACTCAGTTCCTCCATCTTATTTGACCCCCGTTCCACCGCTATTTCCGGCAGATTATTTATGTCTTCCTTAGTGAAGACAGAACCAAAGTAGTTATTCAATTGGTCTGCCATGTCCTTGTTCCCCATGATCAATTCACCTGTTTCTGACTGCAAGGGACCAACATTTGTTTTAACTAGTCTCTTTCTTTTCACATATCTACTATATCTACATCATCTATTGTTCCAGTCGATACATTGTGGAATTGTAAAAGATGATGAAAGTATCTCTGATCAAATTTCAATTCCATTGCAGAATAGAAATTTTAGACTATTTATTTTTTTGTATGCACTAAAAATGAATGATGCACTGGAATTAAAAAAAGTTGATTTTATTTCCCTTTATTCTAAACATGCAATAATAAAAGGTTAGCAATATTCAACAGGTCAGGCAGCATTTGTGGGGAGATTTTTTAAAAATTAGAACACAACACGTTTCTTCCTGCACTGGTCTTGGGCACATACCTTCCCGTACTTATGTCCCTGAGTTGATCTTGGTCAAGTTTCTTCCATCCTGTTTTTACAAATTGCCGATCATTCAATTTTTGCTACTGCTGTCCTCCACCACCTTCTAACTTGCAGTCATGAGCCCCTTCAAATGTATCTATATCACTCCCTCCCTCAAATCCTCCACGCTTAAGTCTTTGATGACTACTGGCTAAGTACTAACCTTTATTTCCTCTTATCGCTTGCTGTTTCCCAAATACATTTCCAGGTTCCTTGGACTCCATGTTTGAATCAATCAAATGTCTGGCACCACCACATCAAATATAGTAAGAGTCAAAAGCTATGTCTTTTGTAAATCTTATCCTCATTCTGGTTGACATGTCTGCATTCTTGAACTTGGTTGACCAATCATCTTCCACTACTGCCTCTTCTTTGTTGTGTGGCATTAAACTGGTTCCATTTTGACACACCCATTATCTGTCCATCAATGTAAATCATTGCTGATGCATTCACTACATCAGGCAAGCAAAGGTTTTCATTGTACCTGTACTTCACCTGGTTTGTGGGGGGAACAAAGGAGGACCTGGTGTGGGATACTTGTAACTTTGTAGGCGCCCTCAGGGCCGGATTTAGATGAAGAGAGGCCCTAAGCTGTTCCACTTGTGAGGACCCTCCCAATCCCCCACCCCCACAACTAGAGGAAGATGGTCCACCAGATTGACACCGATTTGCAGCTGCGCATGGCCAAGGGGCTAGAAAGCTGCAATTTTTATTTATTTATTTATTGCCAGTGCTAGTGTCGAGTTATTGGCTTAAAACACTATTATTCTGAAATGGAGGGCAAGGAAAATTACTGGTGGGTTGTTTAGAGACTACAGTGCATTGTGACAGCATATGTAAGAAAGGCCCATGACAGTGTCAAAAATATTATACACTTTTCAGGGCTCTCACTTATTTGTTTTTTCTCTTTTGTCAGCCGGGCAACCGTGGCAACTTTTTAAGTTGCCAAATGACAGTTTAGGTGGTCATTTAAGATGGCTTGCATGGCACGTGCGATAATGTGCTTGGACGAAGTGCGTAGTTACCAGTCGGAATTATGCTCAATGAAGCATTCACATATTATTTCTGCTTCAAATAAAGTCACAAACTAAACATATTCACCAATCAAGACATGATATATACCACAATGACATGCAGCAAAATTATAATACAGTATCTCAACTCTTTTTACACGTTGCAATGAAAGCAATTTCTATTATTTCTTTCCACTTCCAAACATACGTATGATCAACCTCGGTGAGACCAACACAGGTTGGCGATCGCTTCGCACAACACCTCCACTCAGTTCGCAATAACCAACCTGATCTCCCGGTGGCTCAACACTTCAACTCCCCTTCCCATTCCGTCCTGGGCCTCCTACATTGCCAGAGTGAGGCCCACCGCATATTGGAGGAGCGGCACCTCATATTTGCTTGGGTAGTTTACACCCCAGCGGTATGAACATTGGCTTCTCTAATTTCAGGTAGTCCTTGCTTTCTCCCTCCTTCCCCTCACATTCCCAGCTCTCCCACAGCCTACTGTCTCCGCCTCTTCTTTTCTTTTTTGTATCCCCCCCCCCCCCCGACATCAATCTGAAGAAGGGTCTCAACATGAAACGTCGTCTATTCCTTCGCTCCATAGATGCTGCCTTACCCGTTGATTTTCACCAGCTTTTTTGTCTACCAATGGGATCCCACCACTGGCCACATCTTCCTATCTCCTCCACTGTTGGATTTATGCAGAGACCGCTACCCCCGTAACTCTCTGGTCAATTCGTCCCTTCCCACCCAAACCACCCCCTCTCCTGGCACTTTCCCTTGCAACCGCAGGAAATGCTACACTTGTCGTTTTACCTCCCCCTTTGACTCCATTCAAGGACCCAAGCAATCTTTAAAGGTGTGGCAGAGGTTCACCTGCACCTCCTCCAACCTCATCTATTGCATCCACTGCTCTAGGTGTCAGCTGCTCTACATCGGTGAGACCAAGCATAGGCTTGGCGATCGCTTCGCCCAAAACCTCCGCTCGGTCCGCAATAACCAACCTGATCTCCCAGTGGCTCAGCACTTCAACTCCCCCTCCCATTCCGAATCTGACCTTTCTGTCCTGGGCCTCTTCCATGGCCAGAGTGAGGCCCACCGTAAATTGGAGGAGCAGCACCTCATATTTCGCTTAGGCAGTTTACACCCCAGTGGTATGAACATTGACTTCTTCAATTTCAGGTAATCCCTGCTTTCTCCTCCCCTTCCCAGCTCTCCTTCAGCCCACTGTCTCCGCCTCTTCCTTTCTTCTTCCAGTCCCCCCCCCCCCACCCTCACATCAGTCTGAAGAAGGGTCTCGACCCGAAACGTCGCCTATTTCCTTCACTCCATAGATGCTACCTCACCCGCTGAGTTTCTGCAGCATTTTTGTATACCCATTCACACAAGTTCTGTTATCCCACTTTCCTCACCCACTCCCGACACATTAGGGTCAATTTTACAGAGACAAGTTAACCTACAAAGCCAATGCGTCTTTGGAATGTGGGAGGAAACCCACATGCTTGCAGGGAAAATGTGCAAATTCAACATAGACAGTGCCCGAGGACAGAATCAAACACAGATCTCTGACGTGTGAGGCAGCAAGTCTACCTGCTGTGTCACTATATTTTGTTTTCCAACACACAAAAAATTATACGTTGATAACTTTGGTTAATTAAAAAAATGAAAATATCAATTTTCAGTTTTATATCTCCAAGTGACTATGTCCCCCTTTACAGCTACTGTATGTTTTGGTACCCGGACGTGGCGCCGACAGACAAGAAGTCGAAGCAAAGAAGTCGAAGCCAAAGAACCGAATGGAAACGAGGCTGAAACGCCAATAAACCGAAAAAGTCCAAAGACGAAACGCCTACTAATCGAAAGGATGGGATGCCTAAATGCAAACTAACCGAATCTGTAATCATTTTGTAAAATAAATATACAATTAAATATCAGCTGAGGTTTATGAACAGTCCTGGGTAATCTGGAGCTTTTTATGCCATAATATGCAATCAACGGCAAATTTCAATTGAGAGAAACTGGCTAGAGTCATATTCCCGAGTCCCTTATTCTGACAATGAAAATGTACCTAAATTCATCCAATTCCTGACCAAGTCATTAGTCACCTTCTTAATACTTCTATGTCTGCAAGATCATACTTGTAAGTATAATTTGCAAAGCTCACATTGCCCAGGAAGAGCTTCCATATATGTACCAGATTCCAATGGTTCTATTGATATATAACTCTTGGTAATAGCAAATATACATTTCCAACTCTAACTTGTCACAACAACATTTGTATTAAAAAGGGGTACATGGAGGACCTGTGTCTAACAAAGAATAGCAACTTTTTTTGGATCTTTAGAGACTTGATAATTGCTAGGTTTTCACAATTTTCAAAGATTTTTGGCAATTTATTGATTTTATTGTGCCTTTTCAGAAGCTTGCCAGTAGAAGATTATCTGACGTACGAGAGACCAAACAAATAATGCCCAATTAACCCCGCAGTGATGTTATTGACAATAAATAGCATGGGCCTGCTACTATCCAATATCAAGTTCAACTCTCTAGATATAATTCTAATATGATCTTTACTCCTTGTTATTTTAAATACATTGTGTTAGGTCAGTATTTTAATTGTGTTATTTTCTGATAAACAAAATAAAATGTATTTGCAATTAACTCCAAGCTCAGTAATACTCGATGTCTGCAGTGGAGATTTTGGGCATAAGTAATCTCAAGCTTGAAAAAAGCAAAATAAAAAGAATATTTTATTATTAAACTTTGTTTTGGACTCAAGGTTCTGACAAGGGACGACATTACATAAAATATATATTGCATATAAAATCACCATACAATACATATAAAATCTTAGTATATCTATATTACTAAAAGTCTGATCTTGACCACTTCCTGTTGTACTGTTTATTGATTCTAGAAAAAACGCTGCCACTATTTGGCCATCTTACTCAAAGTCCCCCTCCGCTGCGCAGGAGAAGAGGATTTTTCCCATCGATGAAAAATAAAAGAGTTATTAGTGTTTAAAAAATGTTGAGATTCTTTCTCCTGAAGTCCATTCCCCTTCCGGAGGGACTATAAAACCTGGAAGTGTTGAGTGCCTCAATTTGCCTTGCCTAATTAAAGTTGCCTTGCCTAATTAAAGTTGCCTTGCATTCTATATAATTAAAAGTCTAATCTTGACCACTTCCTGTTTGCGCTTTATATTGATTTTAGAAAAAAACACTACCACGTACGGCTGTCATTTTTGGCCATCTTTGATTCCCCCTTTGCTCATCAGGTGCCAAGGATAAAAGAGTTATTAGTGTCCAAAAAATGTTGAGATTCTCTCTCCTGTCAATCACGCCATGAAGGCCATGCCCCTTCTGGTGGGAAGGCAGGAGGGACTATAAAACCCAGAAGTGTGGGTGTGGCTCAGTCTCTGCAAGATGGAGGAAGGCGAGGTCACGACTCGCTGTCTTTAATGGCCTTGCACCCTGCTTGAAATTGTATGAAACTGCACTTGAATTTGGTGGCCTTGCACCCTGCTTGAAGTGGTAAGAAACTGCACTTGAATTTGGTGGCCTTGCGCCCTGTTTGAAATGGAATTTCAAGGAATGGCCGTGAGCCAACTGCCAGCCCACCAGCCATGAGTGAGTGAGCTGCCAGCACAACAGGCTTGAGTGATTGAGTCGCCAGCCCAATAATCCATTTGTCCCACAATGTCCATACTAGTCCTCTGGAAACCAGTCCCATCAGCCCACAGCACACATATGCCATTTTAAAAATCGGTAATTTTTTAGTCGAAGCCAGTTGCGATGCTAGCTGAAGGTAGTTGCCTTCAGCTAGCATTTCACCCAGTTTTATTCCACCAGGGAGGTCTTACCTTCCACTATCTGCAACCTCCGGCAACCACCTTCAACTAGCATCGTAAACGGCTAAGACTAAAACATTAAAGATTTTTAAAACAGCAACTTATTTTTAGTCGTGGCCGGTTTTGAATTTTTTCAAATAATCGCCGGAACATAGAAGAAGCGGAAACCACTTTCAACCATTAGGGAGAACCTCCGGGAACCACACGGAAACCTTGGGTGGGGCGCAAAGTCTCCAGAGGTTTCCGTTCAGGTTTCCTTAGTGGGACAGGGCATCACTCTGCAAAGTCCTCAACCAGTTTGGCATTACGGGGCTGGCAAAGAAGAGGGCCATTCAATCCGCAAGCGAAGCTGCAGAGAGAGCCACTAGGTGGCTTTGGATTAAGAGGGCTGAGCCGTGGGCGGTTGCTGCTGGGACACAAGTCAGGGTTTCATCAACCCCGGCTGGGTCACCTGGGCGAGGGCGTCTGATGTTGTGTGAGTCGAAACACCCAATGACCCCAGGTCACAACACTGAGGATGCGTCCCAGCGCATCTAGAAGATGTATCTTTCACACGGCTGGAGTCTAGCTGGTAGTCTGGACTATAATAGTAATTTCAATAGATCTACATATATCAATACTTATTTGAAATGGTCAAAATATTATTTAACTATGACACAATCTGAAGGCTTGTCTTTCATCTCATATATTTTTGCACCTGCCAATTCAACATGAGAGATAAATGAATAATTTGTGATGTTCATGACCCCTTATTGTTATCTAGAGATTGTTGAAGCAATAATGACTTCTGAACGAAAAGTAACATTTCAAAAATAGGTTGTTGTTTTGATGGGGCTTACATTATTAGAATTAATAATCACATGGAAGAATTAGTTGTGAGAGTTAAAACATGCAGAATGTTAGAATATTAAAATATTAAGTTGGTCTCATTTATAACGTTCATGTAATTCTGTTTATTCTGAATTAGCAGAACTAAAATATAATGGGCATCGTCTTTCTAATTATAGTTTTGCGCTCATGTCTTGGTTCTTTTAGAATTTGACATGTAATTTATATCTAATTTGTTTTTGTATGTTTGTCTGACTTTATGTAGTTGCGAGACTGGGGTATGCAAGATTTTTCATTATACCCAACCATATTCGTGCAAATAACAATAAACTTGAACTTAAGCTTGAGCTTGAAATATAACTACATGTAAAGAGGACAGGAATTGATACATGAAATGATATATGTTTAAAGAAATGCTGCAATGGGTTTTAGATATCAGGTACTAATGTGAAGGTTATGGTGACTGGCAAGGAATGTATTCCAAATGGACAGATAAAAAGGAAGGGGACAGTTAAACTGGCAACGTCTCCAAGAAACTGTTGTCACATTAATTTGTTGAAAACTTTAAGTACTACTTTCTCCCAAATTAAATGAAAGTTGAACTTTGGACCTGCCATTTGGTAATGCAAACCAACAACAGCTGAGGTTCAGCTCTGCTGTACTCATTCCAATGTGGATTTCTGGTTCCATCATGACATTGTATCGAGGTGTGTTGAATATAATTATTATCTGTAAAGGGAAAATGCAACCTAAGTAAGTTGTGGATCATGATGGGTAATTATTTATTTCTATGAATTGTCCAAAACCACCCTCAATATCTGATGGGTATTTTGAATCTTTGTCTGTAATCACTTGCAGTAGAAATATTTGTTGGGTAAATTTCTCCTGGCTAAACATGTCTGATTATTTTTTAATGATGATCACTGTTTGTACTTTCTATATTTACTTGTAAGCTCAACCTACCTCACCAACTATAAATTCATTATCAGTGACACGTTAGTGACACCTGACAACTTGAGAACTTTCTGTGGTGATGTAATGTCCTTGTATGTAATTGTGCATGTTATACTGTAAATATGAAGTGATATTAAGTTTATCATACAAAAGTTAATTTCTCTGTTATTAATGTTTCGTATATATTTTATTTGCAAATTTTACAGAAATATATTAGCATAATCTGAGTGTCACAATTCAGATGGTAGAAAGCAGATTATGACATTCCAGTGTTCCTCCCCCCACTTACAGGGCAAATTACATTAAAATATATTAATACTACCTAATGCAAAAATCACTAGAAGCATTTTATGCTGATCTCCCAATTGGATTGCAACCTTGTCATGGTCGGGTAGCTTCTGTGTCTCAGTGACCCCTAGAGCTATGCCAGTGGGAGATTCGTCTCCTGTTAGGGTCTCCCATGCAAGCAGGTCGAAGGGTAGAGGCGAGACAAAGAGCGATCCACTGGTCCTCCAGGTTGGAGGTTGAGCACAGAGCTAACAACCCTGTCTCGTAAAATAAGTATGTTAGGGAAACAGCAACGGAAGGAAGCAACACAACTGGGCATGATGGACTTCCAGTAAGTAAGTAAGTAAGTAGATATTATTTATTTAGCACGTTTAAATCAACTCGCATTGAAACCAAAGTGCTTTACATGGAAGAAATAATTAGGTTTCAGTACATCCATAGAAAAATTTAAAAAAGAAAAATGACCCAACACATTATAGAATTTAACATGAACTTCCCCCCACAGCAGAATCAAAATTTTCCATTGTGGGGAAAGGCACTAGAAAGTTCAGTCCTCTTCCTCTGTGATCACCCGAGGGCGGAGCCTATTTGTGGCCTCCGCAGCCAGTCGCTGAAACATAGTCCAGGGCTATTGAGCATCCCAACAGCATCCCAAGAATAGCCCTGCACTGGACACCGGAAGGGAAAAGGAAAAGAGGGAGACCTAAAACTATCTGGAGTCGAACTGTAGAGGAGGAAATGAAAACAATGGACCTGACCTGGTGTAGTGTCCAGAAGCTAGCCCAGAACAGACAGGAGTGGAGGACCTTCGTTGCCTGGAGGCATAATAGGCAGTAAGTAGGTAAGTATTTTACGCTGATGTTTTCAACCCATTGGTTTACAGGAATGGGATTGGCCAAAACTGAAATCTCTTCCCTTGCACCTTGGTTTTACCAAGCATGTACTTGACTCCTGCAACAAGTCTGCATCTCTTGTCTTCCTTGAACTTTAACACTAGTAAATTTTCGGCTGTCCATTGAATCTTTCATCAAGCGGATTGTTTGTCCAGCAGCAGCTTGTGTACGTCACTGGGAACACTCGGTAGAAGCTGTTTTAAATCTGCTCAGGGAAAAAACAAATGAAGTATTTATTGATGTCTTTTGCATAACACTTTCTAGAAAGATAACAGTCTCCTCCCACAAATACCAAGTGGCATTGCAATGATAGTTTTAATAAAACGATCAGAGGAAAGACTATTCTCATCAATGATTAAGCTGTGAATTTTAGTGGTTATTTGTATGTTCTAACTGTAGGACATTCTGCCAAATGAGAGAGACTGCTTGGGGAACCACTTGATAAGTTCCTTGATTACTACGCCATGAGGCCATTATTTGATTTTTATGTACAAAGCTTTCCTTGCTGGACAGCATGGCTCAATCAAACATTGTTGTTGGCATGCTGGGGACTGAAGAAGCTCAGCGTTTGGGTTTTTTGAACCAAGAATTTGTTCACAATCTCTCGGTACCAACTGCAAAGATGGGCATTTGGTTGAAGGCAATGTTGGATACAATTCCAGAGCCCTCTCCCCCTGTGTGCACTCATGTTATTGGACTGAATGAAATTGTGTAAAAATTATTGGTTTGAAAACCCCAAATGCTGAGCTTCTTCAGCCAAGTCCCTGGAGTGCTAATATACATTATATATGTGCAAAGCCACCAAACACACATATTAGGACAGGATCATCCACCTGTAGTATGTATTGTACAGATATGCATCGTTTGCAAATTAATAATATTGGAAATTACAGTATGAGAATATACAATTATGCCATGGAGACAAATTAATTTCACCATTTCTGGGACAGATGAAATCTCTAATAATGCCTGAAATGTCCACGAGAGGGCAGTGCAGTTTGATACAGCACAGGAATAGTATTTGAAGTGAACTGGTTAAATTGTATCAGAAAGTATCTTTGAATAACACTAAGTTACATTTATGTAACACCTTTATAAAATTTAAACAGCACAAAGTTGTCTACAAAAAGCTAAGCTACAGAGTCTGAAGAAGGGTCACGATCCAATATGTTACACATTCCTTCTCTCCTGAGATGCTGCCTGTCCCGCCGAGTTACTGTAGTTTGTTCTCGACGTACCAGGGCCCCACCCCCGACCTTTACCTCCGTTACATTGACGACTGCTTTGGTGTCACCTCCTGCACCCACGCAGAACTGACTGACTTTATCCATTTCACCACCAACTTCCATCCGGCACTCAAATATACTTGGACCATTTCCGACATTTCCCTACCATTCCTTGACCTCACCATCTCTATTGCAGGTGACACACTCCTGACTGACATCCACTACAAACCAACTGACTCCCACAGCTACCTGGACTACTCTTCCTCCCACCCTGCTTCCTGTAAGGACTCCATCCCCTATTCCCAATTCCTCCGACTACGCCGCATCTGCTCCCAGGATGACGTGTTCCACACCAGGTCATCGCAAATGTCCTCGTTCTTCAGAGAACGGGGTTTCCCCTCCCCCACTATCGATGAGGCTCGCACCAGGGTCTCCTCCATACCCCGCAACACTGCCCTCTCTCCCCATTCCCCCACTCACAACAAGGGCCGAGTCCCCCTGGTCCTCACCTTTCACCCCACCAGCCAGCGCATACAACAGATAGTCCTCCGCCAGTTTCGCCACCTCCAACGTGACCCCTCCACTCGCCACATCTTCCCATCTCCCCCCCATCTGCCTTCCGCAAAGACCGCTCCCTCCGCAACTCCCTCGTCAATTCTTCCCTTCCCTCCTGCTCCACTCCTTCCCCGGGCACTTTCCCTTGCAACCGCAAGAGATGCTACACTTGTTCTTTCACCTCCCCCATCCACTCCTTTCAGGGACCCAAGCAGTCATTCCATGTCCGACAGAGGTTCACCTGCACCTCCTCCAACCTCGTCTACTGCATCCGTTGCTCCAGATGCCAGCTAATCTACATCGGTGAGACCAAGCGGAGGCTAGGCGATCGTTTCGCCGAACACCTCCGCTCGGTCCGCAATAACCAACCCGACCTCCCGGTGGCTCAGCACTTCAACTCCCCCTCCCACTCTGTATCCGACCTCTCGGTCCTGGGCCTCCTCCATGGCCAGAGTGAACAACACCGCAAAATTTGAGGAACAACATCTCATATTCCGCTTGGGGAGTCTGCATCCTCTGGGCTTAAACATTGAATTTTCTCAATTCTGTTAACCCAGACTGCTCCTTTCCCCCCCCCCCCACCTCTCCCTCAGCCCTCGGGCCCTGACATTCCTTCTCCATCTCCCCCCCCCCCCCCAAGTCGCACTAGCTTCTCATTTTCACACCAGAAACAGCTTACAATGGCCTGCTTTCCTTATCACCAATACTTTTTTTGCATATCTTTCACTCATTGTTCTTGCTTTATCTCTCCATATCACTGTTTATATCTCTCGTTTCCCTGATCCCTGACCAGTCTGAAGAAGGGTCTCGACCCGAAACGTCGCCTATCTCCTTCACTCCTTAGATGCTGCTGCACCCGCTGAGTTTCTCCAGCTTTTTGTGTAACCCCCGAGTTACTGCAGCATTTTGTTCTACGACAGAATGTAATATTGGGATAATGACCGCAAAAGATGGTCACGAATGACCACAAATGGAAATCAGCCTGATGGTTATATTTACTAAATTGGAATGCTGTGATTGTGTAAGTGTTTTAATGGAGAATTATATGATAAGGTTATAGGAATAGGGAAGAGAAAAATCCATCAATGGGTTTACAGTTACTACAGCATTTTGTGTCTAACACTTATCAGTTCTTGCCCAGCCCCTCTCCTTCACCTCACAATACTAACTACCTTCCCTCTACTCTTTCAGTTCAGATGAATGGTCTTGTCATAAGGTTCACAAACATAAAAGCAGAAATAGGTCATTTGGCCCATCAAGTCTATTTTGCAATTCAATCATGGTTGACCTATTTTTCCCTTTCAATCCATTCTCCCGTCTTCTCCCTGTAATCTTTGACACTCTTACTAACCAAGAACCTATCAATCTTTACTTAAAAAAATCCCAAAGACTTGGCTTCTACAGCCACCTGTGACAAAATGTCCACCATCCATTTCTCTCCACAGAGTTCCTCTGGCAGCTTGTTAGTTGTTCCCACCATAGTGCCTTTGTTCAGCATAGGTATTGGGAGTAAGAAACACCCAGAGATCAGAATTTAGTTAGATATCTGATTAGACGAACAGGAAAAATTGCAGTATATTATAAATCCAGCAATAGGCAGTTCACAACATTATACATGAGTTAAACTTAGGTACAGATTACTGATATTGGAGTTATGGATGTGAATCTGTGCTGACTTAATTTCAATATTGGTGTGAAGGGTCAACACACGGTAAAGGGTGGTAATGGTCATGGTCAAGGGAACTCGCATGACGTGCCGTGGAGCCCAACATTAACGGCCTAGCGGCTGCCATGACCGTCCTGGCAGGCTGCCAAGAACAAAGATGGACCAGGGTCACCTGGTTTGCCACTGCGGAAATCAGCAGGCCACCATGCTCATCCCCGAAGACCAGTGAGTCAAGATGGAGGGAGCCGCTGGTGACGACGGATGCAAGCAGTGGGCCAGTAAGAGAGGGACTGGGTTATTGCCTCCAGTGCCTTCAAAGTCGGCTCCAGAAGGTGTCCCCGGGACACAGAGATAGTCGGGCAAGGAGAGAGAAATGGGTTGGTGGGCCGAGCTGGTGAAGGGCAATGGAGGAGGCACTGCAGCTGCCTTGGGCTTACCTGGATCGGGGATGCCCCAACACATCCAGTGCTTTGGACTTTTTATTTTTCTTTTATAAATAGAGCTATAATATGGCGATGGGTGCAACAATTTCACTGTGCAGGGCATACATGACAATAAAGAACTATTGTCGAAAGATAGCAAAACTACGTTTTGAGAAGGCCAAACCACTGTGTTTTTTCAAGTTCATCTTGAGGGCTAAAGGAATAACATAGCTGTAAGAAACATCTAACAATTGATGTACTCAGGCAATGCAGATGAATACGTGGCTTGAAAAATGGTGCAAGGGGGAGGGATTCAAATTTTTAGGGCACTGGAACCATTTCTGGGGGAGGTGGGACCAGTACAAACAGGACGGTCTGCACCTGGGCTGGAATGAAACCAATGTCCTTGGGGGAGTGTTTGCAAGTGCTGTCGGGGAGGATTTAAACTAATGTGGCAGGGGGATGGGTACAAGAGCAGAGAGGCAGGTGGGTGTAAAACGAGGGTGGAAGCAATAGGGAGCAAGGTGAAAAGTAAAAGTGGCAGGCAGACAAAACCAGGGCAAAAATCAAAAAGGGCCACTTCTCAACAAAATTGTATAAGGGGTAAGAGCGTTGTAAAAACAAGCCTGAAGGCCTTGTGTCTCAATGCAAGGAGTATTCGTAATAAGGTGGATGAGTTGAACGTGCAGATAGCTATTAATGAGTATGATATAGTTGGGATCACGGAGACATGGCTCCAGGGTGACCAAGGCTGGGAGCTGAACATCCAGGGATATTCAATATTCAGGAGGGATAGAGAGAAAGGAAAAGGAGGTGGGGTAGCGTTGCTGGTTAGAGAGGAGATTAACGCAATGGAAAGGAAGGACATTAGCTTGGAGCATGTGGAATCGGTATGGGTAGAGCTGCGAAACACTAAGGGGCAGAAAACGCTAGTGGGATTTGTATACAGGCCACCTAACAGTAGTAGTGAAGTTGGGGATGGTATAAAACAGGAAATTAGAAATGCGTGCGACAAAGGCAAAACAGTTATAATGGGTGACTTCAATCTACATATAGATTGGGTGAATCAAATTGGCAGGGGCGCTGAGGAAGAGGATTTCTTGGAAAGTATGAGGGATAGTTATCTAAATCAACATGTAGAGGAACCAACGAGAGAGCAGGCTATTTTAGACTGGGTATTGAGTAATGAGGAAGGGTTAGTTAGTAGTCTTATTGTGCGTGCCCCCTTGGGCAAGAGTGACCATAATATGGTTGAGTTCTTCATTAGGATGGAGAGTGACATTGTTAATTCAGAAACAATGATTCTGAGCTTAAGGAAAGGTAACTTTGAGGGTATGAGACGTGAATTGGCCAAGATTGACTGGCAATCAATTCTAAAAGGGTTGACGGTGGATACGCAATGGAAGACATTTAAAGACTGCATGGATGAACTACAAAAATTGTTCATCCCAATTTGGCAAAAGAATAGATCAGGGAAGGTAGTGCATCCGTGGATAACAAGGGAAATCAGGGATAGTATCAAAGCAAAGGATGATGCGTACAAAGTAGCCAGAAAAAGCAGCATACCAGAGGACTGGGAGAAATTCAGAGACCAGCAGAGAAGGACAAAGGGCTTGATTAGGAAAGGAAAAATAGATTATGAAAGAAAACTGGCAGGGAACATAAAAACTGACTGCAAACGTTTTTATAGATATGTGAAGAGAAATAGATTAGTTAAAACAAATGTAGGTCCCTTGCAGTCAGAAACAGGTGAGTTGATCATGGGGAACAAGGATATGGCGGACCAATTGAATAACTACTTTGGTTCCATCTTCATATAATAGTGGATGCATTAGTGATAATCTTTCAAAACTCTTTAGATTCTGGAGTAGTTCCTGAGGATTGGCGGGTAGCAAACGTAACCCCTCTTTTTAAGAAGGGGGGGGAGAGAGAAAACGGGGAATTACAGACCAGTTAGTCTAACATCGGTAGTGGGGAAACTGCTAGAGTCAGTTATTAAAGATGGGATAGCAGCACATTTGGAAAGTGGTGAAATCATTGGACAAAGTCAGCATGGATTTACGAAAGGTAAATCATGTCTGATGAATCTTGTGGAATTTTTCGAGGATGTAACTAGTAGCGTGGATGGGGGAGAACCAGTGGATGTGGTGTATCTGGACTTCCAGAAGGCTTTCAACAAGGTCCCACATAAGCGATTAGTATATAAACTTAAAGCATATGGCATTGGGAGTTCAGTATTGATGTGGATAGAGAACTGGCTGGCAAACAGGAAGCAAAGAGTAGGAGTAAACGGGTCGTTTTCACAATGGCAGGCAGTGACTAGTGGGGTACCGCAAGGCTCAGTGCTGGGACCCCAGCTATTTACAATATACATAAATGATCTGGATGAGGGAATTGAAGGCAATATCTCCAAGTTTGCGGATGACACTAAGCTGGGGGGCAGTGTTAGCTGTGAGGAGGATGCTGGGAGAATGCAAGGTGACTTGGATAGGCTGGGTGAGTGGGCAAATGTTTGGCTGATGCAGTATAATGTGGATAAATGTGAGGTTATCCACTTTGGTGGCAAAAATAGGAAAACCGACTACTATCTAAATGGTGGCCGATTAGGAAAAGGGGAGATGCAGCGCGACCTGGGTGGCATGGTACACCAGTCATTGAAAGTAGGCATGCAGGTACAGCAGGCAGTGAAGAAAGCCAATGGTATGTTAGCTTTCATAGCAAAAGGATTTGAGTATAGGAGCAGGGAGGTTCTACTTCAGTTGTATAGGGTCTTGGTGAGGCCACACCTGGAGTATTGTGTACAGTTCTGGTCTCCAAATCTGAGGAAGGACATTATTTCCATAGAGGGAGTGCAGCGAAGGTTCACCAGACTGATTCCTGGGATGTCAGGACTGTCTTATGAATAAAGACTGCATAGACTCGGTTTATACTCTCTAGAATTTAGGAGATTGAGAGGGGATCTTATAGAAACTTACAAGATTCTTAAGGGGCTGGACAGGCTAGATGCAGGAAGATTGTTCCCGATGTTGGGGAGGTCCAGGACAAGGGGTCACAGCTTAAGGATAAGGGGGAAATCCTTTAGGACCGAGATGAGAAGGAATTTTTTCACACAGAGAGTGGTGGGTCTCTGGAACTCTCTGCACAGAGGGTAGTTGAGGCCAGTTCATTGGCTATATTTAAGAGGGAGTTAGATGTGGCCCTTGTGGCTAAGGGGATCAGAGGGTATGGAGAGAAGGCAGGTACGGGATACTGAGTTGGGTGATCAGCCATGATCATATTGAATGGCGGTGCAGGCTCGAAGGGCCGAATGGCCTACTCCTGCACCTAATTTCTATGTTTCTATTTGTGTATAGACACAGAGTTAAGGGCCGGTCCCACCAGCATGCGCCTGCATGCAGCGAGCGTGACCAAACCAGAAGCGGGGGCCGCGCGGAGGTCGGGTGAGTGACGTGAAGTTGGAGCGAAGTCCACGGGAAGTTCGCAAGGACAGAGAGGGTCATGGAGGCACACAGAGAAGGTCACGGAGGGACATGGAGGCACACAGAGAGTGTCATGGAGGCACACAGAGAGGGTCACGGAGGGACATGGAGGCACACAGAGAGGATCACGGAGGCACACAGAGAGGGTCACAGAGGCACACAGGGAGGGACACACAGAGAGGGACACGGAGGCACACAGAGAGGGACACGGAGGCACGATGTCGAGGTGGTGAGTATGGCGTCGATGCAGCTGCGGGTCAGTTTTTCGGAGTCATTTTCGGAGATGTCGGGACCAGCTCCGCACAACTCCATATGGCTCCGGCGATCGAAATGGGACCGGCCCCGTGAGGCCGCATGGAGTCGCATGCTGGTGGGACAGGCCCTTTACTGTCTGAACTTTTGTCTGATCAGATTATCAATACTACCCATTATCACACTTAGCTTGGGAATGCTTTAAGGTGGAAAAGGGAGTTAAGGGCCTGTCCCACCAGCATGCAACTCTATGCGATGAGCGCGACCTAATGTGGTCGCTTGAGCCGTCCGGTGTCGCGGGGCCGGTCCCACTTCGATCGCCGGAGCCGTGCGGAATTGTGCGGAGCTCCTCCCGACATCGCGCGGTGCTCCGAAAAACTGACTGTTCAAAATACCGCATGGCAACGGCTTGTCGGCTCGTAGTCGCCTCGACGCATTACACACCGTCTCGATGTCGTGCCTCCGTGACCCTATCTGTAGGTGCCTCTGTGACCCTCTATATGTGTGGCTCCATGGCCCTCTGTGTGTGCACCTCTGTGCCCCTCTCTGTGTGCCCCTCTCTGTCCTGGCAAACTTACCTTTAAGACTTTGCTCCAAGTTCGCCTCACTTTGCGCCGCGTTGTGCCACTCACCTGACCTCCGCGCGGCCCTCGCTGCCGGTTTGGTCGCGCTTGCCGCATGCAGGCGCATGCTGGTGGGAACGGCCCTGTACAGGGGATCACCCGACCTCCGCGCGGCCCCCGCTTCTAGTTTGATCTCGCTCATCGCATGGATTCGGATGCTGGTAGGACAGGCCCTTTAGTGTACACCATTTGAACAATACTGAATACTGAATACTCTCAATAATTAGGAAGGAAATAGATAACCTCAAGTTGTGCAGGTAGTTCAACAGCATAGCAACAACAATAGTTACTAGGCTGGCAATGAAGATATAAATTGGGTGTTGTCAGCAAATGCACATGTTGTCAGCATCCAGAAGTACAATTATGGGCTGTTAAACCACTGTGAACAGGTTAGGTGGGTTGGGAAATTAAGCAGCGACCCATTCTTCTGCTTCTAACCATTTGACACCACCTCTGGGTATTTTCTGCCAGACGTGATGTTGGGTGTATAATGCATTTGAGAAAATTACAGGATTTTGTTATGCAAAGCTTTAGGTTCGGCATACATTAGGCTAGAGAATGTATGATCAAATAAACCAGTGTGTTTTTTTTTCCTCATTTCTCAGGATGGGTCCTAGTCTTTATCATCTTCACATGAAGAATGGAGTCTTGAAGTACATGATCCATCCTCATGCATACTCAAGATGTCCTTCTGTCCATTCTGGACCATTTTGCTCAAAGTTGTTTTAACCTATGATCATCACTCGACATCTTGAAGGCAAAAGTGCTCCTGCAGCTGACTCTTGTTCCACACAAATTACTATCACAGAACAAACCCTGGAGACAGTTATGTATTGTTACCTCTCCTAGTATGCTATGACCGTGAAATGTGCCATTTAGTGTATAAGTGCTTCCTCTGTGAAAATGCTTTTTTTTCGCTTTCCATTGCAGTGGTGGAGTCACTGTTTATGTTAAAATGTATTTTGTGTGTTCTGTTGCTTTTTATTGGTATGACTGTATGGCAAATCAAATTCCTCGTATGTTGCCAAGCATACTTGGCTAATAAAGTATGATTATGATTATGAAAAGAATGGAGAGCAGAGAAGAGAGTTTGGTGATGGGGTGGACTGGAGTGTCCTGAAGAAAATAGTTGGTATATGAAATGCAGAGAAGGCACAATCACCACTGGCAAAGGTAGGAATAAACAATGACTAGAGTTATGGAATGGATGGTATGGAAGAAAGTGTTTTGAGGATTGAAAGAGGCTTAAAGGTATGAAGGGTTGTAACCATGAAGAGACTTAAACATTATACTGAAATGATAGCATTAAAAGGATAGCATGTGATATTTAGGTCAATATTTACTCTCAAATAGTATTCCAAAAGCATTTTATTAATTCTTCTCATAGCTGTCAGTTAGATCTTACTGTGGATAAAATAGTGCTGTTTTGCTCATGAGTTGTGATAAAATCTATCATGTATTTTGTATTGTATTTCAGTCTTCTCTTAGCTAGGAAAGAGAATGTTATTGAAGATCTCATCTCTGAATTACTAATTCTAGTTGCTGGGAAGTGTATTTGCCTGATTAAAGACAGGAGCATTCTTAACAATTAAATATCCTCTAACTGTTAATACATTGGCGCACATGAATGGTGAAATAATGAATGATCCATATATCAATTGGACTGATCCTAGAATGATTCAATATACACGTTGATTTGCCCTACATATAATCAGTAATCTAGATATGAAATCAATCAATTATTTTGATTTCTTCAAATCACAGTAATTATGTGACTTACACAGATCAATGTCTAATTGTAGTTGGCCTTGATACAGTTACACTTTGCTCTTTTTTCACCCAATGCAGAAATAAAATTATGGATTAGACATATTGTATCTTATTTCCCAAGGTTTTGGAAATGTTACTGTTACTGAAAATTACAGAGCACATGATTCAATGTATAATCTGCAGTAGAGGCTAGTGTTCTCATCTGCAACAGTAACTGCACTTAGAACCCATACTGGTTCATATTGGTGATGAAAAATTGAAATATCAGAGTGTCTTATTTTGATCAATATTTTCCATCAAGCAATATACCATAAATATTCTATAATTTCTTGGAATTGCTATTTGTAGCATAGAATGTAGAATACTCCAAAGTAATTTATTGAAAAGTATTTAGAGTCATTTTCAAGAGGTGTGATACAATGTAAAATGCACAAATGATTTTTGTGGGAGGTTCTCTTTCCTAGAGAGGAGATTATTAATGAAGGTCACATCTCTAGATCATTAGTTAATCCTGGTTGATGGAAAGTTTGAGCCAGAGATCAATAGACAACAGTGAAAATTATTTCTCTCCACTTGGCAATTCACACTTTGAAAAAAATCTTTCTTCACTTTGGTCGGGTAAACAATATGATTACATCTCAATTCCATAGCCTCTGGTGGCTGATGGGCCTTGCACTGAACATCGACAGTGCCCTCCATAATGTTTGGGACAAAGACCCATCATTTATTTATTTGCCTCTGTACTCCACCATTTGAGATTTATAATAGAAAAAATTCACATCTGGTTACAAATCTCAAATTGTGGAGAACAGAGGCAAATAAATAAATGTTTGTCCCAAACATTATGGAGGGCACTGTAAATGTGCTAAGTGTGACAGCCAGCTTCTGATTGACCAAGGAAAAGTATGTTCAAAGAGCCATATCACAGGCCCAGCACAAAAGTAATGGCCTATTGAGCTGAAGTGATTTCACGTGACCTGCATGGGTTTGAGGGGAGAGAGAGGGGGAGGGGGAGGGGGAGGGGGAGAAAAAAAATGGGGGGGGGGGGGGGGAGATAGAGAAGGGAGAGAGGAATGATGGCACGTTATAACCCGTAGCCGTCCTATTCTGACCGCCACCGAACCCCCCCCCCCCCCCCCCACCGCACCATTGCCCTTCTTCACGGCGGCCCAGTGATTTCTCGGCTCTGACAATTCGAGGGTTCTAACCAGTAACAAGAGCAGCCCTGGGCCGCCACACCCCCCCGACTCGAATCTGTGCTTGAAAAATCAGGTAGTGGGCCTGATGTGTTCCGCGGGCCATATTTTGGAGACTCCTGCTTTACATGAACTAAACAAAAATGTACAGAAGTACAAAAATTGATGACCTTATTATTGTGATAAGTATAGATCTATTTTTTAAAAGATCTAATAACTTTGTAATGTACCGATAAAGTCTACCTTCGTGGAGGGAGAGTGACGCAGCGTCAATTACGTGAGCCTATGTAATTAATGCTCACTTTTCCTCCACTGGGCTCAAGACATACCCCCTTGTGAGGCTGACGTGATTGCTGCCTCCCCTGAAGCTTTTTCAATGCAGTTTTATGCGAGCCAGCGAGCACAAATTTAATATCTTTATATGTGAAATACGTTACCTGGACTACGGAAGGAAAGGACATGTAATAGTAAGATTAAACGAGAACTTACCTGTTCGAAGTTTGATCTTTATTTTATGAGGAATTAGGATGAGGGATTACGTGAAGAAGCCCGCCAGGCACATGCTCGGCATACTTCAAAGCAGTGGCGTCAAAAACACAGAACCAATAGCCAGATTAAGATAGTAAGGCTCACAAAGACTAGAACTACCAGATGATCATTTAGATTATGAGGGTTGGGAGCGGAGGGCACATAATCCCTCATCGTAACTCCTCATAAAATAAAGATCAAACGTCGAACAGGTAAGTTCTCGTTTAATCTTACTTTTACTTTGGAGTCACGTGAGTGACTATGTGAAGATTTTAAAGCTCTGTGATTTTCATGCCGTAGATCATTCCATATGACACACTGCTTCAGTGTACACAGCAGTGAGTAAATAATATATTACTTGAAATTATGCAATAAATATTTTAATAATAATAATAAAAAGAAAAGTAATAACCCCTCTATCCCAGGGGAAATAACAACAAATGATATGCAACAAAGCAAACAATTTTGAACAGAAAGCAACGCAGCATGTGCAACCCTGGCACTGTAACAACAGGTTTATCATAAATCTAGGAAAGTTTCTTCTTTAGACCATCCTGCGGTCTCCAGAATTTGGTCGAGCGGCACGTCCTGCACCTTCGCCATGGACATTGATACCACTCTTGTGGAGTGAAATTTAAACACATCAGTGTCTACTCCAGTTAATGCAGAACCTGTTTATCCATATAGAAATAGTTTGTACAGTATCATTATTTCAGATCACGCTCCATTAACATTTAATATTAAATTTAATGATAACATGAAAATACGAGGACAATGGAGACTTAATCCACAAATTTTGAAGGATAAGTCAACTAATGAATATATTATAAAGCAGATTAAGACTTTTTTTGAAATAAACGATAAACCAGAAATATCTCCATCCCTACTATGGGAAACTTTTAAAGCTTTTACTCGTGGAATTATGATATCTTCACAAGCATTTCACAACAAAGAAAAGCGGAAGGAACAAAATATTCTGGAAACGGAGATAAAACAATTAGATATAGAAAATGCCCTCAACCCTACAATGATAACACATAATAAAATTACTGCATTAAAATATAAATTAAATAAGATATATGCTGACCAAGTGGTTAAATTATATCAATACACAAAACAAATACAATTTGAATTTGGGGACAAACCACAAAAATTACTGGCTCGCCAATTACGAAAAATACAGGGAGAAAAAATAATACATCGGATTAAATCAGAAAATGGTGAATTCCTAACACAGAATAAAGATATTAATGAGAGATTTTTACAATATTATAAAGATTTATATTCTTCCAAAACGACTGAAAATCAGATAGGAATTAATACATTCTTAAATGACTGTAATCTAATAGGATTGGGTGTAGATGATACAAAACTATTAAATGCTGAATTAACAGTTAAAGAAATTGAGGATTCTATTATATCATTAAAAAACGGGAAAACTCCAGGACCAGATGGTATTGGTTCGGAATTTTATAAATCATACACGGATCTGATAACACCTTATTTGAAGACACTTTACGAATATATATATGCGCAACAGAGGTTACCAGAAACACTAAACGAATCCATTATAACACTCATACCAAAAATGGATAAAGACCTAGATGATCCGGGTTCATATAGAGCTATTGCTCTTTTAAATACAGATCAAAAGATATTAACTAAAATATTAGCTAAAAGATTAAGTGTAGTGATTAATAAAATAATACACCCGGATCAAACAGGATTTATACCTAAACGATACTCATCATATAACCTGAGACGATTGTTTAATATTATATACTCGAAAAGGAGTTATAATAAAGACTTAGTAATAATATCGTTAGATGCAGAGAAAGCTTTTGACCAAGTTGAATGGCCATATTTATTTGCGGTTATGGAAAAGTTAAATTTGGGAGACAAGTTTATAAAATGGATCAAATTACTATATACAAATCCAACTGCTAAAATCTTAACCAACCAAATGATATCTACCAAATTTAATTTATTTCGAGGATGCAGACAAGGTTGTCCCCTATCACCATTATTATTTGCGTTGGCTATAGAGCCATTAGCCATTCGGGTAAGATTACACCCCGAAATTTTTGGATATGAAACTAGCGAAACAAGAAATAAAATTTCTCTATATGCAGATGACGTATTATTATATATTAAAAAACCAGAAATTAGCATACCTAATTTATTGAATTTAATAACTCAATTCGGCTTGTTTTCTGGATACAGAATCAATTGGAATAAAAGCGAACTTATGCCATTAACACAAGATAATTTAACTACATTAAAACAATTTCCTTTTAAAATTGTTAATGAACAGATTAAGTATTTAGGAATTCACGTTACAAAAAAATATGATTCTTTATTTAAATATAATTTTTTACCTATACTAAATAAATTATCTAAGAATATTCTATATTGGAGAACACTACCTATCTCAATGATAGGTAGAATTAATGCGATAAAAATGATTTTTCTCCCACAATTATTATATTTATTTCAAATGATCCCGATATATCTTTCTAAGAATTTTTTTAAAAAGGTTGACTCTATAGTCACTAATTTTATTTGGGACTATAAAAGCCATAGAATAAATAAAAAATATTTATGTAAATCGAAAATTAATGGAGGTTTAACTTTACCTAATTTTATATATTATTACTGGTCAGTTAGTATTAAGAATATGAACTTTTGGTGGGTTGAACTGGATGAAAATCCAAACTGGTTACTTATGGAAAAGGAAGACTGCTTACCGTATGAAATCAGTTCCATATTATTTTCTAAAATTAAAATATTTAAGAAAATTTATCGTGAAAACCCAATAATTAATAGTGAAATTAATATTTGGAGACAGTTAAAAAGAACGTTAAAACTAGAAGATATCCCATTAGTTCTTCCCATTGCTAATAATGTAAGTTTTAAACCATCCCTGGAAAATTTAGGATTCTTACAATGGAAAAATAAAGGGATTAATAAGATCAGTGACCTCTACAGGGACAATCTGTATCTTTCATTTAAAGAAATACAGGAAATATATGGACTACACTCTAAACATTACTTCAGATATCTACAAATAACTAACTACATTAAAACAACTGCACATGAATATAAAAAGAGAAAGACGGGAATTCTAGATGAATGCTTGAATAAACACCCAAACACGGAAAAATTAATATCATACATTTATAATATTTTATTAGAAAATGATATACCCAATACGGAAAAGTACAGACAACTATGGGAAAATGAAATAGGTGAAACAATCGAACCCGATATCTGGGAGGAAAGTTTACGATATATACATAATTGTTCATTAAATTCTAGACACTCTCTGATACAATTCAAAGTTTTACATAGATTGCATTTTTCAAAATCTAAATTACATAGAATGTTTTCTAATGTATCTCCTATATGTGACAAATGCCAATACCCAGAAGCTAATTTAACACATTCTTTTACAACTTGTATAAAAATTACGAATTTTTGGTTGAAAATATTTAAGGTAATCTCGAATGTTGTAAATAAGAATTTAGTTCCAGACTCAAAATTAATAATATTGGGAATTTTAGAAAGGGATCAATTACTCACGACAGCACAAAGAACTTTCATAGATTATAGTTTAATAATTGGTAAAAAATTAATTTTACAATTTTGGAAAGGCCCCATACCCCCTACAATCAAATTGTGGATTTCAGGAATGGCTGAGACTTTACACTTGGAAAGAATAAGACTTGCACTTTTAGGCAAGTTGGACCAATTTAATCTGATTTGGTCTCCATTCCTTGAATATCTTAAGGGACCAATATGACTCTGTTTGTGGACCTGATCGAGACCTGAACGAAGGATTGAACGAAGAATAATACATTATTGATCACGGATATATTATTATATAAATTCTGTTTGTAGAATATACCACTGTTATTTTATTTACTTTTCTCTTTTGGTTACTTTATAACTATTTTTATGTTAACCATTTTTCACACTTTCCTACTTTTCACTAAAAAAACTACAATAAAATGTTTAGAAGTATATATAAGAAAATATGGTAATTATTACCTATCTCTTTAACAAGAACGTTGTTCTTATATGTACTTATATTTGTACTTACACTTGTACTTATACTTCTAATAAAAAAATTATTCAAAGAAATAGTTTGTACTGTCACTTTTATGTTTCTTGTGGGTAATGAACATTGGTGTCTCACAATCTTGGAGACTCTTAATTCAATATATATTAAGTCAGATGCTTAACCACACACAATGTTTAGTTGACAGAGTATGTCTTAAAGATTACATTGGTTCCAGCCTTTCTTGGCTTGCTTTACTTGCTCAGATCATTGGCATAAAACATTATTTTATCTACAGACAACTGCATACAATCTAACCGCAACATTTGTAATGTTTGTACTCATCATGCTGAATTTAATGGCATTAGCATAACTACTTTAAATAATAACTTCTGAAAAGACAGTGACGTAATTGGAGTCCATTGCCGAAGCAATGTGAGAACTATACTGACATCCCAGATTTCTGTATATCTGGGTTAGGTAGGATTTTATTAAAATTCCTCTCATAAATCAGGATATTAACGGATGAGACCCGATAAATTGTCATTCTGAAAATTGTCCTAAATAGGAGGACAAAGCACTCCAAGCTCCATTAATGGTACCATAACTCAGGTGCAACATAGCAAGGAACTCCAATACATCCGATATGTTTACAGTATGATAAAATATATCTGACTGTACACAAAAGATTTCCCATTCCTTATATGAAACATATATTGTTTCTTAGTGCTATCTCTCCAAGCTGCAGTTATGACATTCATGGTCCTATCCGACATTCCATCAAAACCTGCAGATTAACAATTAATATGGTCATGTAATGGATAACTTCTGCTGTTACTGGATGTACCGACAATTACTGCACCTGGGATTTGTCATGAATGTCTGAATCATCATTCTGAGCACCAATAGGAACAATGGCTGTGTAGTAATGGTCCCTAGATAAGGGACGTATCAGATATTAACTGCACTAGAACTTAGCCAAAAGGCCAAGAAGCAATACCATTTGGAACCACCAAATGCCTTCAACTGAGCCTTGCTCTATTTTGGTGACACATTGCCTAAACAGGCAAAATGGGGAAAACATAAAAGACTATACTTCCCCAATGTAGCGAGAATGCATCCACCGTTAATGCTCCTGGGTCTGGCTCCCATGAGACACATTTAGACCACTGGAGATTTAATCCAGGCACAACAGATCAACATTTGGTACTCATACTGTCTGACAATCTTTTTGAAACTTTTTGAATTTTAACATTCATTCTGTATTGTCATTGAACTTTCGTGATCTGTTATCTTACCACAATATTGTCTTCTCTCACAGTTGTGGTATTGTCTACTCGTAATTGAAAATGTAAGTTCTTTATTGTAAAACAAACAGCTATCAATGCATAAAACACCCCCAATAACTCCAAATAATTCATACCATGTGTTTGGAGAATTAAATCGTCTTGTCGTCTTGGACAGTCCATCGACCACCACAACTGGTGTCACTGTCCTTGGCTCCCCATCCGAGAGCACCCCCATCAGTCTGTAAAAACACTGAAGACTGCTGAACAAGCACATTTTTACTTCTAGTAACTTGTGCAACATTGAGAATCCATCACTGCAATTCAGCTCAACCTTTTTAGTTGGTAACTGCATGGACATAATCAATGACCTGCACGCTTTTTACGCTTATACTTTGCAGACTTTGATCATGCAGAGGTCCCAATTCGACAGCAGGAATGCTGCTATCACTTTACCAGTAACTGTAGCTACTTCTTGGATGGTGGGATAATGTTTTTTACCAAGACAAGTACAGGCATTTGTAACATCCCCAACCTTAATTGTTGGTAAAGTTACTGACATATCAACTGTATTAAAGACAAACCCCAAATAATCAATTGTTTGGGATGCCTGTAACTTACATGTTGTTTGGATGTACAGAACCTTAGCCTTTCAATAGGCTTATGGTTGCTGAACCCAGTTCTTCAGCTGTCTCCCATTTACAATTAACATATCCTCTAGATAAGTCATTACAATGTGATTCTGAGCCCTCATTAACACCAGTGCTGGTTTCAATAATTGTGTGAGCAATCTGAGGGCTGAATTTAACCCATTAGGTAATTCCTTCATCTGACCCTTCCAATTAATTGAAGTACCTGAATAATAAGGCATCTTTTTTAGGTCTAATAATAGCCATATAGCAGCCTAGTGATTACAACTTTGTTACAGTGTTGAAGTGTACTTTTTTAAATGCCTATACTGAACTATAAATTTAAGTTTGTGAGTCCCAGAATGACTCTGCAACCCCATACTTGTGTCTGGGATATATTATCTCTACCTGACGAGTTCCTGGTACATTCAAACACAAAGCCGATCAGATTTAATGCAGAATTACAAAACAATTGTAATCTTATAACCAACCGGAGGTTGTTTCCCAGATATTCCATGTGTGATGGAATGACGTTTCTGTACTTACATAAATGAACCAGAAGATCTCCTTCTCTTAATATAGGGGTTCGTATTCTTCAATCATAAATCTGGTTATAGCTTGCCCACATAATCCTGCAATTTTTTGGGTATGATGTTAGCCAAATGGCAATTTTCATCATACAGTTGGGTTCGAATATGCATTGCAGAGTAACGCAAGCATGTCTTAAAAGTATTGGACATTATCGACCCATGTATGTCTTCCCCAAATGCAGTGATGCCAACTGAATATCAGCTAGAGGACATGCTGGAACACATTTCCTGTCCTCGCATCATTACACTCATGGGTGCCCAATTACTGAGTTATTGTTGGCACCCTGAGCGAGGCACAATAGACGGGTGTTTTATATATTTATATATATATTTTACTATTTCAGTCATAACAGTTTCTTGGAGTAGGTGAGAAACCAAATAATGTTGGCCGCCAGGTTCATCCATAGCCTCACCAATCCATACCAATATAGCAAACTTGGTGCTACATCGGGAACACCCGGAATATTTCTATTGTGCTCTGGTGTATACACATAAGTAGGGACACCAGTTCAGGGTCAGTCCCCTCCTGCCCTGGTACTCCCGAATCTTGCTCTAGGGAGACTTCATCCAGACCTATGCGAGGCACTGGTGAATGAGATTCTCATTCTTTATAGGCACCATATTTATTGTATGGAAACTCCCACGGAGCCTGCCTTAGAATCTCATGGGTCTTTAGAAGCCTTGACTGATTAGAGTTTGGAGCATTTTATCTTGCTCTAGGGACCTCATCCAGACCTAACCAAGGTACTGGAGAATCAGAATTCTATTTTCATAGGCACCATACTCAGCGTATGGAAACTCCTTCGGAGCCTGCCTCACAGGAAGACATACATGGGTCTTAGAACCCTTGACTAAGTCAAGTGTGGAGCATTTTCTCCATTTCCAGCCTCCCCCACATTCTTGTCCTCCCTTGGAGGAGAGTTACTTCTTACTGTTTTGTATTTGTGCATAAACCATATATGTTTAAAATTGTAATTCTGAATTATTGCAGAATATTTGTATTAACCTCAGTATCAAACAGGGTTATATACAATTCCATAAAGAAAACTGCATCTGGTAACATATACTCAGAGCAGACTTTATTTTTACAATTAGTGGGTATTTGGAGCCGGCATTTAGCGCAGCCGTTATCTCCAAACCTGATCTAAATAGCGGTAAATAGCGGGAACCGGCTTTTAAAGCAGCCCTTATCTCCCGATCCGAACTAAATCGCCAGCGCGTTCCATTCAATTACCGCAGTTTAAAAATACTTTCACTCTAGCTGGCTCCGTATTTCGAGCCAGAGTTACAGAGCTTTAAAATACATGAACACTCTAGCTGGCTCTGCAGACTTAGAGTTTAAAAACACTCGCAAGAAAGTTCAACAGTGACTTACCTGTGGGTTAAACTTACTGCTGGTGGGAGCTGCGCTCTTCACCCTGTCGGTGCCGCATGTGTCGAAGTAATGCCGAGCATGCGCCTGGCGGGGCTTCTTCACGTAGTCACTCACGTGACTCCGAAGTAAAATGAAGGGGTTTACACACATTACTTTGGTGACATACATAGAGATGGTAACAGGCACACGCTTATTGCCCGCACTCCATCCAGTTTCTAAGGGGTTGCGCAATCAGAGGGGAGGCTCAGCTGGCCACTGCCTCAGCTCTCATCTCTCCATGTTTTTGCAGCGGAGCTGCGAAGATTTTGCAATTTTTACTAGAAAAAATGATTAGATTCATATACAAATGACATTTATAACACAGATCAGAGGAAAAATCTTTATATTTATTTTATTTTCTTATTATTTTTCTTTACTTCTCTTAACAGCTATTTTCATTGGGAGCAATTTTTACTATAAAAATGATTAGATTCACATAGAAATGACATTTATAACACAGATCAGTGGAAAAGTCTTTATATTATTTTCTTTTCTTATTATTTTTCTTTACTTTTCTTAACAGCTATTTTCATTGGGACCTGTGATATTTCCCGTGACCGCACGTCCCTGGTGCAGTAGTAGAGCATTCATCCTTCGAACCAGCACTGCCATTCAACATGATCATGGCTGATCATCCAAAATCAGCACCCCATTCCAGCTCTTTCCCCATATCCCTTGATTTCATTAGTTCTATGAGCAAAATGTCCCTTGATTCTGTTAGCCCCAACAGCTTCTTCCCCACTGATATCAGACCACTGAATGGTCTTCCCATAAGCTAAAGTGTAGTCCCAGTCTTCCAACCTACCTCATTCCAGACTTTGGACTTTTTCTCTGTAACTGTAACATTATATTATTCACTTTTTAAAATTAAACAAGCACAACCTGTTGGACATGTACATGGCATGACTGTACTTAAGTGCAGAATGATATGATTTGATTTGATTGGATAGTACATAAACAAATACCTTTCACGTTATGTCAGTACACATGGCAATAATAAACCAGCACCGATACCAAATCAATACAGCCTTCACAATATCCACCAAATTGATTGGCAAGAATAGGCAAACCAATGACAGTGGCCTCACCATGGAGGCTGCAATCACATTCAGACTCAACCACCACTGATGGTGGGTCATATAGTTTGCATGCCTGAGAGCAGACTCCAAAAATTAAGCCCTCTACTTCAAGCTTCATCCCAGAAGAGATTTCCATAAGAATGGAGAAAATGCTCCAAGGATGTTCTCAAAGCTTCCTTGAAAAATGTAACATTCCCTACAACTCAGGTTAATTCCTGGATTATGACTGCTGAAAAGTTCCTCCAGCTTCTATGACTGAAGCTCGCAGAGGCCATACACAAACAGTGGAAGAAGAACCTAATACCACATCATCAGTCGTGATTACTCAAAATATTATTGGCCTTTTGGTGGTCCTTTCTGAGGGTGTTAAGATGGCTAAAGAGGCCGATCCTGGATCCACAGACATTATTGCAGGTAGTATGTCTCTCCAGGTTGATACCTATATGTGACATCTTTTAACATGGGGAGACTGATGCATGGACTGCCACCATGCAGTCCTTGACAGAGACAGGCCCAGATCCAATAGCATGGACTCAATGAAGGTTGGGAGTCTCTCCCTGCTGCAGCCTTCTTTCGTCATCTCAACTGTTGTTGGTGTCCACCTGCTGGCCAGCCACCTTCCTCCACCTGTTTCACCGCTGAAAACTACCACCACGACAATTTAATCAGTTTCCCTCTACTATCACTCCCTTCTGCCTGGTGGAATTTATCCTCACTCTCAACAACTTCTCCTTCGATTCCTCTCACTTTCTTCAAGTTAAAGCTGTAGTCATGGGTACTTTCCTGGAGCTCAGCTATACCTCTAATTTTCTTGGTTACATCGAATTATTCTGGTTCCAAATGTAAATTGGTACCATCCCCCAACTCTTTTAAAATCATTCATTAATGATTGTATTGGAGGTGCCTACTGCACCCATGCAGAACCTGTTGATTTCATGAACTTTACTACTAACTTCTACCCTGCCCTCATACACTTTTAGACTATCTATGACACCTCTCTCCCTTTTCTTGATGTCTGTGTCTCTCTGTACCCATCACAGGGGCAGACTATTGACTAACATCTACTAAAAACCCACTGACTCCCACACCTGTCCGGACTACACCTCCTCCCATCCTGCCTCTTGCAAAGATACTATTCCTTACTCTCTATTTCTCTGTCTCTGACACTTTGGCCTCAAAGATGAGGCTTTCCATTCCAGGACATTTGAGATGTCCTCTTTCTTTAGCGAACATGATATTCCCCCTGCAGTCACAGATGAATCCCTCATACGTGTCTTCTCTGTGTCCCATAGTTCTGCTCTCGGTCCCCCTTCCCCCAAATATAACAAGGACTGAGTTCCCCAGATCATTTTCATTCATCCCTTCCCACCCCCTCCCCAATATTTTCCTTTGCAACTGCAGGAGTCATAGCACCTGTTCCTATACCTCGTCCCTCACATCCATCCAGATGAGACAGAGGCTCATGTACATCCTCTAACCTCATCTACTGCATTCAGTGTTCCCAATACGGCCTGATACATCGGTGAGATCAAGCGTAGACTCGGCAATTGTTCCACTCTACACTTGCACACAGTCTATCAAGACATACTGGATCTCTTGGTCGCTCTTTTGAACTCCCCTTCCCACACTGACCTTTCTGTCTTCGGCCTCCTCTAGTGCCAGAGTGAGGCCACATGCAAACTAGAGGAATAACACATCATGTTTTGTTTTGCATCCCCCCCCCCCCCCAAAAAAGCTGGAGAAACTCAGCGGGTGCAGCAGCATCTAAGGAGCGAAGGAGATAGGCGACGTTTCGGGTCGAGACCCTTCATCTGGTAGGACAGTCCCTTTACACATCACCTATCCATGTTCTCCAGGGATGCTGCCTGACCGGCTGAGTTACTCCAGCACTTGGTGTGTGTTTTTTGTGTGAAAACAAATCATCTTGAATCCTTCGACTGTATCTGAGGTGTAGCAATTGAGAGCTGAGAGAAGGGGGCGCTACATTATGGGCAAACCTCCTCGGCATGAGTGGCTGTGGTCTCCTCCCACGCGTGATTGATAGTTGCGGCTGCACTGGGGGAAGCTGGAAGAAGATTGTTCGGCCTCTAAGCGACAAGTAACTCAACGTTTTAAACCATTCGGCTCTATTTCCACCTGGCAGTAGGAACGCGTTAAACGACCGTAAATATAACAGGCGGAGTAACAGACTTCTCTTACTCGGTGGGTGTACTTATGTTTCTCTACTTGCATATAAGTTGATTAATTGTTAATGCAAGCAGTTTTTTTTTATTGGTGTTTATTTTCTTGTTGCAACAGGTGCTGCGGTTGATTAATATGCGGGCTTTAAGCAAGTCCGCTAGGTTAATTAGTCGTTTCTCGATTACGTACTCTTGAAAAGTTGGGGGGTTGGGGAAGAGGAGGGGGGGTTATTCTTAAATTAGCATAAGTGGCAGAACATCTCGTGAATTTGGCTGGATGTACTGAGCCAGAGGCTGTGCGGAGAGCGGGAGGCTTCAGACCCTTTCCCGAGACATCAGCTGCCCTTACTCAGTAACCCGGCATTGCTGTTTATCATTTTCTGTGGCTGAACTTTTGGATTTCCTTGGGTGTGTTGAAAGATAAATCTCAGAAAACGTTTTTATCACAGTATTTTTTTTTATGAATTAAGTGTATTTTGTGCATATTTATTATATTTAATTTTAGCAAAATAACCTCGAACATTTTCTCAGGTCAAGTAATGCTTCGAGTGGTAGTAAGGTAGCAGTTAAGAAACAGGCACTTATGTTGCAATTATATTAAGTGATGGGGAAATAACCACATTTGATTTCGTTGCGAATAATGGGGTTTATCATTCTGCGGTCGTTCCATCTGTCCCAGTAACTTTATGCCCCTTTCCAAAGTTTCAGAGACTTTTTCTCGGTTACGATGGACCTGGGAGATGTCTACCACTGAAGTAGCTGGATCTTCTGGCTTTGCCAACTTAAGGATCTAGTAGATGGGCGTATGCAATGTTATTATTCCATTAACACGGCATGCCAGTTAAATATGTTTATGAATGGCTTGTTCTCTATACCATATATGAACTTGATGTGATCGCCTGCATATCTGTGATACTGACTCAAATAATCATTTGTAATGAAACAAAACATTAATTTATTTATGAAGGAATAAGTAGGAGTAAAAAAAACAAATTATGAAGTTATTATAGAAATTAGCTTCCCATATAATCAATAATACCCATCAACCAAAAATTATTTAAAAGATATTAAACTTTCCCTAGCTGGGTTATGCATTTCTTCAAATAAGTGTTGTCACATAAGGACACAATTTATAAGAACATTATTACATTTGCTTTGCAAAAACAGTTTAATTAAAATGTGTCCAAATTATCAGTTCTGTCTAAGCGGCCTTGAACATGAGTTTGTTACGACAGCTGCAAGTGAAAGATTCTCAGAAGTGATTGCAAATGCCAACATTCCACAGTCTGAAGTGTGGACAAAATTCAGTGTGGATCAGTGAAAAAACTGTTGAATTGCCCGCGTAGCCTGCTGCCAGAGATTTATGTTTCCCTTCCACACAATATCAATATCAAAATTGATTTGGGGTAAACAGTCAAAAAAGACTATTACAGGAGCATAGCAGCTAGATTGTCTGCAGAATGAAAGTCCTAGTGGTTTCCACGGTGTTGTGCTTTACAATGAAAATATACTAAGAACAAATACTTAAGTTAAAAAACATAGAAAATAGGTGTACGAGGAGGCCATTCTGCCCTTTGAGCCAGCACCGCCATTCATTGTGATCATGGCTGATCGTCCGCTATCAATAACCCGTGCCTGCCTTTTCCCCATATCCATTGACTCCACTAACCTCTACAACTCTATCCAACTCTTCTCTTAAATCCATCCAGTGATTTGGCCTCCACTGCCCTCTGTGGCAGGGAATTCCATAAATTCACAACTCTCTAGGTAAAAAAGTTTTTTCTCACCTCAGTCTTAAATGACCTCCCCCTTATTCTAAGACTGTGGCCTCTGGTTCTGGACTCACCGAACATTGGGAACATTTTTCCTGCATCTAGCTCGTCCAGTCCTTTTATAATTTTATATGTTTCTATAAGATACCCCCTCATCCTTCTAAACTCCAGTGAATACAAGCCTTTAGCAAAGATGAAAACTTCTCAATATTTGTTCATGGTGACATCCCTGAAAATAATTTTTGATTGAATTTAAAAAGTTCATTTGCAAAGTGCAAGTACCAAAAGAATCTTAAACAATCTGCATCCAAAAGGGGAATATTAGTACTTCCTGTATATTTTTGAGTATATTATGAGTTTTCAGAAACAATTTTTCATAAAAGTAGATTTTTTTTTAAAAAACTGCTGTTTATTTATGGAACTTCCAGCAGCAATTAAAACCCCTACAAAATGTTAAGGGTACTCTCTTTGAAGGGATGTCTAAGTTTTCACTGGACTTCAATCAAACACCAGTTAGGGATGGGTATTGGCCACAGTAAAATGCAAGACGTTGAAATATCTTGCTAGGTGGAGTCAGATGTAGACCATTTGGCCCTTCAAGGCACATCCATCATTCTGTGGGACCATGATAGATCAGTGACTTAACTCCAGTCATACCTTACCCATTACCTAAAAAAAAGGATGTGAATCACAGATTTAGAATGATTATTTTCTGCTTATAGAGTTACCATATGTTGAATAATGAACTATTTCCCAGCTATGCATCTGAAAAAATCTGAAATTTAAGACAGCCACCTACTCTGCAACTTCACAACATTATTTTTGGTCTATGTGTCCCACTGGTTCCCCTTATTACTGAAGTGTTGTTCAATTTTTTAAATGCCAAAAATACAGCCTGACTTTGTGCAAAGTCTTATCATTTAAAGCTTGGTCAAGTGCTGATGTATCATTTCATTCATTGTCACTGAAACTGCAGTGGTTAAATAAAGGTTTCAGTGTTTAGGATAGGGCCAATATTCAGAACACTGCAGTTCTGTATAGGAAGGGACTGCAAATGCTGGTTTAAACTGAGGATAGACACAAAAAGCTGGAGTAACTCAGCAGGACCCTTTGGTCTTGACCCAAAATGTTACCCATTCCTTCTCCCCAGAGATGCTGCCTGTCCTACTGAGTTACAACAGCTTTTTATGTCTAGTGTAGTTCTGTAGCTGAGTTTGCTGCATACTGCTGGGGTTAGCTTTACTCTTCACATATTTGATCAATGGACCCAGCCTATGCCTTGCAGTTAACCACTGCATCAGCTCCAAAGGACTGAGGTCTCACATCACAGGTGACTTAAACTCGGATTGTGCTTATGCACCACCCTGATTTTCACTGTTTGTGACCAGAGACATTTAGAAACAGTTGAAAAATATTTAAATAATTAAAAAATATTATTTTACTTAGCCAATTAACTGCCATTGACTGGGTAGGATTGTAGATAGTGAAGATGTTGTCAAAAATTGCAGCAGGATCTTAATCGGTTGGGCAAGTGGGCCGAGGAATGGTTAATATAATTTAATACAGAGAAATGTGAGGTGTTGCATTTTGGAAGCACGAACATGGGCAAAACCTACATAGTGAATGACAGGGCTCTGGTGGGTGTTGTAGAGTGATCTAGAGATACAGGTACATAGTCTGTTGAAAATGGCATCACTGGTAGATAGGTCACCTGTGGCCTAAAAAGCTTTTGGCACGCTGGCGTCATCAGTTGGAACATTGTGTATCGAAGTTGGGAGGTTATGTTGCAGTGGTATAAGACATTATTGAGACCGCATTTACAGCATGGTGTTCAGTTATGGGCACCACATTATAGGAAATATGTTACTAATCTGGAAAGAGTACAGAGAAGATTTACAAGGATGTTGCCAGGACTTGAGTGCCAGAGCTGTGGGGAGAGGTTGAACTGGCTAGGACACTATTCCTTGGAGCGCAGGAGGATGAGGGGTGATCTTATAGAGGTATACAAGATCATGAGAGGAATAGATTGGATAGGTGCACCAAGTCTCTTGCCCCGAGTAGGGGAATCAAGAACCAGAGGACATAAGTTTAAGGTGGGGGTGGGGGAAGATTTAATGGAAAACTGAGGGGTAACTTTTTTACACAAAGGGTGGTTGGTGCATGGAACAAGCTGCCAGAGGAGGTAGTTGAGGCAGGTGCTATCACAATGTTTAAGAAACATTTAGACAGGTACATCAATAGGACAGGTTTAGAGGGATATGGGCCATTGCCGATAGGTGGGACTAGTGTAAATGGGACATGTTGGCCGGCTTGTGCAAGTGGAGCTGAAGGACCTGTTTCTATGCTATACAATTCTGACTCAATTAGTTAAACATTAATATTAATAAAGATAGTCTATTTTTGGCGCTGGCTGCAGTGTGTCTGGTCCGCCAGGTCATTACAGCTCTGCTCTGGATCCTGGTGAGTTTACCAACCGAGCTGCAGATAACTGGTGATTCTGAATGGAACCACCAGCAAGTTGTTGACACAATCCAGGTCTTTTGGGATAGTGCCTAATTCTGCCATGTGTTCCATCAATTACATTTTTTGATGGGAACAAACTTTTGGTATTAGTTTATTGTTGTCATGAGTACCAAGACACCGTGAAAAATGGTGTTATTAACCCATTTAATAATTTGGAACTACTTGGATATGAAAATCCTTTCTGAGCATCACATCCTTCCTCGGGTATGGGAACCAACACTTCTCACAATACTCCAAATGCTGTCTGACCAGTGCCTTATTATGCCTCATCAATTCATTTGTGTTTTTATATTCTAGTCCTCTCAAAATATATGCTAATATTGCATTTGCCTTCCTTACTACCAATTTGACTTGCAAATTGACTTTTTGGGAATCCTGTGCCAGCGCTGACAAATCCGTTTGCGCCTCTAATTTCTGACTGCGCTCCCCACTTAGAAAATAGTCTACGCCTTTATTCCCACAACCAAAATACATAATTCCACACTTTTCAACAATATATTCCATTTGCCATGTCTTTGCTCACTCTCCCAAACTGTCCAAGTTCTCCTGCAGAGTCACAGCTTCCTCTACACTAACGGCCCCTTCAACTATCTTTGAATCACCTGCAAACTTGGCCACAAAGCCTTCATTTCCCTCGCCTAAATCATTAATATACAACAACATGTAGCGGCCCCAGCACCAATTCCTGTGGAACACCATTTAGTGCCATGCTTTGCCTTCTGCCATCCAGCCAATCTGCTGTCCATGCTAGTATCATCCCTCTGACACCATGGGCTTTCAACTTCTTTAGCAACCTCAACTGTGGCACCTTTGAAAATCCAGGTAAACAATATCCATTGACTCTCTGTTGGCTATCCAGCCCTTTACTGCCTCAACTAATTCCTACAGGTTTATCAGGCAAGATCTCCCCTTCACAAAACCATGCTGCGTATTTTATCATGTGCTTCTAAGTACACAGAAACCTCATCCTTTATTATGGACTCTAAAATCTAACTAATCACTGGTCAGGCTAACCAGTTTCCACTCTTTAAACAGCGGAGTAATATTTGCAATTTTCAAATTGTCTGGAACCACCCCTTTCTAATGATTCATAAAAGATCATGCCTCCACAATCTTTTGATCTGCTCCCCTGCCTCCATTTTTACCTATCACACACTTACCTGAGGCTTCTAGTAAAGCTTGGTGATCAGAATGAAACCTTTCAGGTTTTACAACTAGCAAGAGGAAACGTGGGTTGACTAATGGTCCATATTTCCTTTCTCTTTGGGTTAAGGTCTGTCGCTGAACCCTTCAAATCTGATCTGGCCTGTACATAATTTAAATCCCACGGGCTGATCCTTAACAATTGGAAGAAATTGGTGGCTATTGTGGTTTAGGAGGAGGTTGTGTAGGGGGGGGGGGGGGGGGGTATCACAGAGGAGGGGGGCAAGAGCCAGCAAGGGGGACCAGAGGGGAAGGGGCTGGAGCTGGCGGTGCGATGGTGACTCACAGCTGGCGCTGGTCGCTCTCCTCCACCGGGATCAGATTCTCCGCTCTCCGTTTGGTGACATCTTCCGCACCGCGCCGCTTCCATAACTAAAGAGTTTTAGTTATATATGGATATTATTTGAAATGCTTTGTCTGTGCTGTTGAATTTGGGGCAAATGGTTTTAGCTAGGCGCTAACATTGATTTCACTTCAGGCACTGCCTGCTATTTTTTCAGTCACTGTCATCACCTGTTCCTCAAAAAAGCTAGCCTTCTCTTCACTGAAAATATTTACTGCCCAGCTCCAAAATCATTTGCCCTCTGAAATCATTGAATATCATTCTCTAAATGTTTACTTTTCTAATTTGTTTTTTCCCCTCATTCCACACATTGAGGTGTCCAATTAAAGATACACCCCTGACTTATTATTGGACAGGCTAAGATTGTATCTGTTTGAGTTTAATGCAAGAGTTTCCCCGTTTCACAAGAACCTGATATGTTTGTGCTAGGGTGGATGAGGAGAGGGTGTTTCCCCTTGTGGGGTCATCTAGAATTGGGAGTAGCTGTTTAGGTCTGCGTTTGCCTGTTTAATACAGAGATAAAGCAAAAAATAAACCCACCAGGGCAGTGGAAACATTGTCTTTAAAATTTTTTAACATGTCCAAGGAAGGATTGAAACAATTCAAACATGGTGCATAGATTATGGTGCATGGCGGGTTCTCTGGATGCTTACAAGAGAGACCTAGATAGCGGAGTGAGGGGATATGGGGAGAAGGCAGGAACGGGGTACAGATTGGGGATGATCAGCCATGATCACATTGAATGGTGGTGCTGGCTCGAAGGGCCAAATGGCCTACTCCTGCACCTATTGTCTATTGTCTATTAGAAATAATAAATTGATTGTAAATAACACACTGCCGCACTGGTGAGAAAGGTAAGGCAGCGCCTTTACCACCTCAGCCAGCTGAGGAAATTCAGAGTCTCTCTGAGGATCCTTCAATCCAATACTCTGGTGCTGTAGAAAGCATCCTGTCCAGAAACAGCTCTGCCCAGGACAAGAAGGCTCTGCAGAGAGTAGTGCATTCAGCCAAACGCACCATGTGAACTACACTCGCCCCCCCTGCAGGACCTATACACAAGGAGGTACAGATCCGGAGCCAGCAAGATCATGAAGGACCCCTACCACCTCAGCAACGGACTGTTCCAGCTGTTACAGTCAGGCAACGCTTCTGCTGTCACGCTGCGAAAACAGAGAGTATGAGACGGAATTTCTTCCCACAGGCCATCAGGACTGTAAACTCTGATCCCACCAGGGAGTAATTACCGTTGTGCCTTTTAAAAAAAATGTAAATACTGGTTCTGTTCTGTTTTGCACAATCCTGCAAGCATTACCACTTTAATTTCACTGTACATCTTGTATGTGACAAATAGTTGACTTGACTTGATCTTTTTCAGCATTTGTAGTAGATCACTTGAGCCAGAGGAGTTAAAATTAAACAGAATAGACTCTTAAATAGACGTATATTAAAATTATATGCAAAGCAAAAACAAACCATTGAACTGTAATGTGAGTCCAGGTGGGGTACAGAGAAGTGCAGGAGAAAAGAAAGTGGGCTATGTAAAATTGTAGAATTGTTTCTAATTGTTGTAAATGCTCACATTGTATACATTTACTTCAAGTTTCCAAAGTGGTTGAAATTGGTTGTTTATTGACCCTGAGAATAAGAACCTGTGGGCAATGTGCTGTATGCTTGACTCTACCAGAATCAAATAAAATAGTGTTGTCCAATTCTATAGAAATCGCAGGAATTACTGCTTTTGAAGCAGTAAATTACTGCTATTGCACTATCCACAAACCATAACATTTAATTAATACAATTTACATATACGGGATAGTTCTGTGCAGATTGGCTTCAACTACTTAATAATTGACATTGCAATTTAAATTGTCATTCAATCTATATGATGCACATTTGAGTAGTTTCTCCGGAGTTTGACTATGATCTCTGCAGACACAAATTCAAAGTTTTCATGTGACGAAAGATGCTCTAGTTATGATCTTTCACTATACCATTCCTAGTTGTATACACTGTATTTTACGGATTGCCACTTTTAAAAAAATAAAACAACAGATGTTGCAAGATTATATTGACATGACATGAATTAGACAATTTTGAAAGTAGAACTTTTTCAAATGGCAGAACTAATTGCACTGTTAAAATCTAGAATATCACTCTGGTTTGGATCTCTCAAGATACTCTCTCAAATTGACTATGACTGTTTAAAAGGAATTCCTAATGATGACAAGATATTTAAGTTAGATAAATTACACGACAAATGCCCGAGGTCACTTCTGCAATTAAAATCCCTTTATATTTCTGGTAAGTCTGGTAGGTGGCATCGAAGCTCACTGACATCAATCCTAAAATCTGTTGGCAAACTTAAATAAACGAACAACTAAAGGGCCTGTCCCACTTGGGCGTCACTTGCGCGCACTCAAATGGCGGTGATGCATAATAAATTAGCATAGGCAATGTTCGTGCATCACCGTGCATAACCATGCGTTACCATGCACTACATGTACGCCGTCAGTACATCAGCGTGTGCAAGGGATACGTCACCCAATGGCGCACGAGGATTTTGAGCATACCAAAATCCTGGCGTGTCGCGCATCACTGCATATGCCACCACGCCTCACCACGCGCCACGACAACCAATATTTAGGATGTCGCGTAAACTACGCGCAAATGAAGACCAAGTGGGACAGGTCCTTAAGCCAAAAAAGTTAATCCTAACAAACAGTGAATTACAATTCAAAGATCCGATTTGGAGATTTTAAAAATTTGTTTAATAGGCAAAGTACACTACATTTGTTCTACTATGCCTTATGCAGGGTTTGCATTACAGTCCAAATGCACATTGTGCACTAATATTTAATAGCAAAAGTCAGTTTATAAAACTGTATCAGAACCCTAGGTTTTTGAAATGTCACACAATACAAAAAAAGCTGTAGACTTTACGTTAGACTTTAGACATACAGAGCGGAAACAAACTCTTCGGTCCACCATGTCCAAGCTGACCTACGATCACCCCATACATTAGCACTATCCTACACTCTAGGGAATATTTACAATTTTATTTGAGCCAATTAACCTACAAACCTGTACGTCTTTTGAATGTGGGAGGAAACCGGAGCACCCGGAGACAACCCACGCAGTCACGGGGAGAATGCATAAACTCCGTACAGACAACACCGCGTTGTAACGCAACAACTCTATCGCTGCACCACTATGCCGCCCTTTTAATGTTAAAAGTAAGATGAATTATTGAGGTCACATTTTTGAAAATTGCATTAACTTTAGGGTGCATTATTTTAAAGATAATACCAAAGCCAAGGACAGTATTGGTGCTTCCATTAATGGTGGGAACATTTGTGCTAAATATTCTCTGGGACAAAATTACTTCAAGGCAGAGATTAATCGAGGATAGTCAACATGTCTTTGTTCAGGGCAGATTCTTCTGACTAGTTTGATTGAAATTTTCAAGGAAGAACTAAATATATTTATAAAGTTCATATAGTAGACATGGACGTCAGTAAGGACTTGTGCAAGGGCCAACATTGTATTCACTGCAAATCTTTGGACCAGTTTCCAATCAAATGGAATTTGGCAAATTGCATCCAACATTAATTTGATGATGGGTAGAAGATGATGCTTGGGGCTTGCTTTTACAATTGGAAGTTTGTGATCAGTGGAGCACTGCTGGGATACAAAATCAAGCTGGTTGTGAATATAGGTGTAATTACCGGTCTCGTACCCAATTAAAGGTATAAACATCTTTAATGAACTCCACAATATTGGATATGCATTACATTAAATGTCCAGGCTGCTGCATCTACTGTCTGATGTGAGCAAGTTCCTAATATTATAAATCATGCACTAGGCGGGGGTTACTACTAATGAACACTCTAATTGGCTAACATGCAATAGCCAATCTACATCTCTTCTTGTAGAAGATGAAAAACAACTACTGTGCCTGAAACTATATACTGAGGAAAATTTAGCAGAATTGTACATAATCACCATATCTAGTGGGTGGCCTACAAATCCGCCCACCTCTCGTGCGGTAGGAGACCGCCTCGCCCCCTTTTTCGGGAGAAGGAATGGGGACGCGACCCGCGACCCAGCGGGCCTAGTCGGAGAAATAGCCACAGGCAAGCCAGGGGTAGACTGACGCGGGGAACACGCGGCACCGGTTACAACAGGCGAGGCAGGGGTAGATGGACACGGGGAATGCGTAGTGTCCGTTACAACAGGTGGTGGGGTAGCTGGTAGAGTAGCTGGAACAAGTGTTGGTGCTAACACGAGTGCTGGGGCATCAGGACCTGTAGGCGCAGGATGTGGTTCCTTCACTGGAAGAATATGTTGGCAGTTGCGCCTGTAGATGACACCATCCACTTCGACCAGGTAGGAATGTGGTTCTTTTGAAGGGCCATGGATGTGCCCCAATGGGGTATGTCCTTTGTCGCTTTGCAGGTGAACCACTTGTCTGCGTGCCAATGGTTTAAGCGGCTTGCTGGACTTGTCGTAGAAACGGTTTTGTGTGTTGCACTCACTTTTACATTGCGGTCGGGGAGCGGACGCGCGGCTGCAGCTGTTGCTGGAAGACGGGTAAGGGTGGACGCGTCTGGCGAGACATGAGCTGCTGGGCGGGGGAAGCCGAGAACACTGTCCCGTGCAATGTTTCGTAGATTGAGCAAGTCCAGGTAGACGTCGGACTTTGCTAGGTAGGAATGTTCCATGAGTTGTTTAGCACTCCGAACAGCACGCTCGGCAAGTCCGCTGGACTGCGGCTGCTGGTGACGTGCTGGAAGTTCCATCTTTTTGCGAAGTTCTGGAATGCCTGGCTGGGGAATTGTCTTCCATTGTCAGTTTGAAGATGTACATGGGATCCATGTACGGAAATATGTTGCTTCAGATTTTGGATCACGGTCTCGGAGGAAATTGTTTGAAGTAAGTCTATTTCGAACCAACCTGAGTAAGAGTCCACAAGAACCAGGTAATGTCAGTCAAAGATGTCGATAGCCAGTGAAGACCACGGGAGGGGGGGGAGCTGGTTGAGTCAGAAGAGGATGCTTCTGCTGATGTAGTGCTAGGCTGTTGCAGATAGCGCATGTTTTGGTCTTTTCACGTATGAATTTTGTCATCCCGGGCCAATAGAACATGCTTTGGGCCTATTGGAGGGTGGCTTCAGTGCTGGGGTGGCCTCTGTGGATGTCGTCGTAGTGCGGAAGGGACCACAGCTTTGTGGCCCTTGACAATTATTCCGTCCTGTAGTACTAATTCGTCACAAACCTGGAAGTAGGGTCGTATTCCAATCTGGGTGTTTGACTGACTGTGGGGCCAACCGTTCCGTATGATGGTAGACAGCAATTGTAAAGTCTTGTCCACAGCCGTGTGTTCAGCAAGGCGGTGTAAACAATCCGTAGGCACAAACGAGATCTTCAGGACCGAGAATTCGTCCTGTTCGATGGGGTGGCGCTCGCTGGTTATGTGTGCTGTGCATGTCTTTACCCTTCTTGTAGACGATGCGGAAGTCAAAACGCTGCAGCATCATACGTTTCAGGTGTGCCGGGGCAGCGTGGATGGGCTTATTCAGAATCGTGACCAGTGGCTGATGGTCAGTTTCAACTGTGACTGTTTTACCAAAACTGAAGTCTTTAAATTTGGAGCAGGCAAAAACTTCAGCAAGCAGCTCTTTTTAAATCTGGGCATAGCATTGTTCAGTGACTGCCAGTGCACGCGATGCATACGTTGGTGGTGGTCTGTAGGCACGCTGCACCTAGCCCGTACAGGGACGCATCGCATGTGATGGTGATTGGTAACTTGAGGTCAAAATATGATAGTGTTGGTGCGCTGGCCAATTTAAGTTTGAGAATGTCAAAAACCCGTTGATGCTGTTGGTACCAGGATCATTCTGTGTCTTTATGTGTCAGTTGGCGCAGGAGGGCTGACAGGTCGCTGAGGTTGGGAATAAATTTGCCTAGGTAATTCACCATACCGAGGAATCGCTGCAAACTGGTGACATCGGTGGGGACGGGTAGTTCGTTAATGGCTTCAGGCCGTTGCTGGTGAAAACATGACCGGCGTAGGTGACCTCCGGAACCCGAAATCTGAACTTGAGCGGGTTGAGTTTGAGGTTAATGTCTCTGGGCATAGCGTTGTTCAGTGTACGTGATGCATATGAGACTGGCGTCACCACGCCGTCGGTGGTGGTCTGTAGGCACGCGGCGCCCAACCCAGTCTAAATTTGAAGATAGGCACAAAATGCTGGAGTAACTCAGCGGGACAGGCAGCATCTCTGGGGAGAAGTAATGGCTGATGTTTCAGATTGAGACACTTCTTTGGGTCTGAAGCAGGGCTTCGACTCGAAACATCAGCCATTTCTTCTCTCTTGTGTTGCTTCCTGTCCCGCTGAGTTCCTCCAGCATTTTGTGTCTATCTTCAGTGTAAACCAGAATCTGCAGTTCTTTCCTAAACAGTTTTAATTTGAAACCTTGCTTCTGTTTCAATTTTCTTAAATTTACTAATTTTCAATTTTCAGCTGGATATCTGAAAGCATTTTACGGACAGATATTTGACATGCAGTTACTGTTGTGACGTAGGAAACACAGCAGCTAAATGACATGCAAATGATAACATAATAATGACACACCGATGAGCTAGAAATCCAAATGGTCAGCACATTTTTAAAAGCTATCAAACAATTTATTTTTTTTAAAGATTGCGAATCATAACAAACAACTAATAACACATCTCACATATGACAAAAAGCTCAGTTGTGTTTTTATACGTGTTGCACATAACGAAAACCTGTAAAGGCGCAATCAGACATCATGGAAAGCACATTTGGTTCCTTTCCTGCCAGATTTGCATTGATAATTGTGGCATACACTATTGACTGCATCAGTTGGTTCTGAATGGCTTAAAGAGACTGTTTAAAGGATCATTGTTCACTTGAAAAAAAGTGTTGGTGAGTTAGTGGGAGGAGATTGTAATTGGGTGCACTGACTTGTTCAGAGTGAATGCTTCCCAATGGTTTACGGATGAGGAATGCACACATGATGCTTCAGGGGTCCACCAGCAGCCTCTGGCAATCAACAAAGGTTATTGTTCCCAAACATTTAAGTCTGGATTTTGCGCATTAATTCTTGCAGTGGATCCTGGAGGCATTATCCCCTGCCTTGTGATCTGGGATACTGAATGATAGCGCAGTTTATGAATATCAATTAAATCCTAGGAATTTAAAATTGTAATGAAAAATATTGAAATATACTACGCTTTTAACTGTTGAGGAGAAAAGTTGCAAGTATTGCTGAAATCCACTTCCATAGATTAACTATTCCGAAGTTCTTCTGGTCAGCCACATTGCTACCTCTGTCTTAAACTTGAGGTTTTCCAAAACTTTCCAGCCCTTGATGTTCCGTTCAGATTTTGCTTGCTGATCTACATTGACTACTTGTTCAGTACCATCCTAATTTTAAATAATTCTCTTTGTTTATACATTTCTTCATGCCTGTATCTTCCTCCAGCCTTGCAAAGCTCCATATTCCACGTGCTACTCTAATTCTGGCCTCTTGCACATCCACGATATTTAAAAATTTAAGTTATCATTGGTGCCTACATCGAAAGCTGTGAAGCGCCATACTTGAAATATTCCACCTCTGTCTGTTCCTCTTATTAAGATTGTCTATTTAACCAAGCTTTTTTGTCCTATTATTGCTCTCAATATTTTGAGTTTGTTTTGAAAGGTCTGTGCCAATGGCGGGTATGCTTTGAGTTACATCTTATTATTAACAAGAAATCTTGAGATGTTAGCTATAAGGAGATTGGACAACCTTGTTTTCTCTGGAGCATTAGAGGCTGAAAGGAAACGTGATATGTTTTTTTAAAATTACATAGGGAGGGTTGACCGTTAGAACTTTTATCTCCTGGGTGAAAAGTTTAAGACTAGAGGGTACATCACTAAGGTCGGAGGGTTACAGGAGATTTGTGGGGCAAGTATTTCTCCCCCCCCCCACAGAGAGTGATACGTCCATGGAACACACTGCCAGGGGTGATAGTGGGAGCAGATATGACAGTGGCGTTTAAGAGGTTGGCAAATAGGCACGTAGATATGCAAGGATTGGAAATTTGTGGATCAAGTGGGCAGAAGGGATTAGAGTAATTTGACGATATATTAAACAGACATTTGGCTGAAGGGCCTGTTCACTGCTGTACTATTCTATGCAATATCTCTAGCTGATAGGTGTGAAATATCTCGGGGCGATTTAAGCATAATATGTCAGTGCAATGCTCTACATGTTCTAGATATTTGTCGGATCAATGTAAGCCATTCTTGTAAGCTCTTGCCATTCTACTTCCTTCGGTAGATGGGGTGTCATTTGATGGAGGGAATTGTCTGCCTGGTGTATGGACCATTGGCCATTCTTTAATTCCCAAGTGATGATCACTGGATAGTAGCAAACAAACCAGTGTTGGATATTTCCTGTGCATGAAACCCAATTTACCATAATATACTCGACCCCTTATTTAAATTGTGTAATGATAGTCACCGCAAAATTAGAACCACTAATACCTTGTCAACATTCCATTGTTCTCACAGATTCCTTTTAAATTGGATTGGCATTGGGCAACCTCTTCTAGTGGGAGGTTCACCCCCCATCCCCCCTCACTGGTGCTCTCTCTCCTGCTCTTCGCCTGTCTATGCTCCAACGTGTTTTCTACGTAAGATCCCTGTCGTATCTGCAGTCCCTTGTTTTTTCCAATAGAAATCTCAGATGAGCATTTGAAATTCCCTCCCCCGAAGGGCATCGGTAAACCAAATGCTTTTACAACAATCTGGTAGTTTTTCTTTTCACCATAAGTCTAATCATTAATTGAATTTAAATTCCATAGCTTGTTAGTCCAGCAACTTGACCTCTATTCATTTCTTTAGCATTTAGGTACGCAGATATACAAAACAATAGTTGCTTTCTTCCTCCAATTTTGATATTTCGGTCAAAATCCTGCAACAAAAACCCAAACTATGAAAAAGAAAAATTAATCTATGCCAATCTATGTTGAAATGGACTGCCTATCTAAAAATATATGCTTGGCAAAAGAAGTGGATGGTGGCAACTCGATTGAAAGCTTTCCAGAGAGACCACAGCAGTATCTGTAGCATGCAATTTTTTTTAAAACTAGTTTTTTGTGTTAAGAGAATATAAAGTAACAATTTAAGGATTAAGGTAATGAATCACTTAAATCAACAGTCATCTATTGGTGGAACTATTCAAATATCACTGTGTCACAGCAGCTGTTTATCAGCTGTGCCAACTGCAGTTGGTGTTTGTGTAAAACTACACACAGAACAGCAGGTGCATTTTACACTTGCAGCCAAATGAGTTCTTTACCCTCTCAATTCCTCGGGAAATTATTTTCACTGACTTTCCCCCTCTATTTTCTCACATCTGTTCTGGATTGCAATAATGACGCATTAAGCAACATTCAACATGCAAAGCCTCCATCTGCACTTTTGATTGAAGGGAGTCCTAGTTTTGAGTTGCAAAATGACTACATACCAAGTCTATGTGTCATCTGATCACATTAGAGTACTTGTACAAATGATTTTGCATATGCCTTAATGTTTTAATCACATAAGTGAATATTTTTACGTGTGGTTCTTCATGTCTCATTTCAAGAATCCAGCAGATTACCAATTCGTAGAAGAAATTGAGAAGAAGGAATGGAGGAAATATGGTAATTGCCAACCCCACCCCCTGTGTTAGCACATCCCCCTCTACGTGACTCTCTCTGCTGGTAATTGACAGACATAGCAGATGAAAGACAGCAAAGGGTGGAGGAAAAATGCTGAGCAATCAATTATTAGGGTGTTGGAAGCAACTCTGGAGAAAAGTTGGGGAAAATGCATAAATTAGCAGCTTTGAGTCTGTAATGGCTTTTAGCTGAAAAGTAGTGCAAACAAAGCAATTCATATTTTTGCTGCTGCTGCATCTACAACTACCAGGAGATACAAGAGCTGTGCCAGTTGATATTTGGACAGGGGCATAAATGCTGAATTTCATTTTAAATCCTTTTGTTGTGAATTGCCATTAACCCACATTTTAAATTAGTGTAGACAAAATGCTGGAGCAACTCGGGCAGCATCTCAGGAGAGAAGGAATGGGAGATATTTCGGGTCGAGACCCTTCTTCAGACTGATGTCGGGGGGGGGGGGGGCGGGACAGAGATAGAATGTAGTTGGAGACAGTAAGAATGGTGGGAGAACTGGGAAGGGGGAGAGGATGGAGAGAGAGGAAAAGCAAGGAAAGTTGGATAATTCAATGTTCATACCGCTGGGGTGTAAGCTAACCAAGCAAAGTGTGAGGTGCTATTCCTCCAATATGCACTGGGCCTCACTGACAATGGAAGAGGCCCAGGACAGAAAGGTCAGATTGGGAATGGGAGGGGGAGTTACAGTGCTGAGCAACCGGGAGATCAGGTAGGTTAAGGCGGATTGAGTGGAGGTGTTCAGTTAAACGATTGCCGAGCCTGCGCTTGGTCTCGCCGATATACAGGAGTTGACACCTGGAACAGCGGATACAGTAGATAAGGTTGGAGGAGGTGCAAGTGACCCTCTGCCTCGCCTGAAAAGACTGTTGGGGTCCTTGGATGGAGTTGAGGGGGGAGGTAAAGGGACAGGTGTTGCATCTCCTGCGGTTGCAGGGGAAAGTACCTGGGGAGGGGGTGGTTTGGGTGGGAAAGGACGAGTTGACCAGGGAGTTGCGGAGGGAATGGTCTCTGCGGAAAGCAGAAAGAGGTGGATATGGGAAGATGTGGCCAGTAGTGGGATTCCCGTTGGAGGTGGCAAAAATGTTGGAGGATTATATGCTGTATGCAATGGCTGATGCAGTGGGAGGAGAGGACAAGGGGGACTCTGTCCTTGTTATGAATGGGTGTAGGGGGAGCAAGAGTGGAGCTGTGGGATATTATGGAGACCCTAGTGAGAGCCTCATCTATAATGGAACAGGGAAACCCCGTTCCCCAACAAATGAGGACATCTCCGATGACCTGGTATCGAAAACCTTATCCTGGGCACAGTTGCGGCATGGACGGAGGAATTGAGAGTATGGGATAGAGCCTTCATAGGAAGCAGGGTGGGAAGAAGTGTAGTCTAGATAGCTATGGGAATCAGTAGATTTCCAATAGATGTCAGTCATTAGTCTGTCTCCTGTGATGGAGATGGTGAGATCTAGAAACAGTAGGGAGATGGTCCAAGTGAATTTGTGTGCAGGATGGAAATTGGTGGTGAAGTTAATGAAGTCAGTGAGTTCTCCATGGGTGCAGGAGGTAGCACTGATGCAGTTGTCAATGTAGCGGAGGTTGAGTTCGGGGATAGAGCCAGTGTACACCTGGAACAGTGATTGTTTGACGTACCCTACAAAGAGGCAGGCATAGCTGGGGCCCATGCGAGTGCCCATACCTACGCCTTGGATTTGGAGGAAGTGGGAGGAGTCGAAGGAGAAGTTGTTAAGGATAAGGACCAGCTCTGCCATGCGGAGGAAAGTGTTAGTAGACGGACTAATTAGTAATGCTCCTATTAAAGTGACAGAAAAATGATCACAAAGTTTAGGCTGGTTCTATCAACATGTTAGGCTGGTTGACAAATGACAAATAAGAGACGATTAAATGTTTGTGCTTTCAGAAGGAAGCCTCATTCTACCTTGCATTCTAATGGTCAGATAATCATGGGCTTGGGCTTCCAGAGAAGGAACAGGGTTCATGGGCAGGATTTGCATTGAATCATCATCACAGTCATTAATATTTTGGTTTTAAGATGTTCTGATTTGTCTAATTACAGAACTTGTGTCAACAATGTAGCCTCTGGTGATTTTTAAATCATTGTCAATTGAAGGAAGCAGAGGCAGGGGGTTAACATTAATCAATGTTGCAACTATTTGTAGGTATGTTGCAAAACTTACCTTTAGCGGCGCTGCACTTCTGCCGCTCCCCGTGTGCGCGACTTTAGCGCCTTTCAGAGGGGGGCGGGCTTAAAGTGCCGGTTTTCCACAGACCTGGATAATCGATGAATGTCGGGCGATTTTGTTGCGGAAGAAAAATCGCTCCGACATTTCATCAATGAAGGTATTTTTAAATTACTCTAAATTATTTGTTAACTAGAGTAATTTAAAAATCACCTTCAAAAGCCGTGAGAACTGACAACCGGAAGGATTTTCCGTAGGGGAGAAAAAAAGGTAAATAGTTTATTTTTATATTAAAAGTTGATTTTTCGGGAGGCTTTAATAATATTTTTATGTTGCGAAATGGGGTCCCAAAAAATGTATGAACCCCCAGTATTTTTCCCCCCGACTTCACCGCTAACCGCAACGTTCCAATCCACCGCATTCTACTAAAACCCACTCGCTAGTTGATTTAAATGGCCATTAATTTACAGGCATAAAACACTAAATTCCTTCCATTTGGCCCAGAAATTCATGAAAATGAGATTTAAAAATTATGTTATATTGTGGATTATTGTGTGAATGTTATTTGGACACTTAGGCAATTTAAAAAAAGTTTATCTTTTCTTAAGAAATTGATAGATGTTTAGATCTACTCATTGAATTTTGTAATTAGCTACAATTAGATAACTAACTAATTATATGCTTTAATTTCAGTTCATCCAAGTAAGATTGTTTCATATTTGATTCAGAATGCTTCAATCTATAATAACTGAAAATTTCATTGAGTTCTCTTAATTTTTAAGAATGTTATGGGCTTTTAACTTTTCCAGATCACAGCTTTTGAGTTAAGTCAATTGAAAGGCAATGAGAAGCAAGATGCTCATTTCCGAGTATGAAAATGGCCATAACTTTCTTAATACTGAAGATATGAAAGTAAATTAGGTGTCAAATTAAACTTCTTTTTATGCTTTATCTGATGGGATAAATTGCAGACTTGATTTTTAAAATCTCAAAATTTTGTAACATTGCTACTATTTGACTTCTACAGTAGAGTCTGTCTGGAAAGAATGGATGCATTTAAAGTAATAAATCCTTGGTGTGTAAATGCAGAACATGAATACATTGCACAGTAAAGCATGATTCCCATCATAAAATAACACTGGGGGGGGGTGTAGGAATAATTTTCAGATGCGGTAAGGAAGGCTAGTAAATCGGGATTCCTTGTATTGTACTAACAATTTATATTCAAGATGATCTGGGAGCATAGTTCCAGGCTAAGTATGAATAATATGTAAGGTAGTAGTAAAACAAAATGGAAAATGGATTAAGACCTACAGGATCAGACAATAAACTTAACAGCCGTAAAGTAAAGGCTCCATTTCTTTTCAGGCAAAGGTATGCCGGTACCACCTCCGCCGCCACCTCCTCCACCTGCTGCTCCTCCACTGCCGTCTTCCTTTGCTGTAAGTCAGAAATATCTTAGTTGCAATATGACAATTAACTTTAAAAGGTTTGAATTTTGATTGTTATTTAGATATGTCATCAGCAAGAATATATAATGGTATACTGTATGTAAAGTTGTGCCGTTAATTGTGGTTCACACTTAATTTTCCAAACAAGTAATTTTTATTGGTTATAACCAAGCTAAGATGATGGTTATTGACAGTGCATGCGTGTTAGCATATTCTTTCCCAAAGTTCCATAATAACTGCATTTTTTTAAATCCATTATTAAATATTTATCATATTTTACTAATTGTGATATTGGCATAGAAAATCTTGGATTCACTCTGCTACTATAATAAAAGTAGAAAGGGTCCTCTACTGATTGGATTGTTCTCAGTCAGAAATAAGGATGTTTTTAATAAATCAAATGAGAGTCCAATGCATCTACCTGTTTTAGAAACATAGAAATTAGGTGCAGGAGTAGGCCATTCGGCCCTTCGAGCCAGCACCACCATTCAATATGATCATGGCTGATCATCCAACGGTTGAAGGTTGGAATTATAAGGTTGGAAGGGCAGTCTTGGGAATGGATGAAACATGATCTAATGGAGTTCCAAGTGAAACTACTTAAACTTTCAAAATTACTTAAATTTCAGTCACTGTTTTAAAAAAACAGCTTTTGAATTTGTATAGTTTTGATCAAACGGTGAGTATTTTGAACTGATAATTAATATCATCTTGAGCAATTGATCAATTCTTAATTAAGCCCGGAAATTGTTTAATTAGGCACTCATTCAAGTAATTAACCACAATATAAAGCTCTTTCCATTTATTTACGAAGTATTGATTCAGTAATTCTGGTTGGTGAATTCATTAACGATTTATAGTATTTCCAGGAATTTGAGTTTAAATTTGCAGAATGCAGATATTCCTTAAATTGTAACTTTTTCTTGTTTTAATCTGTTTGCCCCTATGATGTTACGTATAAATGATTATGTCAGTATTTAGATTAAAATATGCATACAAAGGAAAAAAGAGCAATTGGTGATGAACACTATGTATACTGTAATCTGTGGCAAATATGAACTGCTCTGCTGGAAGAATCCAGCGGGCCAAACATTATCAATGAGGCAGTCAGACATTGCATCAGAACTGAAAGTATAAAGAGGAGAAAGCCTGTATTGGGGGTGTGAGACAGGCCCTGGCAGGTGATAGACAGAACCAGATGAGGAGAAGATGATGGGACTCTGAGACTAAATGGGGGGGGGGGGAAGAGATAGATTTCAGAGATGGCATCTGATTACTTGGATCCGAGTCCAGCATCTGCAGCCTTTCTTGTTGTCTTTTATCATTCATCAGCCTCTCTCTCTTCCACCTTCCTATTGGCCCACTTGGCTCCATCTGATCTTTCTTTCTTCATCTGCCTCTACCTATCATCCACCAGCTGCTGACCCTGTTTAATACAGCCACCCATGCTCTGTCCCCTTTCTGCACTTTATTTGGTATGCATGCCCTGAAACACCACGTGGAGGTTTAGGTTTATTATGAAAAGCTTTTGTTTGAATACAATCAAGCCAAATATCAGTACAACAGACAGAGTGAAGACAAAAACACCAATGTACAGAATAAGGTTCTCAACTTTGCAATGTAATAGTTCCAGGGGAAATGTCCAATGACCACAGTGAGGTAGCTCGAAGATTTCCGCAGTCTTGGGCTGAGCTGTTCCCAAACCAAGCTGTGATGCTATCTATGGTGTATTGGGAGAGGTTAGTAAGTCTTGTTGGAGACATGCTAAATTTCCTCAGCCTCCTGAGGAAGTAAATGCATTGGTGTGTTTGTTCTGGCTGAAGTTTCAATGTAATTAGTCCAGGATAGATTATTAGTAACATTTACACTAAGAAACTTGAGGCTCTCAACTAGTTCCTCTTCTAGAATGATGCTTACTGAGGCTTGTACTCGTCCATGCGTCCTGAATTTGATAACTAGCTTCTTTGTCTTGCTGTCATTGAAGAAGAGGTTGTTGGCCTTACACAATGTTACTATCTCCTTCCTCTACTTCATCTTATCATTGCTTGAGGTCTGGCCCACCAAAGTAGTATGCTCTGCAAACTTGTAGATGAAATTAGAGCAGAATTTGGCCAACCAGATGTGAGTTTATAGGGCTGTTTATAGAGTTTATAGGTGCATTGAGCTAAGAACTCATTCTAAAGTGGCACTGGTGTTGAGAATTATTGTGGAGGAAGTGTTATCTCCTATCCTCACTGATTATAGTCTAAGGACCAAGAGGTTGAGGATCCAATGGCAGAGACAGGTGCTGACTCCTAGATCCAAGAGTTTAGAAACAAGTTTGGATGGAATTATGATGTCATGGGCAGGTAGAGTTAATAAATAGGTGTCTGAAGTAGTTTTTCTTGTTATCTAGGTTTACCAGAGATGGGTTTAGGACCAGTGAGACGGCTTCTACTGTGGACTTGTTGTGATGTTAAGCAAATTCCAAAGGTTCAAACCACTGGGAGGCTGAAGTTAATGTGCGCAATCAACAGTCTCTCAAAGCACTTCATGATAGTGGATGTTAGAGCCATGTTACCGTGCTTTTCTTTCTCACTGAGATGATAGTAGTTGGCTTTATGCAGATGGGGATCTCAGAATGAAGCAGTGAGGGGTTAAAGATGTTTGTGAATAACTCTGCCAGCTAGTCTTGGGACACAGATGGGGTCTTTATGCAGGCCAGTTGCTTTCCACAGATTCACTCCAAGGATGACCGATCTTACGTCTGCCCCAGTTACCGATGGTACAGGCGCACCCTAGGCTGATGGGGTGGGTGACGTCTTTTTATGGCGCTTCTGTTCATAGCAAGTGTGGAATGCATTAAGCTCATCAGGGAGGAACATGTTACCAATGATATTTCACTCAGTATCCCATTATAGCAGGCAAGTGTTGCCACAATTGATGGCTGTCCATGTTGTTGCCTCACGACACTAAAATTTCCTCATGGCATCTTTGATGGCTTTGCAAAGGTCACAGATGATTTTTTGAACTACTATCTATGTAGATATATATCCTAATCTAGTCTGTATTTACGTCAGATTATTATCCATGATTGTGCTTGTGAAACTGTGTGGAGTGATGCTGTTTTCTATCACCAGTTCTCCACAAGGACTCCAATGCTGAAGTGCTGTCATCCAAAGATAGCAATTGGCGAGTGGAAGTTCAGGACTTTTGCCTTTGTTCCAGTCCTGAGCCCCTGTGCAGTTCTGTAAATAAAGTTTGAATTCTTCACACTCACGGACGTTGGATTACATATAAATAGATCAATATTTCAAAGATTGAGGAATTGAAAGTTTTGGGGAATTGGCAGAGAAGAGCAGTGGAGGTTCTCTTTAGATCACCATGATCGTTGAATGGTGGGATAGGCTCGAGGACGTGATGGCCTGCTCCTATGTTCTTGTGTTCTGAACACCAGCAGTTCAACTGGACCTGCAGCTTTTAATTGGAAGATTTGTGTAATTGCAATTTATCACAAATGTTACTGTTTTTCCTATAACAGATGCAAATAAGACTGCAAATAAAAACATAATTTCTGCAAAGTGTTTTATATAATGTTACTGCATACATCTTGCATTTAGTAATTCAACAAATTCAGACCATCAAGTTTTAACTTTAAGTATGTGGGCCACAGTTAGGTGTCTGCTTTTCATGCAGGCACTACATCTCAGTGAATCATTATTCAGTAAAGATAAGAATTGAAGCATGAAACAGAGGATCTTGAACAACTCAGCTGCTCACCGTATAATCTTACTGGATCATTATGATAGCCGTCTGCTCCTATTTCATCCATATTAGATGCATTACACTTACCGTTGCTGGGGGGGGGGAGGGGGGAGGAGGAGAAGAAACAGAGCTGTCTTCGTGGAAGGCATTAAGGGCAGGTTAAAGGAAATAGTGAATCAGACAAGACATGGTATTCTCATAGGATTAAAAGTCTTGAGTGTCAGAGGGTGGAAGTCAGTCCCATTGACCCAAAATATCTATCCCGAAAAAGATACCCCATGTAAGCTAGATACCCCATTTGTCCATGCCTAGCCCATATCCATCTAAATCTTTCCTAGCCAAGTACCTGACCAAAAGTGTGTTAAATTTTGTATTGTACCTGCCTCACCTACCTCTACCAAGCAGGTCATTCCATTTACTCGCTACCATCTGTGTGAAAAACAATTGCCCTACAGGTTCCTATTACATCTTTTCCTTCTCGCCTTAAAACTATGACCTGGGAAAAAGGTTGTGCATTCACCTTATCTATTCCCCCTCATGATTTTATACACCTCTTTAAGATCACCCCTCAGCCTCCTGTATCCCAAGGAATAATGTCCTAGCCTGCCCAAAGTATCCCTGTTGCTTAGGGCCTCAAGTCTTACAATAGTCTCCTTAATATTTTCTCTGTATCCTTTACAGCTTATTGACATCTTTCCTATAGCATGGTGAACAAAACTGAACACAATACTCCAAATGTGGCTTCACCAGAATCTTGTACAACTGTAACATAATTGTAGATGTTATGTGCATGTCCCTTTAATAGTAGTGACGTAGCCCTGCTAACCACTCCCCTATAATCAAGTATATCTGTGTCCTCCCATCCCCTAGCTCGCTCTCTAGTGAATGTGACAGACCATGTACAGCTAGGGCAGTAATGTGTGTGTGTGTAGTTAATAAAAGCTATAGTAAAGAATTCCTTGTGTACGTGCATGTTCTTTACATGGCGTCAGAAGTTTCTTTCCCTGCGTCTCCTGTATATCGGGTTTTATTTCTTTAATCCCAGTGCCCCCCTCCCTGACTCGCTATGGCTTCCTCCTGTCGTAAGCCAGACCCGCTGATCTTCGACGATGACATTGCTCACCGCTGGAATGTCTTCCGACATAATTTCAAACACTATGTCGCAATCGCCCACCCTGCAGTTGCCCCAGCAGTCAAAGCCTCCCTCCTCCTCAACCTGGCCGGTCCGGAGGCTCTGGAACGCTCCGAGTCATTCGTGTACAGGCTCAACGAGAGCGCTCAGGACCCGGCATGTTTGATCGAAAAGTTTACTGAAATGTGTGATGTTCCCACCAACTGCATTCTGGAGCGTTTTAAGTTTTTCGCCCGCCGCCAGAACCCTGGTGAGTCTGTGGACAATTTCGTAGCTGCTTTGCGGCACCTAGCTCGCCACTGTAACCTGGGTGCCGCGACCCCTGATACCCTGACCCGCGATGTCTTGGTGTATGGTCTACGGGACGAGAAACTGCGATCCGAGCTCCTTTGCAAGCCCGATTTGACTTTTCATGAGTCTCTGCATGCCTCTCGCTTAGCGGAGGCTGTCTCCTCCGCCGTGTCCCTGCCCGTCCATGCGGTCCGTGCGGCCAGTTTCGCCGGCCGCCGGTCCACTACCCCGAGGCGACAGAAAACAGGCTCCGCTTCCATCTCAAAACCAGGTCAGCGCTGCCCGAACTGCAACTTTGCGTCGTTTCAATGTATGCCCTGCGTTGGGGAAGACTTGCAATTTCTGCCATAAGCCCAACCATTTCTCGGCGGCATGTCGTTCCCGTGGGAAACCTGGGCAACAGCAACACAAGCCTTCCAACTACCTGGTACGGGATGATACCATGTCTGGTTCCTATCAACTGCATGACAACCTCCCACTGTCTGATTCGAGCTCTTCCCAGAGTGAGCTAAGTGGTTTTTCGCTGCGAGGTGTACCTGCATTGATAACAGACCTGACCGTGCAAGTTACTGTGAACGGCACCACTTTCTCTGCCAAGGTCGACACTGGGGCCGCTGCAAATGTTACGTCAACAAGCTTATTCAAGAAGATAAGAAATAATGAGCGAGTTACCACTGAACGCTCTGTCCTTCGTGCCTATGGGGGAGGTCTGCTTGTTCCTGTGGGGAAGGCCACTCTCCACTGCAAAGTACTAAAGGCCGCTCGGCCCCTCTCTTTCTTCCTACTGGACGGCAAATGTGCACCCCTGCTCGGTATTCAGGCTTGTCAGGAACTTGGGCTGGTTAACTTCCATCGTGACATCCGCATGGTGCAGCAACCCCTAGACCCGCTGGTCAAATACCCAGACCGTTTTGATAGCAAACTGGGGAAGCTCCCCTGCAGCTACAAGATCGCTCTCAATCCGGATATTGAACCTGTCATCCGCCCTCCCCACCGAGTGTCGTTCGCGATGAAAGATAAAGTTGAGTCTACACTTCGTGATATGGTGGCCATGGGCATCCTGACGGAGGTGAGCGAGCCAACTCAGTGGGTCTCCACCATGGTTGTCGCTGCGAAGAAGGACAAAAGCGAGCTGCGGATCTGCATCAACCCAAAGGATTTGAACTTGGCTATCAAGTGCCCGCATTATCCTATGCGAACTGTTGAAGATGTCGCTGCACAAGTCGGCCCGGCCACTTTGTTTTCGGTTCTGGACGCTAAGAATTCGTTCTGGCAAATAGCACTAGATGAACGGTCCTCATACCTGACGACTTTCAGCACACCCTTCGGGAGGTTTTGTTTTCTGTGCATGCCGTTCGGGATAAACTCCGCCAGTGAGGTATTTCAGAGAACGATGGAACAGCTGTTCGCGGGGCTCCCGTGCTCTATCATTGTTGACGACATTCTAGTGTATGGGAAGGATGTCGTGCAGCATGACCACAACCTCCGGCTAGTCCTGGATCGAGCCCGGGAGGTCAACCTAAAGCTCAACCCAAAAAAGTGCCGCTTTCGCGTCCCGGAGGTTACTTACATGGGACACGTTTTTACAGCGTCCGGGCTGAAGCCCGACCGCCACGATTTCTGAGATGCCTGCTCCTGAGATTGTGCCGAGCCTTCAGCGTTTCCTGGGCATGGTCAACTACCTGGGGAAGTTCATCCCTGACTTGAGCGAATTGAGCGCTCCACTGAGAGACCTGGTAAAAAAGGACACTGCCTGGGCTTGGTTCCCGCAGCACCAGAATGCCTTTGATGTCCTCAAGTCCAAGCTGATCAGCACCCCGACGCTGAAGTACTTCGACCTCAAGCGTCCCATCGTCATCACCTGTGATGCCTCCAAGTTTGGCCTGGGCGCCGCCTGCTTGCAGGTCCACGACGGGGTACAACTGTCAGTGTCATACGCGTCCCGCACGATGACTCCTGCCGAGCAGCGCTATGCCCAGATTGAGAAAGAGCTGCTGGCCGTCGTGTTTGCCTGCTCAAAGTTTAAAGACTATATCCTGGGCACGCATTTTTCCATTGAAATGGACCACCAGCCTCTGGTCACCATCCTCAGCAAGCCAATTCACGCTGCCTCCTCCCGGCTCCAGCGGATGATGCTTCAGCTACAGCGGTTTACCTTCTCCGTGGTGTATCGTAAAGGCAAAGACGTGTTCATCGCAGACACGCTGTCTCGGGCGCCCCTTGCTTCGACCACCCGTCACCCTTACGAGGCGTCCAATATGATCGTGCTGAATGTCAACTTCGTGCCTTCCAACCAGTTGAAGTCTCTGGTCAAACACACTGCTGCTGACGCTTCGCTCCAACAGCTGGCTGCGGTCATACAGCGGGGTTGGCCTGACCGCCGTTCTTCCCTGCCCGCCACGACAGTGCCTTACTTCCTGGTCCGTGACGAGCTGGTGCTGCGAGATGGTGTGATCGTAAAGGGCCACAAGGTGGTGGTGCCTGAAGCTCTATGGCAACAGTATTTTGAAATTGCTCATCGTGGCCATCCCGGGGCCGAGGCCACTCTTTCCATCGCTCAGAGCCAGTTTTACTGGCCTGATATGGCCACTTTCTTCCGGGACAGGGTGTCGTCCTGCCCTACGTGCAACAGTCTCGCCCTGCAACAGCAGCGGCAGCCCCTTTTGCAGCAGCCCACACCAGACCTACCTTGGTCTGCGCTGGCGACTGACATTTTCGAATGGCATGGCAAGCATTTCCTGGTGCTTGTCGATTCCTACTCGAACTGGTTTGAGGTCGACCAGCTGTCCTCTCTCTCATCCTCTGCCGTCATTGAGAAGCTGCGCCGCCACTTCGCCACCTTTGGGTCTCCTGCAAGCCTGCAGTCAGACAACGGCAGCCAGTTCACCAGCGCTGAGTTCCGCGACTTCACTGACCGTTGGAACTTTCGGCACTACACCAGCAGCCCGGAGTACCCGCAGAGCAACGGCCTGGCTGAGCATGCGGTCCGCAGTGCTAAGGGATTGCTGGAGCGTTGTCGCCTTTTAAAATCGGACATTTACCTTGCTCTCCTGAACCTCCGCAACATTCCCCGCGACCACGTCCTGGGATCCCCGGCGCAGCGCCTCATGTCCCGCGTTACGCGCCCTCCAATCCCGGTCGCCCAACAAACCCTTACCCCCTCTGTGCTGAAACCTGCCGTGGTCCGGGAGCGTATTGCTAGCAAGCAGTTTATCCAGAAGCGCTCCCATGACAGGTCCTGCCGTGTTCTTCCTCCTCTGTCTCCTGGCCAGGTTGTCCGTATGCGCTCCACCTCCGGTCACCATGGGCTTGCAGTTGTCGTCGGTTCTGCCGGATCGCCTCGTTCTTACCTGGTCAACCACGATGGCACAGTCTACCGCAGGTCACGTCAGCACCTTCGCCTGGTGAATAAGCCTTCTCCCCCTCCTGCTGTCCCACATGCTTCCCCCATGTCCTCTCTGCCGCCTCCTGCTTTCCCTGGTCCTCCGTCCCCTCGGCCCCTCCCGGTCGTTCTTCCCGTGCCTGTCCCTGTCTCACCGCCAGTCTCGCCTCCCTCCTCTCCCTCATCGCCGCCGCGCTCCCTGCCCCGCGACTCTCCTGCTAGGGTTTCCCCACCTATGCCGGTCCCTCTCGTTCCCATGGGGGGAGGAGGTGTGAGCGGGATGCGGACCCGCTCTGGCCATCTTGTGCAGCTGCCTGACCGTTATGGCGAGTATGTATAATTCGGTGTTGCTTTGTTGCTTCTATGTTGTGTAACTTTCCCTAGCGCATGAGACATGGTCGGCTGTCACTTTTCTTTCTTTTGTAGAGGAAGGATGTAGATGTTATGTGCATGTCCCTTTAATAGTAGTGACGTAGCCCTGCTAACCACTCCCCTATAATCAAGTATATCTGTGTCCTCCCATCCCCTAGCTCACTCTCTAGTGAATGTGACAGACCATGTACAGCTAGGGCAGTAATGTGGGTGTAGTTAATAAAAGCTATAATAAAGAATTCCTTGTGTACGTGCATGTTCTTTCCAATAATGTTGCGACTTCTATTCAATTCCCTGACTGATGAAGATCAATGTGCCAAAAAAACCCTTCATCACCCTTTCAACCTGTGACACTACTTTCAGGGATCAGTGTACTTGTACTCTCAGATCCCTCTGCTCTACAACACTCCCCAGAGTCCTACTGTTCACTGTGAAGGTCCCACCCTAGTTTTACTTCCCAAAACATAACACCTCGCCCTTCTGATGTTCTGTCCTTAATCAAGATCCTATGCACAGGGATGCAGAGTTAGAAATGGGGACAGTGAGGCGATGCATGGATTATAATTTGAGTAGATGGTTCATTGTCGGAGGATGTAGGAGCACTTTGTGACGTGTCACTGTTTTGGTTGAACTTGAATGTATTGTTGAGTTTATTGTCATATGCACCAGTACTAAAGGTACATGTGGGGGGTTGTCCGCAACAACAGAATAAGGTAGTATTGTTATATAAGTAGTAGTAACAAACAACTGCAGTTTCTGGATAAAACAAAAAAGGACATAAAGTGCTGGAGTAACTCAGCAGGTCAGACAACATCTATGGAGAACACGAATGGGTGACATTTTGGATCAGAACCCTTCATCAGACTTGGTCTAGAACTGGGCCTGGAATTCAGGTAAGTTGAAGGCTCTGGCCTACTGGTGGCTGGGGGAGAGGTGAAGATCGGCGGAGTCAATGGTTGTTGACTGCTGGAGTGCAGGCAAGGGTTGGTGTGAAGATGCCGACAGGCACGGCCGGCACTATGAGCGGTGGGAGAGGTGCAGACAGGCGGTCCTCAAAGTGGCGGGGGCTGCGGTGCATGCCGGGAGCAGCCGGAGCACCCAGCTTCCATGTCGGCACCACTGTCCAGGTGTGGTGCACACCGACAGCAGGTCAGTCCGCTTTAACCAAAATCCATTATAAAAGAGTGTCGTTAAAATGAAAGTATGCTCCAAGGGGAGTAAGGGGCGACCGAGGCTGACAAGGGACATCAGGGACAGTATAAAAATAAAAGAGATGTAGTACAACGTAGCAAAGCCGAGCGGGAAGCAAGAGGATCGGGTAATGTTTAAAGAGCAATGGACGATAACTGAAAAGACAATATGGGGAGAAAAGATGAGGTACGAAGGTAAGCTAGCCAAGAATATAAAGGAGGATAGTTAAAGCTTCTTTAGGTATGTGAAGAGGAAAAAAATAGTTAAGACCAAAGTTGGACCCTTGAAGACCGAAAAAGGTGAATTTATAATGGGGAACAAAGAAATGGCAGATGAGTTGAACAGGTACTTTGGATCCGTCTTCAATAAGGAGGACATAAACAATCTTCCTGGTATAGTTGTGGCCAGAGGAACTGAAGGAAATCCACATTTGGCAGGAAATGGTGTTGGGTAGACTGATGGGACTGAAGGCTGATAAATCCCCAGTGCCTGATGGTCTGCATCCCAGGATACTTAAGGAAGTGGCTCTAGAAATCGTGGATGCATTGGTGATAATTTTCCAATGTTCTATAGACTCTGGATCAGTTCCTGTGGATTGGAGGGTAGCTAATGTCATCCCACTTTTTAAGAAAGGCGGGAGAGAGAAAACGGGGAATTATAGACCAGTTAGCCTGACATCGGTTGGGGGGGTAGATGCTGGAGTCAATTATAAAAGATTAAGTAGCGGCACATTTAGATAGCAGTAACAGGATCAGTCCGAGTCAGCATGGATTTACGAAGAGGAAATCATGCTTGACTAATCTTCTGGAATGTTTTGAGGATGTAACTAGGAAAATGGACGAGGGAGAGCCAGTGGATGTAGTGTACCTGGACTTTCAGAAAGCATTTGATAAGGTCTCACATAGGAGATTAGTGGGCAAAATTAGGACACAGGGTATTGGGGGTAGACTGCTGACATGGATAGAAAATTGGTTGGCAGACAGGAAACAAAGAGTAGGGATTAACGGGTCCCTTTCAGAATGGCAGGCAGTGACTAGTGGGGTACCGCAAGGCTCAGTGCTGGGACCGCAGCTATTTACAATATACATCAATGATTTGGATTAAGGGATTCAAAGTATCATTAGCAAATTTGCAAATGACACAAAGCTGGGTGGCAGTGTGAACTGTGAGGAGGATGCTATGAGAATGTAGGTAACTTGAACAGGTTGGGAGAGTGGGCAGATGTATGGCAGATGAAGTTTAATGTGGATAAATGTGAGGTTTTCCACTTTGGTATCAAAAACAGGAAGGCAGATTACTATCTAAATGGCATCAAGTTGGGAAAAGGGGAAGTATAACGGGATCTGGGGGTCCTTGTTCATCAGTCTATGAAAGTAAGCATGCAGGTACAGAAGGTTGTGAAGAAAGCGAATGGCAAGTTGGCCTTTATAACAAAATGAGTCAAGTATAGGAGCAAAGAGGCCCTTCTGCAGTTGTACAGGGCCCTAGTGAGACCACACCTGGAATATTGAGTGCAGTTTTGGTTCCCTAATTTGAGGAAGGACATTCTTGCTGTTGAGGGAGTGCAGTGTAGTTTTATAAGGTTAATTCCCAGGATGGCGGGACTGTCATATGCTGAGGGAATGGAGCGGCTAGGCTTGTACACTCTGGAGTTTAGAAGGATGAGAGGGTATCTTATTGAAACATCTAAGATTATTTGGACACGCTAGAAGCAGGAAACACGTTCCCGATGTTGGGGGAGTCCAGAACCAGTTTAAGAATAAGAGGTAAGCCATTTAGAACAGAGACGAGGAAACACTTTTACTCGCAGAGAGTTGTGAGTCTGTGGAATTCTCTGCCTCAGAGTGAGGTAGAGGCCGGTTCTCTGGATACTTTCAAGAGAGAGTTAGATAGGACTCGTAAAGATAGCGGAGTCAGGGGATATGGGGAGAAGGCAGGAACGGGGCACTGATTGGGGTGATCAGCCATGATCATATTGAATGGCTGTGCTGGCTCGAAGGGCCGAATGGCCTACTCCTGCACCTATTGTCTATTATATCATGATGTTGCTCATTTTATGTTGAATGTCTGCAAACATCCTTCCAGTTAAATCAAATGGTGGTGATAGTCAAGGTGGAATACTAGCATGACCAACTTGAATGACTGCATTTATAATAAGTTACTCTACTTAATGTTGAAGAGCTTCAGATTAGTAATATTGTTTTATAAAATGTGTGCAACTGATTGAAAATTGATAGAAATTAAAAAAAGTAGTACTTGCTCATTTTCACGAACTGGTTGGTTTCCTTTGTATGCATACTAGATTTAAGTCTAGGTCAAAATCTATTGAGGTGTGATTAGTGTTTTTGAAAATTAGCATTCATAAAACTTTCTTAAAATGTGCCATATTGTCCATTTTGATGGTCACAATGCCCTCAATTGATGCAATCCACTGATGTAGCAAAATTAAGAATTCAGATCGTATGAGCATAAGTATAAATCTTTTAATTGCTATAATCAATTATATTTCCTTTGAAATATGAGTGAGCGCCAATTTAGACATCCATATTATTGAAGAATGGAGTATTGTAGACCTATTCCAAATGTCACAGAGTGAAACAGGCCCTTGGGCCCAACTTGCCACACCGGCCAACATGTCCCAGCTACGCTAGTCCCTCCTGCCTGCATTTGCCCCATATCCCTCCAAACCTGTCCTATCCATGTACCTGTCTACCAGTTTCTTAAATGTTTGGATATCCCTGCCTCAATTACCTCCTCTGGCAGCTTAATCCACACAAGTCGTGGAAGAATTACAGAAATAATTGGTAGAAAAGGAAATTTTGTAGGACTAATTTTTCCCACCATTTCCACCCATGGCACCTGTACCAGCAAGAATTGAGCGACTTGATTAACACTAAGTGTTGAGAGCAGGTCACACAAATTGACAAGATAGGAGCAAAAAAAGTCAGGGGTGAAGGCATCAGGTAAGGGAAAGCAATAATACCATTAGCTGTGCAACATATGTTAATATTACTAGTTGACATTCAAGTAAGGCGGCTCTACCAGCATACTGATCATTTAACCTGGGCAGCAAAGGGGTATGAGGAGATTATCTAGCCACAGAACCTTTGTAAAAAATACTTTAAAGGAAAGGTATAATTAAGGTGTCATAATGAAGTACTGATCTGCAGTGTGGGATGGAGTTAAACATTGGACGGTTGCTATTAAAATGGACCTTTATGTACAAATGTTATATAATTTGTTTTCATTTTATCACACATTATTCATCATCGGCTCATTCCCCTGGATTTGTCCTATGTGCATAAATTCTTCTTCGTGACAGACAACTCTTGCAAATAAATCCGAACGCTTTCAGCAATTGCATATATAAAGTTTTGTTGCTTTTCGATAGCTCTAACCTTCTCATAGAAAAATAGGTGCAGGAGTAGGCCATTCGGCCCTTCGAGCCAGCACTGCCATTCAATATGATCATGGTTGATCATCTAAAATCAGTACCCCGTTCCTGCTTTTCCCCCCGTATCATTTGATTCCTTTAGCCCTAAGAGCTAAATCTACAGTGGCTTGCAAAAGTTTTCATACCCCTTGAACTTTCCCACATTTTGTCACGTTACAACCACAAACGTAAATGTATTTTATTGGGATTTTATAACCATATAACCATATAACAATTACAGCATGGAAACAGGCCTTCTCGGCCCTTCCAGTCCGTGCTGACCATTTATTTTCCCCTAGTCCCATCTACCTGCACTCAGACCATACCCCTCCATTCCCTTCCAGTCCATATACCTATCCACTTTACTTTTAAATGTTACAATCGATCCTGCCTCCACCACGTCTGCTGGAAGATCATTCCACACAGCCACCACTCTCTGAGTAAAGAAGTTCCCCCTCATGTTACCCCTAAACTTCTGTCCCTTAATTCTCATGTTATGCCCTCTTGTTTGAATCTTCCCTACCCTCAATGGGAAAAGCTTATCCACGTCAACTCTGTCTATGCCTTTCATCATTTTAAAGACCTCAATCAAGTTCCCCCCTTAACCTTCTGTGCTCCAAAGAATAAAGACCCAACTTGCTCAACCTTTCTCTGTAACTTAGTTGCTGGAACCCAGGCAACATTCTAGTAAACCTCCTCTGTACTCTCTCTATTTTGTTGACATCCTTCCTGTAATTAGGCGACCAAAATTGTATACCATACTCCAGAATTGGTCTCACCAATGCCTTGTACAATTTTAACATTACTTCCCTACTCCTATACTCTGATTTATAAAGGCCAGCACACCAAAAGATTTCTTTACCTCCCTATCTACATGCGATTCCACCTTCAGGGAACTATGCACAGTTATTCCTAGATCCCTCTGTTCCACAGCATTCCTCATTCCCTACCATTTACCATGTACATCCTATTTTAATTTGTCCTGCCAAGATGTAGCACCTCACACTTATCAGCATTAAACTCCATCTGCCATCTTTCAGCCTACTCTTCCAAATGGCCCAAATCTCTCTGTAGACTTTGAAAATTTACATCATTATCCACAGCACCACCTATCTTAGTATCGTCTGCATACTTACTTATCCATACTTCCACCCCATCATCTAGATAATTGATGTACATGACAAACAACAGTGGACCCAACACAGATCAGTGAGGCACCCCACTGGTCACCGGCTCTCAAAGATTGAACCTTCTTAACCAACCTTCCATGAGGAACCTTGTCAAAGACCTTACTGAAATCCATATAGACAACATCCACTGCTTTACCCTCATCAATTTCCCTAGTAACCTCTTCAAAAAATTCAAGAGGGTTTGTCAAACATGACCTTCCATCCACAAATCCATGTTGACTCTTCTTGATCAGACCCTGTTTATCTAGATGCTTATATATATTATCTCTAACTATCCTTTCCATTAATTTGCCCACCACTGACGTCAAACTAATAGGTCTATAATTGCTAGGTTTATTCTTTGAACCCTTTTTAAACAATGGAACAACATGCGCAGTACGCCAATCCTCCGGCACTATTCCTGTTTCTAATATTTGTCATAGCCCCTGCTATTTCTACACTAACTTCCCTCAATGTCCTAGTGAATATCCTGTCAGGACCTGGAGACTTATCCACTTTTATATTTTTCAAAAGTGTCAGTACTTCCTCCTCTTTGAATCTCATAGTTTCCATTGCTACTTTTTTTCCTTACCCCACATAGTTCAATATCCTTCTCCTTGGTGAATATCGAAGAAAAGAAATTGTTCAATATCTCCCCCATCTCTTTTGGCTCTGCAGATAGCTGTCCATTCTGGCTCTCTAATGGTCCAATTTTATCCCTCGTTATCCTTTTGCTATTAATATAGCAGTAGAAACCCTTTGGATTTACTTTCACCTTTCTTGCCAAAACAACCTCATATCTTCTTTTAGCTTTTCTTATTTCTTTCTTAAGATTCTTTTTACATTCTTTATACTCATCTAGCACCTCATTTACTCCATGTCTCCTATAATTATTGTAGATATCTCTCTTTTTTCGAACCGTGTCCAATTTCCCTCGAAAACCAAAGCTCTTTCCGATTTTTACTATTTCCTTTCAACCGAACAGGGACATAAAGATTCTGTACTCTTACAATTTCCCCTTTAAATGTCCTCCATTTCTCTTCTACATCCTTCACATCAAAATGTCCCAATTCGCTCCTTTTAAATCAATACACATTCCCACAAAGTTAGCCTTTCTACAATCAAAAATCTCAACCCTAGGTCCAGTTCTGACTCTCTCCATAATTATATTGAACTAATGGTATTGTGATCACTGGGCCCGAAGTGCTCACCAACGCATACCTCCGTCACCTGATCTGCCTCATTTCCTAACAGGAGGTCCAGCATTGCCCCTTCTCTGGTCGATACCTCTTTGTATTGCTGCAAAAAAACTATCTGCACATTTAACAAACTCCAAACCATCCAGCCCATTTACAGAATGTGTTTCCCAGTCTATTTTTGGAAAATTGAAATCTCCCACAATCACTACCTTGTGCTTACTACTAATATCTGCTATCTCCTTACATATTAGCTCTTCCAATTCTCGCTCCCCATTTGGCGGTCTATAATACACCCCTAAAAGTGTTGCTACACCGTTCCCACTTCTCAGTTCCACCCAAATAGTCCCCCTAGACGAGCCCTCTAATCTATCCTGCCAGAGCACTGCTGTAATATCTTCTCTGACAAGCAAAGCAACCCCTCCATCTCTGGTCCCTCCAATTCTATCACACCTGAAGCAACAAAATCCTGGAATATTTAGTTTCCAATCACAGCCCTCCTGCAACCATGTTTCACTGATCGCCACAACATCATATTTCCAGGTGTCAATCCAGGCTCTAAGTTCATCCACCTTTCTTACAATGCTCCTAGCATTAAAATATACACATTTTAGAAACCCACCATCCCTTATTCTCTGTTTATTATCTTTTTCCTCTTTCTCGCCTACATTTTGTGTCTGAGTGCTTCCCTTCACTGCCTCTTGCCCTCACCCTGTCCCCTAGCCCCCTCTACCCGAGTCCCTCGGTTGGTCTATGTGATAGACCAACACAAAGTGGCACATAATTGTGAATTGTGAAGGAAAATGATACATGATTTTCAAATTTTTGGGTATGTCTCTACCAGCTTTGCACATCTAGAGTTTTTTATTTGTAAAAAAATTCCCAATAAAATACATTTACGTGTGTGGTTGTAACGTGACAAAATGTGGAAAAGCTCAAGGGGTATGAAAACTTTTGCATGCCACTAACTCTCTATTGAAAACATCCAGTGAATTGGCCTCCACTGCCTTCTGTGGCAGAGAATTCCACAGATTCACAGCTCACTGGGTGAAAGTTTTTCCTCATCTCAGTCCTAAATGGCCTACCCCTTATTCTTAAAATGTGACCCCTGTTTCTGGACTCCCCCAACATCGGGGACATTTTTCCTGCATCTAGCCTGTCCAATCCTTTAAGAATTGTATATGTTTCTATAAGATCCCTTATCTTAAATTCCAGTGAATACAAGCCCAGTCGACCCATTCTTTCATCATATGTCAGTCCCGCCATCCCGGGAATTAACCTGGTGAACTGACGCTGCACTCCCTCAATAGCAATAATGCACTTCCTCAAATTAAGAAACCAAAATTGCACACAATATTCCAGGTGCAGTCTCAACTGTAGGACCTCCTTGCTCCTAAACTCAAATCTACTCACAATGAATGCCAACATGCCATTAGCTTTCTTCATTGCCTGCTGTACCTGCATGCTTACTTTCAGTGACTGATGTACAAGCACACCCAGGTTTCGTTGCACCTCCCCTTTTCCTAATCTGACACCATTCAGATAATCTGTTTTCCTGTTCTTGCCACCAAAGCGGATAACCTCACATTTATCCACATTATACTGCATCTGCCCACTCACCCAACCTGTCCAAGTCACCCTGCCCCCTCATAGCATCCTCATCGTAGCTCACACTGCCACCCAGCTTTGTGTCATCCGCAAACTTGGAAATGTCACATTTAATTCCCTCATCAAAATCATTAATATATATTGTAAATAACTGGGGTCCCAGCACCGAGCCTTGCGGCACCCCACTAGTCACTGCCTGACATTCTGAAAAGAACCCGTTAATTCCTACTCTTTGCTTCCTGCCTGCCAACCAGTTCTCTATCCCTGTCAATAAGCGAGTTCAGTATTTCAACTGCGCATGCCCAGGTCATAGGTCACTCGAGATTAGCACTCTCGGCAGCTGAGCTACTGCGTGTTTACAGACCTGCGTTTCATCCATAGTCGGGATCTAACCCGGGTCTCCAACGCTGAAAATGCTGTTGAATTGCTACTGGACCGTGCCCGTCCTATCCCTGTCCGGGGGCGGCCGGAGATGTCCGACGTCACCCTGAACTGAGCAGTGGCAGCTCCAGGCTTACAACCAGTGTGGAGAAGAAGCAGTAACTCCAGCTCAACTCTGCTCCAACTCCCGAGGAACCCGTTCCCCGATGGGACCGTCAGCTGCACCTCTCGCCTTATCCAGTAGCTGTCGGTTAATCCCCTCAGTGCCGGCGCAAGCCGAGCACCAGTCATCAACGGGGATACACACAAAATGCTGCAGTAACCCAGTGGGTCAGGCAACATCTTAGGAGAAGGGTCTTGACCCAAAATGTCACCTATTCCTTTTCTCCAAAGATGCTGCCTTCCCGCTGAGTTACTTCAGCACATTGTGTCAACCTTCGGTGTAAACCAGCATCTGCAGTTCCTTCCTACATGATAATTAACGGGGTACTGATTAACCTATCAAATATCGATTAAACGAGAGAGAAAGAGAGAATGTCCTCCAACGCTGCCAGGAGAGGTGCTGCAGAATTCCAGAGGATGGGTTTGTGAAGTGAGTTAGAAATAAGGCTGAATTAATGTTCATAAAAGAGTGACGCCTGTCCTCGGGTAAAGGCGAGGCGGCGGGTAGAGAGATGGGGGAAGAAGAACTCGCTATCGCGGCTCCAGTGCAGGTCCCGGACACCCCGTCTCCACAAGAACTCCCTGGCGCTAGGACAATCCCTCCACAACCCCCCGCACACTCCATCCCCCCCACGACCCAGACTGGAGGGAGGGACTGGGGGACATTGCCCGCCTCTGCGGAATGTTAAACTAAACACATCTATGAGCAAAACACAAAGCGCTGAAGGGACTCAGCGGGTCAGGCAGCATCTGTGGAGGGAATGGACTGGTGATGTTTTGGGTCAGGGCCCCTCTTCAGACTGAGCAAGATAATCGACCCGAATGTTATCTGTTCCCTACACAGACGCTGCCTGGCCCACTGAGTTTCTCCAGCACTTTGTGTTTTGCTCAAGATTCCACCATTGTAATGATCTGACTCTATATTGAAACCTCTCTCGTCTCCCCACACACATCTGCCCACCCCCTTTCTCTCTCCCCCACCGTCTCTCCGCTGGTCCAGTCTATCCACCCGTCTCCCACTCGTATCTGCCCCCTTTCTCTCGCTGTTCCACCCCGCTCTCCCGCTACCTGGCACCCCCGTTCCTCAGATTAAATATATTTTTACACATAAATTATGAATAAAGATACGAATTCCCGTAGCAAACATATTAAGGATTAAATGAAAATAATAAACTCTTTAACTTTTTGAATATCTCATAATTGCAGATGACTGAATTGAACTAGAACTGGGACTGTGTAAGTAGTGTGTGAACAGCAGAACAAGAAAGGAAGCTATTGAGTTGACAGAATTCTAGATTTATTAATTGGTAAAATAGCTAACAATTTATACACTACCCCCAATACCATGTGCTCTAATTTTGCACACTAATCTCTTGTGTGGCACCTTGTCAAAGGTTTTTTGAAAGTCCAGATACACCACATCCATTGGCTCTCCTTTATCCATTCTAGTTGTTACATCCTCAAAAAATCCCAGATTAGTCGAGCATGATTTCCCCTTCATAAATCCATGCTGACTTTGACCAATCCTGTCACTGCTTTCCAAATGTGCCGCTATAACATCTTAACAATCGATTTAAGCATCTTCCCCACTACCGATGTAAAGCTAACTGGTCTCTAATGCCCCATTTTCTGTCTGTCTCCTTTCTTAAAAAGTGGGGTTACATTGGCTACCCTTATGTTCCAAAATAGCAACAAGGCTGATAGTGCGCACTTCATATTACTGAGGCACAGAGATGATAATGATTATCCAGTTCCACCAGTGTCATTGGTGAAATCAGAAACGGTTAATACTTCAAGCTGAAGTTATGAAATATTAACTGTTTTTCTTTCCAGAGGCATTGTCTGACCTACTATTTGCATTTTTATTATGCATTTCCAGCACTACCTTTTGATTTTCAATGTAATTGAATTCACCCTCTGACAATTTACCTCTATTTTAATTAATTGTGTAAGAATATATCTTGAGTAAATTAAATGAGAGAATGTATATTGCTTAAAATATAATTTTTAAAGATGTTAGACAATTACATTAAAAACATTAGATCAATTTCAGCACGATAGTGGTTATGTAATAGCAATAAACATTTACCATACTATCAAAAAAACTATTCAGACTGAAATGGGGAAGTCATTCCTTTCTATAACAAGTTCAGACTGTATCTACATTGTCACGCGGGACATCACATTCAATACATTCGAATGTCTATTGTCTATTGAATGACATTTTTAAAAGCAAGATGCTAATTTCATTTTATAGAGGTATGGTGTATGAAGACAATGTGCAGACCTCCACTTATAACTATGTATCAGCACTTGCTGTTCTGCTTACAATATTAGCCTCAATGGCATTTAAAATTTTAGCCCCAAATGTAATTTGGCTTTCATAGCTCGTCTGGAATATGAGCAGAAACACCATGAAATAATTAGCAGTGGCAAGAAATTGCAGCTCAATGAATATGGTTCTCCAGTAAGGTACTTATTGGCACACCTTCCTTAGGCAACAGAGGCACTGGAGGCCCCTCATAGTTGTGGGTTTTGCAGATGACTAAATAAAATTTTGATAGAGGTGTAAGGTTACATGGTGGCTATATTACATGCAGAGACTGTGTTTGTTTTGTCACCGTGTCAGATAAGCTGCAAGTTTAATATTTTACTATGACAACTGGGGAATTTAAATTCAATGTGGAATTTGTAAGGGAAAATCTGTGATAAAACATATGATTACTGAACTGTTATAAAACCAATTGGGTTCTCTAATATCCTTCAGGAAGGGAAATCTGCTATACTTGCCTGCTGTGAATGCATGCTTTCAGATTCCACCAGGTAATTGATGATTTGTGACGGCACCTGGTGGTTGGGCCACTGGCTACACGAACCCTCAGCAGTCGGTCATGTGACTGGGTAATGGCAGGGAGGAGTTGTCACAGGGTATAGGGGTGTGTCCTGGTATATATAATGAACCCCGGGACAACCCTTTCTCTCTTCTCGCTTACTTCGAGCTGACCAGCTCTCTTCTCTCCAGGGGTGAGTGTCCTTCCACCTCAGCAGGGGCTCAGTTCGAGCCCATGAGGCAACAGCCTCGCAGCAGCAACAACAACTTTAAGTTAGAGAACCAACGTGCATGTATAACGAACCGTTTATGCCTGAATAAAGTAACCCGTTTGTTCACCACGTTTGTTGCCTCTACAGATTCACTATTCTTAGATTAGACTGGCGGAGGGGAAGAAAGAAGGGGTTGGGAAATTCCAGTAACCATTTTTTTAAGGTTCTTTAAGGCAGTTTAACTACTGATCAGAGAAGATGCAGAAACACAGTAGTTTTAATCAATTTCACATTCAAGACACTAGCCTTGTTTTGTTTTGCATTTTCAATGTAGTTAACTTTTATTGTGGGAACATTAAAAGTCATAATGGATTATGTAATTCCTTAGGTTCACGGGGAGCTTCCCAAACACCACAAAGATGAAGAACAAGGGCGGTCTGCGTTGTTAGAAGATATCCACACTGGAGTGCGGTTGAAAAAGGTGACACAAATCAATGACAGAAGTGCTCCAATCATTGACAGTAAGTACTGCCAAGTTTGTTCAATGTTATCATATACAACTCTGCTTTTGTACACTTAAAAGAAAAAATCAAATTAAAACTCCCAGGCCTCGTGTAGTTTTGTGTAAAATAAAAAGATTATCATGTTTTACACACATGGCTTGATTAATTTGGTATGAAAATTCATTGAGGTATATTTATCTAACAATAAATATTTCCTTTGATCTCAGTCAATGTAAATAATAGTTTTGCATGCTGACAATACCAAAAGAGATGGGAATGCGTTTGATCAGAAATTTCAAGTAAAGTGTTTGATCAGAAATTTCTGAACAAAATCTTGTTTTTTAATTCAAATAATGGTTTGGAAATTGTGTAAAATTGTCTCCCTAGATAAATTATGCTCATATTTTGAGATTTTTTTTTTTAATTGGAATGTATCTTTTATAAATGTGGGCTTCTGTTGCAATCTAGAAGGCACTTCTGACAGGTGTCTACTATAAAATAATGTAACAAATGTGCATTTATTTGTATTTTCCTATAGAACCAACGAGTAGCAATGGTACAGTGGGTGGAGCAGGAGTATCAACTGCTATGGGTGGCTTGTTTCAAGGAGGGTTTCCTGTGCTCAGACCTACTGGACAGAGAGATTCTTCAGGTAGTCCTGTAGAATACTTTGTTTGGGCTAGATTTATGGAATGGTGTGGAAACTCACTTGCGTGGCGCTCATTGCGGTAATTTGTGTACTTGCCAGCATTATGTGTTCCTAAGTCTGCTGGATAGAGTTAAGAGAAATTAATTTTGTTTAAACCAAAGGAGAGACACCAGAGTGTATCCTTGTGCTCCGAGGAGATGTATAACTTTTCCATCCATTGAAATATTAGCTTTACTGCCAAAATAAAGGCAGTTTAATGGAGTGTCTAAAACAGCCTATATTTATTTTATTTAGGAATTTGTAGGAACAATTAGCAAGAGTTATATTTCAACCAATCTGAATTCATCCCACGTTGAGGGCTGCTGTATTTAAATCACTGCAAAAAACACCCTATTCAGTTATTGATTAGGACATTAAATGAATTGGAATTATCCTGGAATGCACATCATTATTATAATGTATTAAAGTATGTGGATATAAAAACAGAGCTTGCCAACCTTCTTTAAAATTGTCAATGGAGCGTGAATTTCAATTCAGATTGGATCTTTTTTGGTTTGGAATCTGTTCTTCATTTCAATAGAAATACAAAGTCTTCACAATTGGGTAAAAATCTTTGATATTTTTCATTGTCTTCCATTGCAACATAAAAAGCAATTAATTTTACAGTAAATAAAATGTTAATGATTTCAAAACACTCACATGTGATTGTTAATTTCAGAACGAGTTTCCAAGCCAGCTCATCTACATTTTGGACTGAAAACACAAGCGGCAAGATACCCAGTCCAGAATAATATTGGCAGAAATGTTCGAAGTACATCTAATCAATCTAATTGTCCAGAATCTACTGATGTATCTAAAGTTCAAAAGGCACTTCCAGGGCGACCTGTTGTGTCCACCTTTGCACCTCCTCCCCTTCCTCTCTTGCCTCCCTGTCAGGGTAAATCTCCACTGCACTGTCCTTCTCCAACACTCTCACACTCTTTCAATAAACCTACAAAATCAACACTAACATCACAAGGCCCTCCACTTCCACCTCAAAGTAGTAAACTATCTAAATTTCAATACATACAGCCACCATCATCACCTCCGTTACCACCGCCTCCACCTTACCATAATTTTCAAGAACAAACTACAGATTTCTCATTTCCTGCCCCACCTCCACCTATATTTTGCACAGAAGACTGTACAGATTTTCTTCCCCTCCCTCCACCTCCATTACCTCCATCCCCTTGTAGTGTTTCTCATGGGAAAGCTGAAAACCATCTACTACCACCACCACCACCACCACCTTTATTGAGCAATCTAGAAATTCCTCCACCTTTGCCTCCAAAACTACCAAACTTTTCCAACAGACCAAGTACAAATTCTATGTCTACTCTTCCTCCTCCATTGCCATCAGTTCTTCCTTATGGTCATCCAGGCTCAGCCTCATCATCTGGTCAAATGCCATATACAACCCAAGTATTTGCAAGGGAAGCCACATCTAGATCTGGAGGTAAGAGATGTTAAGGTGTACAGCAACCATGCATCCTCTAATGGTCCTGTATCTTATGTCATCATAACGCAATCTGTAATAGCTACAATTCAGTAAATATAATGATCTGATTTACTTCATAGATTAGGTATAGCAGTTAACATCACAAGAGGTTTATGCATGTGGGATATTAATTTCAAACATGGTGTGGTTGGGGGAAAAAGAACATTCTGCAATAAAATCAACCTATTTTAAAGAATTCCACTTGAATATGAGAAAGTTTCACAGAAGTATCAGCCTGATGTTGAGTCCCGAGCATTAAGCTAGCACTGGAGCAGTCTTAAGTGTTCATTACAATAGACAATAGGTGCAGGAGTAGGCCCTTCGAGCCAGCACCGCCATTCAATGTGATCATGGCTGATCATCCACAATCAGTACCCCGTTCCCGCCCTATCACCATATCCCCACCATACCTTTCAGAGCTCTATCTAGCTCTCTCTCTTGAAAGCATCCAGAGAATTGACCTCCACTGCCTTCTGAGGCAGAGAATTCCACAGATTCACAACTCTTTGGGAAACCATTACTGAATGGTTTCAGCAGATCATCAGGTCCATTGAGCAAAAAAAAACAGCTGGTGCAGAGTAGGGTTAAATTATTCTTATTAAGTAGAGAAAAGCATACACCAGACTTAACCACATTTATATTTGGTATTAGCCTCTACCTACAGGATTAGGATAAAACAGCAGAAAAAAGGAAGAGCTAGTTAGATAAAATAGTTGGATTAATGGTTTTAAAAGATATTAGAGTCATCTCCCGGGACCGAAAGTCTTCATACAAAGTATCAAAAGAATTGAGGAGATTGTTGATGCATGATTTATCTAAATCCTCTTGCCTTAGGTGCTTGGAGCATGTGTAGGTAGGAACTGCATATGCTGGAGGGAGTGTAGGAATGTGTAAGAAGGAACTGCAGATGCTGGTTTAAATCGTAGATAGACACTAAATGCTGGAGCAACTCAGCGGTAAACGGAAAATAAATATAAACTGCTGGAGTAAACCAGCATCTGCAGTTCTTTCTTACACATTTCGTCTGCTCCACTGTGAAATCTCCTCAAGGTATGTCTACTTTGAAGAAGTTCTCCGACGAGAGTTCTGGAACACCCTTTCTCGATGCTCCCCCTCTGTGATTCCTCCTGCTCTCTGACTTTACGACTATGTTTTAACCCAGACTCACTACCGCAGATCTTTCATTCATTTGTTCTACATCTCTCTTTTCCCTTTCCCGTGACTTTCAGTCTGAAGAATGGTCTCGACCCGAAATGTCACCCATTCCTTCCCTCCAGAGATGCTGCCTGTCCTTCTGAGTTACTCCAGTATTTTGTGTCTATCTTAGTTTGGAGGTGATATATTTATATGGAACTGTATTATGCCACATCTTAACCACCTCCAGAATTAAGTAAATGTTGCAGGGTTGTGGCAGATATTTAGCTAACATCTTTATTTGAAAGGTAAATCATGTCTGACGAATCTTATAGAATTTTTCGAGGATGTAACTAGCAGAGTTGATAAGGGAGAACCAGTGGATGTGTTATATCTAGACTTTCAGAAGGCTTTCGACAAGGTCCCACATAAGAGATTAGTATACAAACTTAAAGCACACGGTATTGGGGGTTCAGTATTGATGTGGATAGAGAACTGGCTGGCAGACAGGAGTAAACGGGTCCATTTCAGAATGGTAGGCAGTGACTAGTGGGGTACCGCAAGGCTCAGTGCTGGGACCCCAGCTATTTACAATATATATTAATGATTTGGACGAGGGAATTGAATGCAACATCTCCAAGTTTGCGGATGACACTAAGCTGGGGGGTAGTGTTAGGTGTGAGGAGGATGCTAGGAGGATGCAAGGTGACTTGGATAGGCTGGGTGAGTGGGCAAATGCATGGCAGATGCAGTATAATGTGGATAAATGTGAGGTTATCCACTTTGGTGGCAAAAACAGGAGGGTAGACTATTATCTTAATGGTGGCAAATTAGGAAAAGGGGAGATGCAACGAGACCTGGGTGTCATGGTACACCAATCATTGAAAGTAGGCATGCAGGTGCAGCAGGCAGTGAAGAAAGCAAATGGTATGTTAGCATTCATAGCAAAAGGATTTGAGTATAGGAGAGGGGAGATTCCACTGCAGTTGTACAGGGTCTTGGTGAGACCACACCTGGAGTACTGCATACAGTTTTGGTCTCCAAATCTGAGAAAATACATTCTTGCCATAGAGGGGGTACGGAGAAGGTTCACCAGACTGATTCCTGGGATGCCAGGACTTTCATATGAGGAAAGACTGGATAGACTTGGTTTGTACTTGCTAGAATTTAGAAGACTGAGGGGGGATCTTATAGAAACTTACAAAATTCTTAAGGGGTTGGATAGGCTAGATGCAGGAAAATTGTTCCCGATGTTGGGGAGGTCCAGAACAAGGGGTCACAGTCTAAGGATAAGGGGAATTCCTTTAGGACTGAGATGAGGAAAACATTTTTCACACAGAGAGTGGTGAGTCTCTGGAATTATCTGCCACAGAAGGTAGTTGAGGCCAGTTCATTGGCTATATTTAAGAGGGAGTTAGATGTGGCACTTGTGGCTAAAGGGATCAGGGGGTATGGAGAGAAGGCAAGTACAGGATACTGAGTTGGATGATCAGCCATGATCATATTGAATGGCGGTGCAGGCTCAAAGGGCCGAATGGCCTACTTCTGCACCCATTTTCTATGTTTCTATGAAAGCAGATTTCGTACATCATACATAACCTCAATCTCAAAAATTAGGAACAATCTAACCAAAGTGCTTGGACAATCAAAGTTATCAATTCTGCAAGATAAACTAATTGCTTAACCAGGATAGTCTGGATCAAGGATGCATAAAGTTAGAATTAGAACTAAGCCATTCAATAGGAAAAAAGGAGAACACTTTTTTTTTAAACCACAGAGATCTCAAACTTCTGTGAAAAACAGTAGAAACAAGGCAAATTGTAAACTTAAATTAATGGACCGATTTTTGGTTAACTTGAGTTAAATTTAAAATACAGATCTGTCATGATCTAATTGACAGGTGGTATATGATTAAGGGCTGAGTGACTCTCACCTTTTTCTGGTAATTTGCTTCATGTATTTTTTTAATGACTAAAACTGATTCAATTTATCTGTATAAATGTGCTTTACAAATATACTCTTGAAAGCAAGACTAATTTTTCTCCATTTATATAGAGCCCTATTGAAACCACATCTGGTATATTGGATAGGGAGGCAGACTTGTGATAGAAAGTGCAGCAAAAGGTTCACTAGATTTATTCCTGTGATGGAATGTGTGTATCGTGAAGAGAAATGATGTGGACTGGACCCTTTAACCTCAATCAAAGTAAAAATCTCAATGAAACACTAAATTTCTACAGCTTGACAGAATATGTGTGGGGATTTTATTTCTAGAGTGGCCAAAATAGTAATTAAATGAGAACTTACCAGTTTGAAGTTTGACCTTTATTTTATGAGGAGTTACATTAAGGGATTACGTGAAGACCCCGCCAGCACGCATGCGCGACATTCTTCAAAGCAGCAGTGTGAAATCACAGATAACAGAAGTCGAACTAAACATAGTAAGATAAGAGAACTAGAATACCAGTTGACCTTTATGATAGAGGGTTGGGCGCGGAGGGAACGTAATCCCTCAACGTAACTCCTCATAAAATAAAGATCAAACTTCAAACTGGTAAGTTCTCGTTTAATCTTACTATTTTATCTCCGAGTCACGTGAGTGACTACGTGAAGATTTTAAAGCTCTGTGATTTCATGCTGTGGAAAACCAGTCCATGCCCACGCACTGCCATAACTGACCAATGGAGGAAATATGTTAACGTATTCAGGCATGAATCGGTTATTGAAACACAATGATACATTTATTAAAAAATAATAATAACCCCTAATATTCGGGGTAAAATCATAATACAGAACTTAAAATCGAGTCTGCAAATATCCCAGCTCAGGCAATGGGTTTATTATAAAATCGTTGAAAAGTTATTTTGCTAGACCATCCTGCCATTGCAAGGATGTGATCCATGGGAACTTCCAACACTCTCACTGTTGATGTAGCTGCAGCCCTGGTGGAATGAGATTTAGAAACATCAGTGTCCACTCCTGCTGCACCCAAAACCTGTCTAAGCCATCTTGAAATGGTCTGCACGGACACCCTTTTATGAGGACGTTTATGACTGATTAATAATGCAATTTCCGTGCCTCTTAGGCTTTTGGTGACCTCTAAATAATGCAATAGATGGGTCACTATGCACAGACGGAGGTCTATGGGGTATGCTAGGAAATCCAATTTGAGGCCAGACGACCCAGGCCTGTTCTGTTTAACGAATTCAAAAATATAGAAAGTTATTTTGTTTGTGGATATTGCCATAGTGTCCAGTCTTAATTTGTGCAGTGACTGGACCCATTGTGCCGATACTAGTGCCATCAGCATCACCATTTTATTTGTTAATTTTGCCAGAGTCAGGGACATTGTTGGTGCCTAACCCCTGAGCAGCGTTATCCCAGCTGTGGGAGTGCCTAGCCTTGGGGGGGGATTAGTGTTGAAAATACCCTTAATTAGTTTTGATACGAGGGTGAGATCCAACAGCGTGGTGTCCTAATCTCTGTCCCAAGTAAGATGATAGGGCACTTCTTGCACAGTTGATGGCACTGTAGCTCAAGCTTCGTCGAAGTGTAGGCTGGCCAAGAATTCTAGCACATTGGTTACAGTAGTTGTTTTGTATGTGATGTTCGCCCTGGTACAGAATATCTCCCATTTCCTTATATATGAAAGGTATTGTTTTCTGATGGACTCTCTGCAAGCCGTCGTGATAATGTTCATGGTTCGGTCCGACAGTCCAAATTCCAGGAGTGGTCTTTTTAGATCCTGCAAATCAACAGATTTATCCTGTCATGGCACGGGTGACTCGCCTGTCACAGGATGAATCAATAAATTTGGGCGCATGGAGATGGGCATACATGATTCTGAGACCATGTTGAGAACCACAGGAAACCATGGCTGAGTAGGCCAGTCGGGTACTACCAAAATACCCGACGCGGAGTCTTGTTGTATTTTCTGCAGGACCCGACTGATGAGGCAGAAGGGGGGAAATGCATAGAAAAACAATTCCCCCCCCCCCCCAGTGCAGCGAGAATGCGTCCTTCGCCACTGCCCCAGGGTCTGGTTCCCATGCAACATACGTTGGCAACTGGTGATTAAGCCCAGATGCGAATAGATCGATCGATATCTGGTGTTCCATATTGAGCTACAATGTCAGTAAATACTTGGTGGTCCAACATCCATTCGGTGTTGTCATTGAATTTGTGTGACCTGGTGTCCGCCACTGTATTGAGCTTATCTGGAAGGTAAGTAGCTGATATCCAAATATTTCTTTTGATGCACCAGTGCCAAATTGTGTTAACCAGATTATCACTAGATATCGACATAATTCCACCCATATGATTAATATATGCCACCATGGTGGTATTATCAATTTGCAGGCGAACATGCAGATGGTGCATGTCCGAACAGTAAGCCAGAAGTCCATGGAACACACCCAACATCTCTAGATGATTAATACCCAGTGCTTGAAGTAAAGTTAACTCGTATGCATCCCATCTACCACCACAACTAGAAATAGTATTAGTTGCACCCCAGCCGCGAGTGCTGGCATCAGTTTGTAACACAACTGCCTGATTGCTGATTATAATGGGATTAGAGCAATGGCGGGTGTTCTTTATGCACCATTGCAACTCCAAAACTGCTTTAGCTGGTAACTGCATTGGCCTGTCAAAATGGCCAGCATGATGTTTGAGTGCTTGCACCTTTGCCCTCTGTAAATTTTGGCAGTGCAAAGGTCCAAATTGTGTGGCTGGAAAAGCAGCCACGAGCTTTCCAATCACCCTGGCTACTTGTTGAATAGATGGTTGACTGACAGTAACAGGGCTGTTACATGCTTCTATTAAGTCTGTTGCTTTTTTCCTTTGGCAAAGTCCCAGACATGTGAACCGAGTCAATTGTGAACCCCAAGTAGTCCATTGTCATAGAAGGCGTTAACTTAGATTTATCTGGATGGATGATGAACCCCAGCTTTTCAAATAAGAGCTTGGTGGCTGAAATAGCCGATTTGGCTAACTCCAGAGTTAAGATATCATCCAGATATGCCATGACAATATGTTTCTGTTTTGGAGAAACGCCAAGGTTGGTTTTAATATTTTAGTAAATAGTCTGGGGGCTGATGTTAATCCATTAGGCAACGCTTTGTAATGCCAGAGCTGCCCCATCCAGTTAAATTTCAGGTATCAGTGGTGACCCTTCTCTATTGGTACCGAATAGTATGCATCTTTGAGGTCGATGCAAGCCATGAAGTATCTTTTGGAAACTAATTGTTTGGCAGTAACAAAAGGTTCCATTTTGAAATGTGTATACTGCACAAAAGTATTCAGCTGTGTCAAATCAATGATGATGCGGCATCCACCATCTTTTTTATTTTTTTGTGAAAATATTAGACACAAACTCAAGAGATTTGTGTTTGGATTTCTCAGTTACTCCTTTTGTATGTAACCTCAAAAGTTCTCCATGACCTTCCAATCTTTCCTGTTGTGAAAGCACAAACGTTCGGCTAGGTGCATGCTGAACCGGAAGAAGGAGTTTGTGAATGAATTCAATTTTATATCCCTGGATACTATGCAGTATAAATGGATCAGAAGTTATGGAACTCCATGCACTCCAAAACAAGTGTAACCTTCCCCGAATCTGTGAAGAACTTACACACCCTATGTTCTGGAAGAAACCAGACCCACCTACCTCCATGGTTAGTGTGATGTATGTAATATAATTAGCATATGTTATATCTTGTGCGAGGGGACGCATGCGCTGGGGGAGACTCAAGGTGGTGTCCTAGAATAAAGAAGCTTGTTAGTTTACTCCTGTATCTGAGAGTTCTTTTAAGTCAGTTCCAAGCACCCAAATACACTACAATTGGCGACGAGGATAGGATGGAGTTTGTGAACTCACCCGCAGGACTGTTTTGCAGCACGCAGGATTGTTTAACAGTTTAAACAGTAGATACGGAGTTGTGTCGCTGGTTTTTGCGAGCTGGACATGAGAAGCCTGCAGATCCCTCTAAGCATGGGACTGTAGTTTAAAACATCAGATCTACAAGTCGGCGAGTTTGTCAGGCTGTCTCTATGTTGTGTCTACGTAGCAAGATGTCATCCTTCGGATTGTTACATATTTTAGACTGAAATATCCTCGTCGCCAATTGTAGTGTATTTTAGACCAGGCATGCCGGTGAGCCAGCGACGAGCCGAGCAGTGGGACCAGCAGCAGCGACTTGCCTTCCGCGGGGCGTCCATGGGAGACAGCAGGCAAGTCAGCGGAGCAGCGGGAGTCGACTTGGCAGCGAGCCAGCGGCAGCAAAAGTAACAGATGAGCCAGCGGTAGCAGCGGAGGTCCAGAGTGGCCCACAGCAACAGTATCCTTGGGAGAAGCTCGGGAGAAACCGAGAGGTCGAGAAGGCACCGGAGTCCATAGGCCGACAAGCTGGACCGGTGAAATACTTCAAAGTAAAAGCAGGACTGTTGAATGTAATGCATTGTTCACTATTCCTTCACAGTAAAAGTGTGACTGTTTGTACGTAATGCATTGGTCACTGTTATTAATAGTAAATCTGTGTGCATAGAAGGAATATGGTTTAAAATGTTTTTAATGGCTAGTGACATGAAATGTTGGTTTATAGTATAAATCTATTATTATAAGAATTGGTAATAGTCAGTGGACTGGATCACTTCTTAGTGTGTAAAAGGATTAAGTCCAGTGCAGGAAACACAGTGAGAGAACGGAATATAGTGCACCTGAATAGCAACAGGTAGCATGGCTTTTCAAATTGTAGGAAACGTGCCCCAGTTAGATTCTGGAGGCTTCGTTCATTTCTAATGATATCGCTGCAGAGGAGAAGAAGAGAGCATGGTTCATATTAGGCTTAGGAAGAGAGGGTTATAAGACCTTGCGTATGTTTCTGCTGCCAGCAAAGCCCACAGCCAAATGTACGAGGAGTGTAAGGAGGCATTAATGGCTCATTTCTCGCCAAAACCTCCAAGGGCATCCAGAGGCAAGGAGCTTGAACTAAAGAGGGCAGGGAGTCCCTCAAAGGACAAAAGTCAAGGGCAAAGTGACAAAAGTCAAATGCCACGTGACGGTCTAGTGAAAAAGGCCAAAGGTAAACGGCAAAGTGACAAAAGCCAAGTGACAAAAGTCAAGTGGAAAAGGTCAAAGGCAAAGGGACAAAAGTCAAATGCAAAGAAACATTGCCATCCAGAGGGCAACCCTAACTATTCAAGCTGCATTCGGGGGTATGAAGGTACGGAGAGAGATCCGGAACAAACGGAAGGCAGCAATGGTAATACAAGCAGCATTTAGAAGGCACAGAGTATACCATCCATATAGGGCAATGAAATTAGCTGCTATTATAGTACAAACCCATTATAGGGCACACCTTCAAATGGAAAGTGATCGCAAGACTTGCATGAAAGTACGCAGAGGCGTAGTACTGCTTCAGGCTGCCTACCGAGGAATGCTTGTTCGAAAGCAATTGCGGTGCATGCATATATCTGCCAAGGTCATACAGACTTGTTATCAGATGCATAAACAGTATCAGTATTTTAAGAAACTACGCTGGTCTGCCATTGCGGTACAGCAACGATGCAGAGCTTGCTAGAAAAGAGATGTCCAAGTGAGACATTATAATAGTTTGAGAAAAGCAGTGATTTGTATTCAGGCCAGAGAATTGGTTGAGAAAATCAAGGCAGCATGCCATATTAAGTCAGTCTTAATGATGTGCATTACAAAAAAACATTTCTTGATGCAAAAGGCGGCTATAGTCACTCTGCAGCCGCATACCATGGTTACCGATCAAGGGTACGCTACAGAGGTATGCGACAAGCAGTCATCTCAATCCAGAGATGGTACAAAGCATGCAAAATAGGGCATTCCCGGTTTGTGCAATATCAGTCAATGAGGTATGCAACCATTACCATTCAGGCTGCCTACAAGCGTATGGTGGTTCAGCAGTGGATTAAGCAAAAGAGGGCTACTGTAAAAGTTCAGCCAGTACTTCGTATGAGTTGGTATAAGAAAGACCTAAGGAGACAAATAGATGCACAACCGAAAAGGCTGAAATGATACAAAAGGCTTAAACGATATAGGAAAGACTTCCTCAAACTGAAATATACAACAGTCGTAGTGCAGTCTCACTGCCATGCTTATGTAGTAAGAAAACTATACAGAGCACAAATCAAAGCCACTGTTGTAATGCAAAGACAATATAGATCCTACTTCCTGATGAATAACCAGAAAGGTGATTTAAGAGAGAAATAGATGAACAACAGGAAAGGGTTAAACGATACAAAGAACGGTTAAATAAATGTGTGACGATGAGCAAAAAGCTGTTAATAGAAAAGTCTAAAGCAGAGAGGCTTGTCGGTCGAGACAAAAGTATGCAGGACCGATTGCGATTAGGACACTTCACTATAGTCCAGCATGGAGCCTCCTTCACTGAGCAATGGACAAATGGTTATGCATTGCAGAATGTTATTATACAACAAGAGCAGATAAATACACAGCACCAGGAAATTGAGCATCAGAGGAAGCTGCTAGAAAACGAATACCTGCAGTCATGTGTCAGATCCCACCTACAAATAAGGAACAGAAAAAGAGGAAAACAAAGCAAATGGAGCAGAGAAGGAAATGTTAACCTTAGCAGAATATCACGAACAGGAAGAAATCTGCAAATTAGATTAGGCCATTTAAAAAGGGAAGAGGCAGAGATACAGGTAGAGTTAGAGTGATTAGAAAGAGTACGCAGTTTACACAGAAGGGAACGGAAAAGGATAACACGTAAAGCAAGGATAAATGTATGTGGTTTAAGGAAGATGAGTGGAATGAAAAATTATAAGTGCTAAGTTTAGATACGATTATTACAGTTATGAGGATGTAATGTAAGATGAATGTAATAATATAAATTTGCAACTGTGTTAATCAATTATATTTAATGTAATAGAAATGGTGTTATCCGCCTCCAAGTTAAAGTGGGAGCAGTATATAATGTAAATGGTTGATACCTGCTTCCAAGTTAAAGGGGAGCAGTGTGATGTATGTAATATAATTAGCATATGTTATGTCTTGTGTGAGGGGACGAATGCGCTGGGGGAGACTCAAGGTGGCGTCCTAGAACAAAGAAGCTTGTTAGTTTACTCCTGTATCTGAGAGTTCTTTTAAGTCAGTTCCAAGCGCCCAAATACACTACAGTTACCGGTGGAGCTGTGTTCATTTCTTCCATCCTTGTCCCCTGGGGGTAGAGGAGCTGGAGTGTGGGGTTGGCGCATTTTCCATGAAGGCCGTTCTGGGCCTTGGTCTAAAAAAGACCTTTGTCCTGAATGTACGACCTTCGAGCTTTCACCAGCTGCTGGGTATCGTGGTTTACTGGTGGATGCGTAGGGGTGCTGCCGCCAAAGATGTGAGGTCTGGGCAGTTGACGGTGCTTTTATTAGTCCGGCGGCTTTTGCCTCCTCGTCGAGTTCTTTGACCTGCTTCGGCAGGTTATCCCCGAACAGTAAACTAGGCGGCTGCGTGCTGCTGGTCTTGCACAACCCTGCAATTTTGGGGTTTAAGGCAGGTCGAATCACACTCTTTCTGAAGCAATTTATCTCAAATTGCGTGTTGCAGAAGAGTGCCAGTGCATCTTGCTGTTCATCCGACATGTCTTTTCCATCAACTGATCTGGCAAATGCCATTATATGCCAGTAGTTTAAGGATTTTTTGTATCTTAATTTCCTGGGCTCTGATGCCACCACCGATGCGTCCCCAGATTGATTTGTTGACTGCAGGAACATTGAAGGAAACACAGTTTTCTGGTGCTAAATACTTAGCAGCTGTGTAATTCATTACCTGTTCCTGCAGCTGGTTAGTGGTGAGGTAATTGATGCTTGCTGCCAGCTGTGCCTGTAACGGCTGTCCTTTTTGCGAGTGTATCGCAAATTTAGAGACCATGCTGAGAAGCTCCTGTTCTTCCTGCACCCCTAGCACACTAGAAGTGTCTTCAGCCAAATCACCATCTTCAGAGCCAGCCCAGTAGTGACTCCCTATGCTCCCCTCCGAGGAGAGGGAGACATTTGGCAGCCCTGTACAAGGTGCTGCCGTGGGTGTCGGAGGAGACCCACGGTGACAAGGCTCCGTTTGTTGGAGCATGTCACGGAGCATTTGCTCCATCAACCGCTCCATGCGAGATAAACGACCACGGTCACTATCCGCAGGCAGTGAATCTTCCTACCCTGACCTGTCCGAGTCTATGGGCTTATCCGACTTTCGAGTGGCCTTTCCGCCAGTCCGAGGTACACCTATGGGCTGTACGGTTGGCGTCCCAGGTGAAGTCGGCCTCTGCTGACTGCCCGCATTCCCACGGTCCTCCGCAGTCAGCTTCATTGTGGTCCGTTTGGACTTTGTCTTTGATTTGTCCATGAGTACTTCGTTCTGTAAAAAATAAATCGTACAGAAGGAAAAACGACCTCAGAGTAGTAGAAACTTACCTGCAGGTCCGTCTTAAACCTACCGCTTGGAGGATTGCGCAGCGACGCTCCTCCCGCCTGTCGCTGCGCAATGCGTTAGACGATATGTCACGCATGTGTGCTGGCGGGGTCTTCACGTAGTCATTCATGTGACTCCGAAGTAAAATCCAGAATCGTTCTCAAAATAATGAGTTAGCCGTTCAGAATACTCAAGGGACCAATAGTAAGTCCGGGATTGATAGATGTTAAGATATTAAGTGAATCAGGGGACTGGGGCAGAGAAGGAAAGTAGCCTTAAGTTTAATAAAACAAAATCAGCCATGATTTTGTTCAAAGGTAGAGCAAGCATGAAAGTATGGAATATCTACTCCAGTTATTCCAAATGTTCATATCACAGTGTATGTAGACTATATTGTAAGAAAGGTGGATGAACTTAGAGCCTGGATTGACACCTGGAAATATGATGTAGTGACAATCAGTGAAACATGGTTGTGGGAGGGTTGTGATTGGAAACTAAATATTCCAGGATTTCGTTGCTTCAGGTGTCATAGAATTGGAGGGACCCGAGGTGGAGGTGTTGCATTGCTTGTCAGAGAAGATATTACAGCAGTGCTTTGGCAGGATAGATTAGAGGGCTCGTCTAGGGAGGCTATTTGGGTGGAACTGAGAAGTGGGAACGGTGTAGCAACACTTTTAGGGGTGTATTATAGACCGCCAAATGGGGAGCGAGAATTGGAAGAGCTAATATGTAAGGAAGATAGCAGATATTAGTAGTAAGCACAAGGTAGTGATTGTGGGAGATTTCAATTTTCCAAAAATAGACTGGGAAACACATTCTGTAAATGGGCTGGATGGTTTGGAGTTTGTTAAATGTGTGCAGGATAGTTTTTTGCAGCAACACATAGAGGTATCGACCAGAGAAGGGGCAGTGCTGGACCTCCTGTTAGGAAATGAGGCTGGTCAGGTGACGGAGGTATGCGTTGGTGAGCACTTCGGGACCAGTGATCACAATACCATTAGTTTCAATATAATTATGGAGAGAGTCAGAACTGGACCTAGGGTTGAGATCTTTGATTGGAGAAAGGCAAACTTTGAGGGAATGCATAATGATTTAAAAGGCATTTTGTTTTATGGGAAGGAGGTAGAAGAGAAATGGAGGATATTTAAAGGGGAAATTGTAAGAGTACAGAAACTTTATGTCCCTGTTCGGTTGAAAGGAAATAGTAAAAATCGGAAAGAGCCATGGTTTTCAAAGGAAATTGGACACTTGGTTCGAAAAAAGAGAAATATCTACAATCATTGTAGGAGGCATGGAGTAAATGAGGTGCTAGATGAGTATAAATAATGTAAAAAGAATCTTAAGAAAGAAATAAGAAAAGCTAAAAGAAGATATGAGGTTGCTTTGGCAAGAAAGGTGAAAGTAAATCCAAAGGGTTTCTACAGCTATATTAATAGCAAAAGGATAACGAGGGATAAAATTGGACCATTAGAGAGCCAGAATGGACAGCTATCTGCAGAGCCAAAAGAGATGGGGGAGATATTGAACAATTTTTTTTTCTTCGGTGTTCACCAAGGAGAAGGATATTGAACTGTGAGGTAAGGGAAAAAAGTAGAGTAGCTATGGATACTATGAGATTCAAAGAGGAGGAAGTACTGACACTTTTGAAAAATATAAAAGTGGATAAGTCTCCAGGTCCTGATAGGATATTCCCTAGAACATTGAGGGAAGTTAGTGTAGAAATAGCAGGGGCTATGACAGAAATATTTCAAATGTCATTAGAAACGGGAATAGTGCTGGAGGATTGGCGTACTGCGCATGTTGTTCCATTGTTTAAAAAGGGTTCAAAGAATAAACCTAGCAATTATAGACCTGTTAGTTTGACGTCAGTGGTGGGCAAATTAATGGAAAGGATACTTCGAGATAATATATATATATAAGCATCTGGATAAACAGGATCTGATCAAGAAGAGTCAACATGTATTTGTGCCTGGAAGGTCATGTATGACAAAACTTCTTGAATTTTTTGAAGCGGTTACTAGGGAAATTGATGAGGGTAAAGCAGTGGATGTTGTCTATATGGATTTCAGTAAGGCCTTTGACAAGGTTCCCCATGGAAGGTTGGTTAAGAAGGTTCAATCTTTGGGTGTTAATGGCAGAGTAGCAAGATGGATTCAACAGTGACTGAATGGGAGATGCCAGAGAGTAATAGTGGATGGCTGTTTGTCAGGTTGGAAGCCGGTGACCAGTGGGGTGCCTGAGGGATCTGTGTTGGGTCCACCGTTGTTTGTCATGTACATCAATGATCTAGATGATGGGGTGGAAAATTGGATAAGTAAGTATGCAGATGATACTAAGATAGGTGGTGCTGTGGATAATGAAGTAGATTTTTAAAGTCTACAGAGAGATTTGGGCCATTTGGAAGAGTGGGCTGAAAGATGGCAGATGGAGTTTAATGCTGATAAGTGTGAGGTGCTACATCTTGGCAGGACAAATCAAAATAGGACGTACATGGTAAATGGTAGGGAATTGAGGAATGCTGTGGAACAGAGGGATCTAGGAATAACTGTGCATAGTTCCCTGAAGGTGGAATCGCATGTAGATAGGGTGGTGAAGAAAGTTTTTGGTGTGCTGGCCTTTATAAATCAGAGCATTGAATATAGGAGTAGGGAAGTGATGTTAAAATTGTACAAGGCATGGGTGAGACCAATTCTGGAGTATGGTGTACAATTTTGGTCGCCTAATTATAGGAAGGATGTCAACAAAATAGAGAGAGTACAGAGGAGATTTACGAGAATGTTGCCTGGGTTCCAGCAACTAAGTTACAGAGAAAGGTTGAACAAGTTAGGTCTTTATTCTTTGGAGCGCAGAAGGTTAAGGGGGGACTTGATTGAGGTCTTTAAAATGATGAAAGGGATAGACACAGTTGACGTGCATAAGCTTTTCCCATTGAGGGTAGGGAAGATTCAAACAAGAGTCCATGGCATGAGAATTAAGGGACAGAAGTTTAGGGGTAACATGAGGGGGAACTTCTTTACTCAGAGAGTGGTGGCTGTGTGGAATGATCTTCCAGCAGAAGTGGTGGAGGCAGGATCGATTTTAACATTTAAAAGTAAAGTGGATAGGTATATGGACTGGAAGGGAATGGAGGGGTATGGTCTGAGTGCAGGTAGATGGGACTAGGGGAAAATAAATGGTCAGCACGGACTGGAAGGGCCGAGAAGGCCTGTTTCCGTGCTGTAATTGTTATATGGATATAATATCTGTGTTCAATTCTGCTGTTATATTGATTTGTAGTTGATTTGAAGTGCAACAAATTCTGTTTTCTAGTGCACAATGGTAGTGGAAAACTATCATCACCTCCCCTTCCACCATTCAGGTCATCCAGTACAGAGGTTACAGGCAGAAACCAGCATTCACCCAGCTCAATTCGAACACCTACATACTCTGTACTGCCACCACCCCCTCCACCACCACCGCCTTTACCACTGAAAAATCGATCCGGACTTATTTGTGTACAACTACAGGCATATGGTAAATATAAAAACTGTTTTGCCTTTAAGCAGTTGAGCGTTATGATTCAACTAAGTCTAAAACTAAAATGTACAATTTTTGCTCACATTGAAAGTGGTGGAGAAAGATATGTTGAGTGGAGAGAAAGGTGAAGATTGGGAACTCTATCTTTGGTCCATCTGAAGGTAGGAGGAGCGAGAGCAGAACTACGGGACACAGAGGAGATGCGGGTGAGGTATTTTTCTATGGCAGCAGGAAAGGAAACTACTTTCAGTGAGGAGAGAACATCTTGAATGTCCGAGAATGGAAAATCTCATCTTGGGAGAAGATGTGGAGATAGAGAAATTGAGAGTGGAAGATATTGTCTTTGCAAGAGGCAGCAAGGGAGAGGTGCAGTCCAGGTAACTGGGACTCTGTGGGTTTATAGTGGATGCCAGTCGATCGTCTGTCCTCTGTGATGAAGACAGAGAGATCAAGAAAGGGGAGAGAGTTATCAGAGAATTTCCTTTATTGCTGACTGCTGGTTCTGTGCCTAAATCTACCCACCTGATTGAGAAAAGTGGAAGCAGTGTATTTCTGGTTGCCTGGTGAAAACAACCACCAACTATCCAGGGTTTCATCTGTACTAACACTGGGAAATCCAATTGGAATTTCTCACTGTTCATTTTATACCCAAAAAAGGCATTAAAACGTGGCAAATTAAATAAATATTTCTTCAGAATCTAAAGGAAATGTCAGCTCCACTTTGTATGAGCAGTTCTCAGTATATTACTCAACTGTCGCAATGCTTGTTACAAGTAGAAAATTATAAATATGAAAATTGCAATCGCCACTGAAAATGTTAGACTGTATTTCAGAAAAAACTAATACAATGGTGCACAAATGATCTTAACATTTTATTAAAATTTGAAGAATATGGAATGATCAGGCAACATTAACTAAAATAAAAGGATCGATTCTATCCTCCCTCTCAAAAGATGGTGATTTAGGTTTTATCTGGCTACTTTCCAGTTTCTATAGGGTCTCCACTGAAATTACTGGAATTAATTGGAAACCCTATGAAATTTAACTGAGCATCATGCATATTTCGCCTTAATTTAATCTAACTTTTAACTGAAATGGCACCTGAAAAATATTTAAACTAAATGAATGAGTTAGATCATTTCCTCTATCTAATGTTCAATTAATTGTTTATATTCAGCTGATGACTTTGAATCCAAGTATAATTTTCATTCAGTTGAAGACCTTCCACCTCCAGATGAATACAAATCATTTCCCAGGACATATCCCAGCAGGCAGCCCCGAGGTGAGCCCTTTGCTGCTAGTTCAGCTTTTCTCTCACTACTTAAATCAATAGGGGTAATGTTATTCCAACACGCTTGTTCAATAGGTAGTAAAACCGAGTGGTATGTATTGGGTTGTTTCTGTTGAGCTACAATTATGCTTTTCTGCAGTATATTCAGACATTTACTGTCACAACTAATTCAAAAAATAGTTCTGATCCAGGGAAAGACAGATATTGTAAACTGAGAAATGGAAAGTAAGAATAAACCCTTAAGGGCCTGTCCCACTAGCGCGCGATTAGACGCGACAAACGCGACAAATTCGGACGCGGGGGTCGCGTGGGGGTCAGGCGATCCCGGTGCGAGTGAAGGGCCTGTCCCACTAGCGCGCGATTACACGCGCGACGTCCGAAGGAAGGACGTTATTTTTCATCACGTGACGATGCGCATGAGGATGCGCGTTGCACGACGTCGGGCAGTGACGTCATCACGCAACGCCACGCTGAAGACGCACAACGTCAAAACGTCATCACGTTAATCACGTTCTGCGCGACAGGATTTTGCCGCGCGTAATTTTTTGAGCAGTGTTGGTTTTTGGACACTACACGCGATGTCGACACCAGCTACACACAACTCGACGAGACTCCGGCGATCGCAGTGGGACAGGGTCACGCGAGGCCGGGCGACTAAAGCGAACACGGTAGGTCGCGCTTGTCGCGTCTAATCGCGCGCTAGTGGGACAGGCCCTTTAAGCATAATGGTGTAGAATGAAGATTTGAGGCCCACTTCTCAATAGGCCGGTCGTAAGTGTGGATTTGTAATTATGCTCCTACAGCTTACCCTCCTTGTCTAGTTCAGTAAAATACTGAGTCAAGCACTGGAACAACTATTCTTTACCCAAATACAAACGAATTCCCTATACAATACCTAACCACCGCGGGTCCGATACTTGTCTCTACTCGTTCAAGTCCTTCAGCCTCATGCGAGCAGACACCTCCAGCAGGTCACACGATCCCAAGTGCACCTCCAGAAGACCGACTCCGATCCATTGCACCCGTGGCATGAAACTATATTTGGGGGGGGGGAAACAACCCCTACAAGCCAATCACACATATAATCACATATAGTTATTGACAGTTCCCTAACCCAATTACAAAGTACCCCATTACAATGTTTCTACAGAGCTTTTAGAAGGAAGTCTGTTAACTAAGGTAATGAAACATTTTCCCAGGTTGTATAAACAGTTCAAACTTGGTTAACGTTTCACACTTTAACCAATCATCAAACAGCAGCACAAACACTCTGCAACATTATTAACAATACCTTTTTACACCCCCTTCTATAACCAATCCCCACTATGCATTTGCAGACCTCCTTATCTCTTTCTGCAATCCCTCATACATATTAACAAAGTAAAGACATCTGGACCTTTCCTTATCCTCAACTTCCATCCAGGATCCTTGGAGCCGTGACTCCCATCTTGCAACTTTCACAGAAAGAGGCCAAGCAGGCCCTGCAAATACAAAGATCGTCCATTTTGTGACCTCTTTAATTTAGCCAGTATTAACAGATTCATATCCATAGTGGCCTTGTTTCCTTTGGAGTCATGTGGGGTTGGTCACATTCTTTTGAGCAAGTTGTTGTCAAGGATGATTGGTGCTGTGAAATGTGGTAATTAAACATTTCCCTCCCTGTCGCTACTCAATCCTTCAATAAAATGGAACTGAACTATTTGCACTTGAAGAATAAAGTAAAAGGAAGGAACCAGATTTCTAACTATTATCTTTTCTCCCCCCCCCCCCCCCTCTTCAGCTAGCCAAAAAGGTCATCGGACTACAACTCCATTAAGATGAAATATTTGTCATACGTGATTCAGGGTCCACCTTTACTATTACCAGGAGGACAGCATGCAACTGGAATGGAGGGAGCTTCCACTTCTAGTTTAGAATAAAACTTTCTCAGGTGGCTGAAAATATACATGCTTCTTAACAGTGGCAACTTTGTTTTATTGTTGATCAACATGCTTTCATAATAGGCAATTAAAAAATTATGCCTATATAAATGTGTCATTGCAATTCTTTCACACCCAACTGCTGTCTGGAAAGGTTAACTTTGTTAAATATGTTCACTTTAGGTTGGTTCAGAAATCTGAGTGCTTGCCATTGAACTGAGAAAAAGATGCTGAAGATTTCAAACATTTCCACAGATAAAGCATTTGACTAAAGTTTCATGTGGTTTACTTTAGCAACTATGTAGTTTGATTTTGGCCATAAGGTTAAACAATTATCAATTTAAAGGGGCTTGGGCTCACCATAATAATTTGCCTATATGTATTCCCTTTTTTACAATGCCTGTAATTATGTCATGCATTAATCTAAATCTATTTCATACGATACATTTGAAATTATGTGAATAGCATTGTCACTTGTACTGTACCATAAATGAATGCAGGTGAATAACTTCTCCAATCTCGGGTTGTAATCGGGTAAAGGGAAGTTAAAAAAAAAATGTTTCTTCAATCTTTGATGTTAAAATCATTAAATATTGATCATGTGGTATTTGTTAAATATTACCAATTTTCTGGAGGCTAAGGACATTGCAAATCATTAGTGATAGTAAAGAAGTTGGCTGTTTCTCTGAACCATGGCATACTCATTATTCTCCTCCACCCCTTCTCCAGTAACATATCATAGGGTTCTATTTTTCCCTTTGACAACATTATGGTCATTCTTACCCAGAGCAAAAACAATTTATATCATCAAAAACCTGTAAGAATGTCAGGCTGCTGCAAAGGCTAACCTCTAGCAACCATATCCATGTTATTATGTTAGCTTCGGAAGGTATGCAGTTCCTTTCCTACTCTCCAAAATCTATTGACTTCACATTTTACTCTGCCATCAGAGTGCCATCAACTGCCGCCTCAATGTCATTCTCACCTGATTTTACTTTTTTAAAGTAAGAAACAAAGCTATAATAAAATCCAGAGCCAACTGGACTACCCCAAACGGAAAAGACAGTAAATGATAAAACTGGACTATTTATTTTATGTGAATCGCATTTACAAGAGACCAGTTGAGCCATTCAGTCCACTGCATTGAAAAAAAAGCACTCTCAATCTAAACACACTATTTTTGACATGTTTTTCAGCTACCTAGGTAATGTGTTCAAAATTACAACAACTCACTGAAAACAATTTTAATCTCCCTTCTCACCCTTCCACCACTCACTTTAAATATATCCTGCAGGCTTTTGACCTGCTTTTTTAAAAAATAACTAGGTTCTCTCCATTTATTCAACAGCTGGACAGGTACATGGATAGAAAAGATTTAGAGGAATATGGGCTATATATGGGTAGGTGGGCTTTTACCAAGTACTGACGCTTGTTAAACCCCACTTGATAGTTCATTTGCAACTTTGCAGAAAAGAAGCTATCAGTCTTTGCTTCCTGTCACTGAACTCACTTTAGATCACACAGGCTTTTTTTTGGCACCATGCCACATTATATTTTAGCATGCCATGACAAAATCTGTGTTTACTAAATCAAATCTTGTGCAGCTTGTCACCTCAAAATAATACATTTCGTTAGACATGCCTTTCACTTAGCAAATCCATTTTGACTTCCTTGATTAATCAAGTCAAGTCAAGTTTATTCGTCACATACACATATGGGATGTGCAGTGAAATGAAAAGTGGCAGTGCTCACGGACTTTGTGCAAAAAACAAACAAACAAACAACCAACAAACTACAAACAGAATCACATGTTCTTTTTCATATTAAGTATTGTGGTACAGTAAGTTAGTAGAGTTAGTCCCTGGTGAGATAGGAGTTTACAGACCGAATGGCCTCTGGGAAGAAACCCCTTCTCATCCTCTCCGTTCTCACAGCATGGCAACGGAGGCGTTTGCCTGACCGTAAGAGCTGGAACTGTCCGTTGCTGGGGTGGAAGGGGTCTGCCATTATCTTATTGGCTCTGGAGTTGCACCTCCTGATGTATAGTTCCTGCAGAGGGGCGAGAGAAGTTCCCATAGTGCGTTCGGCCGAACACACTACTCTCTGCAGAACCTTCTTGTCCTGGGCAGAGCAATTCCCAAACCAGATTGTAATGTTTCCGGACAAGATGCTTTCCACAGCCGCAGAGTAGTAGAATCTGGTCTGAAAGAATATATCGTATAATGTTGAGGATAGACACAAAATGATGGAGTAACTCAGTGGGACAGGCAGCATCTCTGGAGAGAAGGAATGGGTGACATTTCAGGTCGAGACCCTTCTTCAGTCTGAGTTACTCTCGCATTTTGTGTCTGCAGAGTAAACCAGCATCTGCATTTCCTTCCTACATTTCTTATAACGTTGCTATATTGATGTGGCTGCTCATTCCCATTTGTTGTTTAATTGTCTACGGTACTTCATGATTAGAGACGGCAAATACATTGTCTGTTCTATTGTTTGAGGACTCACTTCACTTTAGGATGTGTATTTCTATTGCCTACTACGCATATCCTGTGTTGTAACAACTCGATAGGCACCTCTTAGCAGTTCACGGTGTTAGAATTGCAAACATTGTAACTTTAAGAATATTTTAAATTATGTTGACTAATTCTGAGCAGCAGCTGAGGATATGGGATGAATAAAACAGTGATGAGGTAGACTTGCGAGATCTCTGAACTGACCCAAAAAAACAGAGATTGAAGCCTTCTGTGGTAAAATGGTAAACATTGAGTGATTGTCATCTGAGAAAGGTTACCAGTAGTCTTAAAGTGATACAATGTGGAGACAGGCCCTTTGGCCCTTTGGCCTAACTTGCCAACATGTCCCAGCTACACGAGTCCCACTTGCCAGTATTTGGTCCATATCCCTCCAAACCTATCCTATCCATGTAAAGAAGCTATGGCACAATTAATGAAGGGATGGTGTCCATTATAAACGAGTAAGATATTATCATTATATCAGATTCAGATTCAGATTCAATTTTAATTGTCATTGTCAGTGTACAGTACAGAGACAACGAAATGCATTTAGCATCTCCCTGGAAGAGCGACACAGCAAATGATTTGAATAAATAACAATAAGTGTCCGGGGTGGGGGGGGGGGTGATTGGCAGTCACCGATTGTTATTATATATTGTTGAAACAAAGAACTGCAGACGATGGTTAATACACAAATGGACAAAAAGTGCTGGAGTAATTCAGGAGGTCAGGCAGCATTGCTGGAAATCCTTTTTTCAGCAGGATTTTTCAAACCGATCCAGTCTGCTGATTTATCACACACACACACACACACACACACACACAGACACACAGACACACAGACACACACACACCCCCCCCAATCTCCCTCCTGTATTTTGACTCATCGTCATCTGTAATTCACCCAAAAACAGTGGTGCCACCGGCAAACTTGTAGATGGAGTTAACTGTGTCCGGCTACACAATCGTGAGCATAGAATGAGCAGAGCAGGGGACTGAGCATGCAGCCTTGAGGTGCTTCCATGCTGATGGTTATCGAGGAGGTGGTTTTCCTGCCAATTCATACAGATTCTCGTCTGCTGAAAAGGATGTAGATATTTAATAAGCTATTCAATAAGACCATGACTGTATTTTACATGTACACCACTGTTTACCTGGGATTTAGCAAGGCCCTTGACATGGCTCCTCATGGTACACTGGTCTAGTTTAGCACACATCCAGGATGAGCTAGCCAAATGGGCACTAGATTGGCTTGATAGGAGGGACAGGATGTTAGTGGTGGTAGAGGATGGTAGAGTCCTCCAATAGCAGCACAGCACAGGTTTATAAATATGCTTAGTGATCAAAATAAACATGGATGATATGATCTATGCCCTTTCATAGATTCCTGGCATGATTTTGCATAATTATTTATAAAAACATGCATACAATGTTTGTCCAATATTACTTTACAGTTATTCTTTTATTTAAGTCTACAAATAATAAAAACAAATATTGTAATTTAGTCTTCTGAGCTTTGGCAGTCTGTTGCATATTTTCCTGTTACTAATAGTCCATAAATCAATTCATTTTGTACAAGGTAATATGATAGTTATTGAACGTCTGTTATCATAGGTAATATGATAGTTATTGAACGTCTGTATGCATTACTTCAGATGGCCTTTGGATTGGGATTTGATTCAAAGAAGGCAAAGGCTTAATAAACAACCCAAATATGAAAAAAATATCCTACCTAAAACAAATGTGTGCAGAAAATAATGTCACATTTTCTTCAGCTATAAAACCTAGAGGGTACTTTGAGGGATAAAAGCTGTTGAGAGGATCAACTGTTTTGCAAGAAATTTAATATTCAAGCGAATCTGCTGTACTAAAAATTAAATTTGCCTGCCTAGCCTTTGAGAACAACAGTATGAAGATCAATATCTCAAACGGCACAAAACCTGTGGTCTGCTGGGCATCAGTGTCGCCCACTATCCTGAATGCAGCTGAGATGTGCACTACTTAAAACATTAGAAAGGCACCACCAACACACTCTGCAATATCTACGGAGTATACAGGTAAGATAACCAAACCATACCTGTCTCCTTTCCACTATCCCCAGTATTTTTGCTCTGAATTACATTTAGTTTAGATCTAATGGGTGTCATTAACATTTTGAAAGACTCCTGAAACAGAATTCTACTCTAAACTCTTTCACAGCAAGGCATTGCCACGAGGAAGCCGTTCAAGGGCACCCTCAAGACCTCTTTGATAAAGTGCAGCATTCCCACCCACTTTGAATTCCGGGTCCATGGCCACATTTGGAATTGCATTAGTAACCATCCTCTCCAGCAAGATTACTTGGAACCGCAGTAAAAAGGGGCTGAAGATCTGAGCCACACTCCACCCATTGCACTGTATGTACTGCAGCATCAGTGGCTCACCCTGATTCTCACAAGCGACCTCATCAGCCATCTCAGAAACAGAGAAGCACGACATCCATGACTGAGGAGAACTCAATTATGAACATTGAGACAGAATCAAACACCACAGAAACAGAACCTTCAACTTTGATTTGTCAATGCTGACCAAGATGCCTATTTATGCTAATCCTATTTTCCTGCATTTGGCCAAGATCCTTGAAAATCTCTCATATCCATGTCTCTGCCTAAACACTAAAAATCCTTGGTTCTGAAAACTACTGCTTAAGTTTTTTCTTCCCCAATGAGCCAATGACATTTACCGGTCGTCACCGGCAACAACCTTTGACCTCCCGGCAACCCACTACCACTGCACCTACGGCACAAGAATTCTCGTTACTCTCCTTGGCGATTTCATACTGGTCGCCGCTAACTTTCCTACGTTGAAGAATTAGCGGCGACCAGAATGAAGCCGCGACTAGTTCCGAGAATACGGGAACTACTCACGACCCATGAAGGTGACTCCCCAGCAACCACCCGCTAACATGTGGCGACCGCATAGTCTCCTGTAGTCGCCTAATTGTGACAGGCCCATTACATTTCCTTTAAATATTTTCCCTCTCACCTTAAACCTAGACTCCTCACCCCAGGAAAAAAGACTGTAGATTCTATTGTTGATTTTAGACTATCTATACCTCTCATGGTTTTATGTTCACCAAGCAATGTCTCCTACAGCTGCAACATGATGTCCAGATTCTCGAACTCAAAATTTCTGCAAATTAAAGTAAGCAAGTTAAACACCTTGTTTACTACACTGTTGCCATTTCCCATTGCTTGAAGGCCTTGCTATTTACTCTACATGTTGGGCCAGTATGAGGTAGAGCCATAGAGTGATAGTGTGGAAACAGGCCCTTCGGCCCTACTTGCCCACACTGGCCAACATGTCACAGCTACATTAGTCCCACCTGCCTGCGCTTGGTCCATATCCCTCCAAATGTGATCTATCCATCTACCTGTCTAATGGTTTCTTAAACATTGGGATAGTCCAAGCCTCAACTACCTCATCTGGCAGCTTGTTGCATACACCCACCACCCTTTGTGTGAAAGTTACCCCTCGGATTCCTATTAAACCTTTTCCCCTTCACCTTGAACCAAGATGATCAACAATGCTTTATCTCACACTTGCCTGGATTAAAGTCCATCTACCACTCCTTCGCCCAACTTTCAGCTGATTGATGTTTCTCTGTATCCTTAGGCAACCATTCTTGCTATCTACAACTCCATGAATCTTCACATCAGCAAACTTACTTATCAGACCTCACCCAAGTAATTTATATACACAACAAAGATGCATTACCAATCACTGGTTACAATATTCCTGTAAGAAAAACAGTCCTCCACCATTACCCTCTGCCTTCCACCATCAAGCCATTTTTGGATCCAAAAACGATGGATCACACATGCCCGACTTTCTGTACCTACATTGCTGGTACTTGTCAAAAGCCTTTTGTAGGGTCCTTGTACACCACGTCTACCACCTTGCTTCATAAATTTTCTCAGTAACCTCAAAAGCTCAGATTTGTGACAGAATTTCACTAAGTTCTTCATTATGTGCTGGTACATGTGACCATTATAAACCAATACCACCATCAATCAGTCTATGCCTTTCCAAGTATTCATAAATATTTTCCTTAAGAATTAAAAAAAAAATCCCTACCACTGATGCAAGCCTCACCAGCTACCTTGTACTTGTACTCGGCTTGTACTCACTAGAATTTAGAAGACTGAGGGGGGATCTTATAGAAACTTACAAAATTCTTAAGGGGTTGCATTGCTGGATGCAGGAAGATTGTTCCCGATGTTGGGGAGGTCCAGAACAAGGGGTCACAGTCTAAGGGGGAATTCCTTTAGGACCGAGATGAGGAAAACATTTTTCACACTGAGAGTGGTGAGTCTCTGGAATTATCTGCCACAGAAGGTAGTTGAAGCCAGTTCATTGGCTATATTTAAGAGGGAGTTAGATGTGGCCCTTGTGGCTAAAGGGATCAGGGAGTATGGAGAGAAGGCAGGTACAGGATACTGAGTTGGATGATCAGCCATGATCATATTGAATGGCGGTGCAGGCTCAAAGGGCTGAATGGCCTACTCCTGCACCTATTTTCTATGTTTCTATGTTTCCTGACTTATACCTACCATTCTTCTTGAATAGGTGAACGATATCAGCTTCCCTTCAGCTTCCTGTTACCTAAAGATAATGCAATAATATTTTAACAAGGAACTGCAGATGCTGGAAAATCGAAGGTAGACAAAAGTGCTGGAGAAACTCAGTGGGTGCAGCAGCATCTATGGAGCGAAGGAAATAGGCAACTTTTTGGGCCGAAACCCTTCTTCAGACTGATGGAGGGTGGGGGGGGGGGGGGTGGGTGGGGTGTGGGGAGAAGAAAGGAAAAAGGAGGAGGAGGAGCCCGAGGGCTGAGGGAGAGCTAGGAAGGGGAGGAGACAGCAAGGGCTAACGGAATTGGAAGAATTCAATGTTTAAGCCACTAGGGTGCAGGCTGCCCAAGCGGAATATGAGGTGCTGTTCCTACAATTTCTGGTGGTGCTCACTCTGGCCATGGAGGAGGCCCAGGACAGAGAGGTCGGATACGGAATTGGAGGGGGAGCTGAAGTGCTGAGCCACCGGGAGGTCAGGTTGGTTAATGCGGACCGAGTGGAGGTGTTCGGCGAAACGATCGCCAAGCCTACGCTTGGTCTCACCGATGTAGATCAGCTGACATCAAGAGCAGCGGATGCAATAGGTGAGGTTGGAGGAGATGCAGGTGAACCTCTGTCGCACCTGGAATGACTGTTTGGGTCCTTGAATGGAATCGAGGGGGGAGGTAAAGCGACAAGTGTAGCATCTCTTGCGGTTGCAAGGGAAAGTGCCTGGGAAGGGGGTGGTGCAGCAGGGAAGGAAAGAATTGACAAGGGATTTACGGAGGGAGCGGTGTTTGCTGAAAGCAGACGGGGGGAGATGGGAAGATGTGGCGAGTGCAAAAATATTTGTCAGGTTCCCGGCAAACTTTGCTGGTTTCGCTTAACAACCAGGGTTAGATTTCACTAGCTCTTGGAGATTTGTCCACCTGAGCATGTCAATATCTTTAGCAATTCCTCTTTCTGATCCACACATGTTGGAAACAATCGGTGTGCACCTCCCTGCCCTGCACAGTGAAATTATTGCACTTGTCACCATATTTTGGTACCATTTACAGGAATTCCCCGATGTCTGCAGTGCTCACCATAAATTGGTCTTACACATTAATCCACACAAATAGACACTCAATCAACAGAAATAAATTCCCAGAAATGTAGGGAAGAATATTACTTTATTCAAATGTTAGCTCAGATTAACAATTAAAAATTAGGAAGCTAACAGTTACAAATCATATTAATGTGTCTCAGATGCAAACTTATACAGCAGCAAGGTCTTTGCGAAGCACAATAATCTCCAAATAAATGTAGCGTGTAGCGACTAAAATGTAAACATTTATATAAAATTAATTTGGTACATTGATCACATTTATCAAAACTAGGGTGTACATGGAGGAGGAAGGTGCAGAGGTCAATAGTACAATCATCTTTTCAAAAAGACAATGTTTAAAAGAGTACCTTAAGAATTGGATGGCTGGCAAGGACTGTCCAAAATGTCATGTGCATCTTGCTCAAAACATTCAGCTTCAGGTTGTCTAAATAACATGAGAATAAAGTTCTGAAATTCATAGATGAAGCAGGATATTAGTATGGGTGTCAGGGTTTTATGGGGAGCAGGCAGGAGAATAGGGTTAAGAGGGAGAGATAGAACAGCCATGATTGAATGACAGAGTAGACTTGATAGGCCAAATAGCCTAATTCCGCTCATATCACTTATGATCTTATGATATCATTAGTTGTAAAACTATGGGACGACTAAAGGAAAAAAAAAATTAGGATTACACTCATTAAGGGCCTGTCCCACTTGGGCGACCTAATCTGCGAGTTTAGAAGAGTGTCTTCGACCTTCAAACACGCAGCATGGTCGACACGAGGTCCTAGGAGGTCGTTGGAACTCTGCTTCATGCTCGAGGGAAGTTTCCGAATACTCACGGCCTCAGCTAGGTCGCGGAACATTTTTCAGCTTTTTGAATTTTTTTCCGCGAGAAAAATTTGGTCGGCATGGGTCTTTTTAACTCGTAGTGCAATGGAGTGAGGTCGCTATTTGGTTACAGGCGATCGAGTGCAGCCGTAGGCAATCTCCTTCGCTGACCGGGCATTTTGATTGGCTCATTGGAGTCTCAGGACCAAGTAAGACCTGCCAGTAGGTAAAATGCCCGCTAAACTTTATTAAACTTCTTAAAAGTGTCTCCACTCCTCCCCCACCCCCCTTCTCAACGCTCTCTAAAGGAATTACCGTTACTGTGCAGCCGTTTTACCTTCATCTTCATCGCGCAAACAGCACTCCTCCGCTTTCCCTGGCCCCCGCCTTCGCGATGTGTGTGTGTGCGTGCGTGCGTGCGTGCGGTCGGTCGATACAGCTCGCGGTTTCAACGCTGACGGGTCGACCCAGCCCGCGGCTTTCTAGGCGAGTGCCCTTGAGCTGGAAGGTCGAAGACACTCTTTTTAACTCGCCAATTAGGACGCCCAAGTGGGACAGGCGCTTTAGAATGAAAGATTTGAACATACCACTGTGTCTGACAATCTCTATAAAGATACAAAGAAAGGTTTTGAACTGGTTAGTTGAGGATTTGGTCATGAAAATATTATTAAAAACTTAACTGGTTGGTTATTTTAAAATAGGTATGAACTCTGATGAACCTTCCTCATTTTCTGTACAAAATACAGCCAAAGTGATTACTATAGTCAAGAGAGCCAACATTTAACAACATAAATAGAAGGGACTATGTCAATTGTACGGGGGGGGGGGGGGGGGGGGGGGGACATTCTATGTACAGCTAACAGAAATGATCTTTAAATTGCTTTATTAAGATGCAAATGAATAATATTTCTATTTTGCCCACAAAAATGGATGACTGCAATATAGGTTTGGTATTATCCATTTATTCAAAACACATTGAAAAACATTGCTAAATCTTGTGGTATGATAGCAAAACAATATTGGAAATCAGATTCTATTTAAAACATTTACATTTTATCTTATCTACATACACAAAGTGTTTTGATTTTATAAAGGAAAAAATTGTGAATAAACGAGTTATCAGAAAATAAATCTATTGACCCAGTGCTCACCAAGATTACCAAATGTATCATAATTCTACGATGTTGCAACATGATTCAATATGAAGACCACAGATGGCTGGAACTGAGATTTGAAGACCAAACACAAACTTTATTTAGAGAGTGTTAAAAATATGTCCTCATTAAATAACCTATTAACTAATGTAGGTAAGCTGATTTTGGAATACTTTATAACCCCAAATTATATGTCATCTCTTGCACAGGAACAAAAATGATATCCTGCCATTAATAGCTTTAAAATCCTGTGCTATTACAGCTTACAGCACTTCTTAAACTTATTTTTTCTGGCTACCTAAATTTAATTTCCTATTAGTTGCCATTAGAGGGTGCACAACTGCAACCTTGGGCCGTTTCCAAATGTTTCCGACTATTGTTGTGGAACTGTTTTTGTCCACTAGGTGTCTCACTATGTGGCAAGTTCACTATACCTGCATGATAAATATGAAGCTACCAACATGGCTACTACTACCCTACAACGTGGTGCCCCAATAGGACCTTTAAACCATAGGCTGCCATGCTGATGATCATGCCTTACACTTTTAATTCAACCTTTTTATTGATTCTCAGTGATGTTGAATGCCTTGTGAGTGAGAATGGGAATGGTGACCTGTGGGTCATGGCCAACTTTGTTTCTGAGCAATGAAATGAAATAATAGAAAGGAACATACAAATGTTTAAAATTATTTTTATACACAATTATATATTCATGGAAATTTGATGCAAAATATGTAACATTATATGCCTTATTTCTGTAGTAGTCTAGCAATATTTGGCCCAAAAATAAAGTCCCAACTTTTGTAGCTTCTTTTCGATTGTAGTGGTTCAGAAACACAACAAAAGCAACTTCATCATGTGGCAGTGTCCTACTATCCAATGTCTCAGGTGACAATTTTTACACGTTTTAAGCAAAACACAGATTTTGATTAGTTTATTATAACATTATTCCCTGTACATCATATCTGTTAGAGGAAAGCAGGTCAAATCCATTTCATAGTTGCAAAAACATAGAACAGAACTAATTTAGATGAAGGGATTCAAAGTAACATTAGCAAATTTGCAGGTGACACAAAGCTGGGTGACAGTGTGAACTGTGAGGAGGATGCTACGAGAATGAAGGGTGACTCGGACAGGTTGGGTGAGTGGGTGGATGCAGTTTAATGTGGAGAAATGTGAGGTTATCCACTTTGGTAGCAAAAACAGGAAGGAAGATTATTATCTAAATGGTGTCAAGTTGGGAAAAGGGGAAGTACAACGGGGTCTGGGGGTCAATTAAAGTAAGCATGCAGGTACAGCAGGCAGTGAAGAAAGCAAATGGCATGTTGGCCTTTATAACAAGAGGAGTTGAGTATAGGAGCAAAGAGGTCCTTCTGCAGTTTTATAGAGCTCTAGAGAGACCACACCTGGAGTATTGTGTGCAGTTTTGGTCCCTTAATTTGAGGGAGTGCAGCATAGGTTCACAAGGTTAATTCTCGGGATGGCGGGACTGTCATATGCTGAGAGAATGGAGTGGCTGGGCTTGTATACTCTAGAATTTAGAAGGATGAGAGGGGATCTTATTGAAACATATAAGATTATGAAGGGTTTGGACATGCTAGAGGCAGGAAACATGTTCCCGATGTTGGGGGAGTCCAGAACCAGATCCACAGTTTAAGAATAAGGGGCAAGGCATTTAGAACAGAGATGAGGAAACACTTTTTCATACAGAGAGTTGTGAGTCTGTGGAATTCTCTGCCTCAGAGGGCGGTGGAGGCCAATTCTCTGGATACTTTCAAAAGAGAGTTAGATAGTATTCTTAGAGATAGTGGAGTCAGGGGATGTGGGGAGAAGGCAGGAACGGGGTTCTGATTGTGGATGATCAGCCATGATCACAATGAATGGCGGTGCTGGCTCGTAGGGCCGAATGGCCTACTCCTGCACCTATTGTCCATTGTTTAATGAGAACACTCATTACGTTTCGTGAGATCCTGAAATTTCTACCTGAATTATAGATTCTAATAGTTAATAAATGAGTTGTCAGAGCTAATATGATCACGAAAAACAAATAATCTATCATTTCAATGTCCAAAAGGAACCTGCCACGCAGTGCTCATTCTTTAGTTTGTTGAATACATGAAGCACAGGGCGGGTCTAGAGTTAAGGAACACTTTCTCGACATGCAACATGATACTAAATCAGGCGGTTAATAAGAAAGGACAGTCGTCCATTATAATTCGGTTTAAATGGTCAGCATCATCATCAACTGTTTTGACCATTAAAGATAACCAAACGGCAACATGTAAATTTGTTCACTGCATGATGATCTTCACTGATGATTAAGTCAGCAATAATTTGCATGATTATTATGATCGTGAACTTTAACTGGATTCAAATCATAAAATGCTCAACTGAAATTGAACTTTGGAAAACAAAAATTCAAAAGATGCAGATAACTTTTATTATGACTTAACATCAAATTTGCTGTATTTACTGACATGCAATTATGGTAAAATTACCTAATTTTATGAGACTAATTGACCATCATGCACAATAAGGTAAATTCTGCCCAAATCGTTTTTCCCTGCCCAAGAGGCAATAGTTTCAAAAGTGCTTAATGGTCATACGGAACAATTAACTTCTTCCTTGCTCTAGCTTTACAGGCAAATAAGATGTGACAACAATAATAAATATATAATATATTATCAGTTATCATAAGTAAACTGTACCATGATAGTGCAAAAACCCAAATGTAAGTAAGAGTTTTAACCAAGGCAAAGGAAAGTTGTTTTGATAATGTGCTGAACTAGAAAAAAAAAACATTTTCTTGAAATATGAAATTTGAAACATGTCATATACATCAGATATTTATCAAACAGCCAACACAAAAGATTATCAAGATGGCGGCGCACACAGTTGCAGCAGCTCGATTTTCTCTCGGTCAGTGCTTTGTGTTTTTTGTGTATGTGTGTGTGTTATTTTGTGCCCTGTGTACTTACTGTCGGGCGGACAGGATCTACAGACATCTGGATCTTCTTAGGATTGGAGCCGGTCGCGAACGGGGGGTTACCGCCGAGTTTGTCCGCTCACACAAGATCCCGGCGGACATAGCGAGGAGCCCTGACTCTCCATGGATTACCATCCCCGCGGGGAGGATGCGAAGACGGTGCAGAGAGAAAAGAAAAAAGCGAGGCTGCAGGGTCGGCGCGTTGGCCAGGCTATGGAGGCAGCCACTGAAACCACCGCTTCCCAGCCTGTTTCTCATGAACGCCATTTCCCTGGCTAACAAGATGGACGAACTGTGGCTACAGACTGCAGCTAACAACGCCGTGAAGGACAGCTGCATCCTGTTGATCACAGAGACCTGGCTTCATTCATCCATTCTGGACTCTGCTATCGAGCTAGCAGGCTACACAGCACAGCGTCATGACAGGACAAGAGACTCTGGTAAGAGCAGAGGTGGAGGGCTCTGTGTGTACGTGAACAACACCTGGTGTACAAACACAGTGATTGTGGACAGTCACTGCTCCCCAGACCTGGAGTATGTGACTGTTAAATGCAGGCCCATTTATCTTCCTAGAGAGTTTACTGTTGTCATGATAACTGCTGTGTACATACCACCGGATGCTAATGCTAACTCGGCTATCGGACATTTGTACGTTAGCACTAGCAGTCAACAGAGCATATATCCGGACGGTGTTCACATCATAGCAGGGGATTTTAATCACGCGGAATTGAAGAAAATGCTCCCCAAATTCTACCAGCATGTTAAATGTACTACAAGAGGAGTTAACACACTAGACAAGGTCTACTCCAACATCAAGCTGGGCTACAGGGCTAGACCACTACTACACCTGGGTCAGTCGGACCATGTGTCCCTGCTTTAATTCCTGCATATGCCCCCCTCAGAAAAACTGCTCCTCCCATCACAAAGACCATCACAACCTGGTGCATCTCAGCAGCTGCAGGACTGCCTCGACAGACCAACTGGGATGTGTTTGAACACCGGGACCTGGAGTTGTTCACAGTGTACGGTGTTACATTAAAAACTGCATGGACACGGTCACAGTTGACAAACAAATCCGGGTCTACCCCAACCAGGAGCCCTGGATGACCCGGGAGGTCCAGCAGCTGTTAAAAGAGAGGAACACTGCTTTTAGGTCTGGCAATAGGGCTTTATACAGCACAGCCCGAGCTAACCTGAAGAGAGGCATCAGAGAGGCCAAGTCAGACTACAGGAGGAAGATAGAGGACCACCTGGACAGTAACAACAGCAGGCAGGTGTGGCAGGGGATCCACTATCTCACCAATTATAAAGCAAACCTTGGAGCTGCTGAGGGTGACGCCTCGTTGGCAGAGGAGCTGAACTTCTTTGCTCGCTTTGAAGTGGAGCCACCTGAGACAGCCACAACACACCATATGGTCCACAGTAGCCTAACCCTCAAAATAGAAGAGCATGAGGTGAGGCGCACGCTGCGGGCCATCAATCCAAGGAAGGCTATTGGACCTGGCGGCGTCTCTGGACGCGTGCTGAAGGACTGCGCAGACCAGCTAGCTGGAGTCTTCACTAGGATTTTTAACCAGTCTCTGGCCCAGTCCACTGTCCCACCCTGTCTGAAGTCCGCATCCATAGTCCCCTTGCCCAAAAAAACCCACATTTCCAGCCTCAACGACTACCGGCCAGTCGCACTCACACCAGTAGTGATGAAATGCTTTGAAAAACTGGTCCGGGGTCATATCACATTACTCTTGCCCCGAAGCTTTGACCCCCACCAGTTTGCGTACAGAGTGAATAGATCTACAGAGGACGCTGTAGCCACAGCTCTCCATGCTGCACTGTCCCACGTGGAGCAGCGGGGAAGCTATGTGCAAATGCTCTTTGTGGACTACAGCTCTGCTTTTAATACTATCCTTCCCCACAAACTGGGGGACTTGGGACTTCCACACTCCACCTGCATGTGGATAAATAGCTTCCTGTCGGGCCGCAGCCAGAGAGTCAGAATGGGCCATCACACATCCACGGCCCTCAGCCTCAGTACCAGCTCTCCACAGGGCTGCGTGCTGAGCCCCCTGCTCTACACCATCTATTCACATGACTGCACCTCCGCCCACCACAGCAACACCATTTCAAATTTGCAGATGACACTACGGTGGTGGGGCTCATCTCCGGGGGGGACGAGTCGCCTATCGGGATGAGGTGGAGCAGCTGACAGTGTGGTGTGGAGAAAATAACCTGCTCTTGAACACCTTAAAGACCAAAGAGATAATAATAGACTTCAGGAAGAACAAAACGGAAATGGTACCACTAATCATCAGAGGGGACTGTGTGGAGAGGGTGGCGGATTTCCGCTTCCTGAGAATCCATATTGTGGAGGACCTGACGTGGAGCGTGAACACCTCTACGCTGCTGAAAAAGGTCCAGCAGAGACTGCACTTCCTGAGGGTGCTCAGGAAGAATAACATCACACAGAGACTGCTGCTGTCCTTTTATCGGTGCTCCATTGAGAGCATCCTAACATACTGTGTATGCGTGTGGTACACCAGCTGCACAGCGGCTCAGAGGAAAGCGCTCCAGAGGGCCATTGACAACGCCCAGAGGATTGTCGGCTGCCCTCTCCTTACCTTGGAGGACTTACACAGTTCCCGCTGCATCAAAGAATCCCAGAATATTATAAAGGACATTTTCCACCCTGGACACTCCCTGTTTGAACTGTTGCCGTCAAGCAGACGGTACAGATCTACAAGGACAAGGACAAACAGACTTAAAAACAGTTTTTACCCCACTGCTATAAAGGCACTAAATGTAGCCGCCAAAGAACACGGGGACTAAGGGACTGTGTTTGGTACACTGTGAAATCGACAGAAGGATGTAGGGTTGGGTGTTTATGCGTGCTGTTTTCATATTTCATATTTATTTTAGTTGTTTATCATCTTTTTTAATATTTTACCTTGTATGTATCGTTAGCTTTTATGGTTTGAATGTTGCACTGACTGGCTGACATTTTTAAATTTTGTTGTACATGGTTCATGTTACAATGACAATAAAGAAACTATTCTATTAATGTGCAAATAACTAGGACTAATAAGTAATTAATGACAAAAATAAAGTGAATGCATTTTTCTAAGATCTCCTTTATTTTATGGAGAACATGTTCCAAGTCGGGGAAACACAGCAAACAATGTACCAAAGTGTAGCAAAGGAAAATGAATACTTGAAATTGAAATTACAATAGAAAATGCTGGAGTTTACTCAGATCAGAAAGAATCTGTGGAGAGAGAAGTAGAACTTATGTTTCATGTTGATAACCTTTTATAGAATCACTTGCAGATTTTTCTGCTTTTATTTTGCCAGCATCTGGAATTATTGTGCTTTCTGATCTCTTGAAAGTGATTTTCAAAAATGTTAAATGCATTAATGATATAAATAAAAAAAGCAATGCTGAAACAATTTAGAAAAACAAACTCCATACCCCTCTGCTGCCTTTAACTGGTTCTCTTCTCCACTGTCCATGATAAAAGATTTGTTACATTACAATCTTCCTTCCACCAAGATTCTGGAAATGTTGTTCATTTTAAAGAAAGTTTTGAGCCTCAATGTTGTAACAGCATGCATTTATGGAGGGGCATCAGATTCTTCATTCATGTCTTCATTCATTGTCAATAATATATTCCACAGCATATATTGCAGTATGGAAGGTGACCAAGGGCAGTGATATTGTACATGGTTCTGTGCATGATATGCCATGATTCTATTTAGCCTGTCATCCAGTTATTATTTACGCAATGCATCTTTTGAAGCATGTAATTGCTACCATTGCAAACAAAGCATTTAAAACATCCTGTTTTTTAATCAATCTGCATTCATACACTTAATAATCAACCACTAGCTGTTTTCCTACCACTAGACATAAAAATTAGACAAGCACAAACAAATGTATGAAGCTGGAACCTCGGTAGGTAGTTAAAGCGCTTGGAAACAGAGACCAATAAGAAAGAGTAAGTTTCATCATTTTGTTGTTGGAGTTGAAGAGCCAATTTGTTGAGGTTTCTTAGTGAAAGAACTCTCTCATTTTCTTTCCGGGAATGCACATCCAAATCCTTGAATATCTGCTACCAGCTGCAAAATAATGAAAATTATTTAATGAAATATTGGAAACACGAATGTTTATTGTCTCATTGAACATAATCTCTCTTAATGCAATAACTCCAATAATAACAATAATTGTTTGAACAATAACCATGTTTTATTCCAGCACCTTCATCATTAACTTAATCCTCGTACTTGGCATAAATTTACTTTTCACTGATTTCCAATTTTTCTGATCACATGTAAATTCATATTACACTTTGCTCTTTCGGATCAAACATATTTTCAAATTCAGAAATTAGAGCAAGGAATGGTTAAATATGGAAGTTTCCACATCATCATGATGAGATGACTGCAACTACTAGGAGAGGCAATTCCACACACCTATTCTCTTTGTAACTCTGGTTGATACAGGTCCCAGCACTAAGAGGCGCTGTCAAACAACAAATGCCAATGACAAAGACAAAACTACAAAGATAGACACAAACAGCAGGAGTAACTCAGTGGGTCAGGCAGCATCTCTGGAGAGAACGAATGGGTGATGTTTTGGGTAAAGACCCTTCTTCCAGCAGAACTACTATTCTACAGAAAGACAGAACTACTTCAGTTTTCATGAGTGAACAGTTTGATGTGGAGCACAGATTTAGCTTCCCCACATCACATCATCATCGACGGTCACTCGAAATGAGTATGACTGTCCTCTCATGGATGATGCCTGTGCGTGACTTTATTTAATGTGGGGAGACTGGTGCACAGACAGCCACCACATGGTCCTTGACAGATCTGGGTCAGGATCCAGTGGCATGGAGCCCAAGACAACTGGCGACCCTTTTCTGCTGCAGCCTTCTTCAACCTTCCCCGCCGTTGTGACGCTCCATTAGTGTCAGCCATCATCCTCAGCCTGTTCCACCGTTGAGGTCTTGGTTGGATTGCTCTTTGTCAGAGAGCTCCCCCTCGACCTTACCACCATGGGTGTCCCTAGCAGGAGCATAGCTCCAGATGGCATCACTCTCAGGATTTCAGGACACAAGCTTCTCCACCACGACAAGGTGACAATCCACGGAGAAGGCCCTACGTTGCAGATGGACAAATGTACAAGGCTTTCTAATAAATTAAGGATTCTGTAAATACTGATACACAGCAACATGTTGGGCATTTTATTTGGAAAGAACGGTTTGTATTATCTGGAAGAAAAAACAAAGTAGCTTTTTCATTGTTTTCTGATTAACAGAATCTTTAGAAAGACAGAAAATATCACTTTTTTAAAAATCGGATAATTAAATTGGGAAGAAACAATGCTCAAAAATTGTCCTCACTTAATATTCCACTAAATTAAGAATATGTAGTTGTTTTATAAACTTCAAAGTCCCTTAGGACACATTAGAGATTAAAGTATCCGATAAACACTGATAAAATATTTTAATAATTCAATACCTTTTCCAATCATAACTTCTCTACAATTCTTATTTCATATCTTGATCGATTGCTTACTTTGTACTTGATATCCTTAGCTAAGCACCCTCGAAAGTCACTCTGGAAGCAATATATTTGAGGTTGTTTTTCATAACTAAATGCAGTTTTATGGAATAAAAGCAGCTTGGACCTACATTATTTGTAGAATTTTATTTCGGTGTCCACACAATCATAGAAGAGGTCTGCTATTTCCAAAGGGTTGATGCGCACATCATTTTTCAAGATATCTTGCATGGCCTTGAGACCTTGTATTTCCAGACCCAATATGGCTTGCCAAAGCTTTTGTCCTGACCCCTATTAAAAAATAGCAACTATAAAATGTTGTATATTTTAGAATCCATTATGAGTAGTATCAACTGGTGTTAATAGACTGAACTGAAGTTGATCATACTTTCAATGTCTATTTCACAATCCAAATGAATAAAATTGCAGTTGCAAGCAGTAAGTAACAAATGAACTGGAATAACAACATCACAGGATAAAATAATATGTTTTTCTTATTTTAGACTATAGTTATCCACTAGCAGTAACTGGTCCAAGTGGTTAAACATTCCTTGTTTCTGTTTACAATATAGAATGGTCCAGTACGGAAATTAGCTATCATGTGTGCACCAATAAATTCTCCAAGAGTTACTCTGCCTGATCCCACACTGCTTGCTTTCCACTGAATCTCATTTATTGGTGGGTTGTGGCCATGACTGGGAAGGCCATCTGTAACCTCTAGCTCTAAACACCCTTGTGAAAGCAGCAGTGAACCATCTTCAATCCATGTGAAGATATTGACACTTGTGCTGTTGAGTAAAAAATGTTAGTACTCTGAGCAAGGACAACAATTTTCCTGCCACAGCTTGTGTGCAATTTAGACAATACCATGCATTTGCTTTCCTTACTTTTCCAGATGATGCAAGTTGCAGCTTTGAGAGATGTTGTCAAAGACACAATTGGAAAGTTACTGCACTGGATAACATGGTTGGACACAATGTATTCATAGTGCACAGTGGGGAAGGGAGTGATGTTTAGGACAGGGGATACGGTCCCAATTTGGCGAATTACTATGTTCATCCCTTTGTCAGCTGCTTGACCTGCTGAATTGTTTCAGGGGGTTATTTTTTCTTTAGATTCCAGCATTTGCAGTCTTCTGTGCCTCGAAGCAGATTGCTGTATTCTGGATAACATTGTGCTTTATGAGCCTTGTTACAGATGTACTGATCCAAGGAAATGAAGAGTTTTCTTTCACACTTGTGAGCCTATGTGAGTCACTCATCACAAAATGTCCGGCATCTGACCTGCATCTGACATAGAATCTGCAGCTGGTCCAGTTAAAAAAAGATAATCATTCATGGGATGGGGGCACCTCTTGGTGATGTTGCTTTCCTACTGGACAATAGAGACCAGGGGTTGAAGGTGCTGTTAAGAGTCAGAGTTATTTATGTCTATTGGCTAAACCAGGTAACAACAACAGAATTCTTCTAATGAAGGACTTTAGTGAACTTAATTGTTTTAATGGCAATCAAGTGCTTCCATCGGTATGGCTGTTAAGGCCAGCCTTTTACAAATTTTAGATTAATTTCTTGAATTTAAATTCCCCAGCTTCTATGGTGAGATTTCACTTCCTCTGCCGGAAACATTGGTCTGGAACTCTGGTTGCTAATTCATTCCTAACCACTATGTTATCATTATGGCATTTTGCAGTCAGTAATAACACTATCTTGGGAACCCAGAGATGAGCAGTGGCATATCCATGCAAGCCTCAGGCTCCAGCAGGCATCTACCACTGCTTTCCTTGGACATGGGTCGACCTGCAAACCGACAAACATTTCTCGCCCATCCACCTTTGTGCCCTGGGGACACCTCCCGCCGCCAACATGGAAGGCATGTTAGGCCAGAATCTGGTCCCTCTCCAACCAGCCTTGCTCCTCGCCTATCGTCATCGCCAGCTCCATCCTCCCAGTCTCAGGTCTTCAGGGAAGAGCCTGACCTGCTTGGTGACTGGGCGGCTCGGAGTCACTAGAAGCAAACAGCTCCACTTATTGCAAGATGGACAAAACTTACTAAAAAGTAGCTGAAGTTGCTAGATTCGGATTTGGACTCAGATTAGTTTATTGCCAAACAAACCAGGATGCAGTGGCATTTCTTGTTTGCATGAACTCACAGTAAATACGTGGTGATCATAGATTCAACAATAAATACAATGGCAATAGTAAAACAGCAGAGTGGGTGCAATTATAGTGAATAAGAATAGGGGAGTACAACCACAGAATAACCAAAAGGGGTGGAGTCAAGTGTAAAAATTAATGGCAGCACCTCTGGGAAGTGAGTGTGAAAGAGGATATTGGATCAGCAGTGGAGAAGAAGTTCTTAAGTTCTGGATGCCCTGGCTTCAAGTTCCTGTATCTTCAATCAGAAGGTAGAAGAGAGAAAAGACAATGGCCAGGGTTGCAGATATCCTTCCTTCCTTCTGGATGCAATGCACAGTGAAGATAGATTGGAAATAAAGCAGTGATGAGCCCGTGATGGACTTGGCCATATTCACCACTTTCTGTAGGTTCAGGTGGTCAAGAGATAAAAGATTGCTGGGCAAAATCCCTGTTGTTCCAGCTGCACCTGCAGCCCCTCTCCTCCGGCCTGACTACCATGCTTCAATGGTTTGTTTGCACTCACAGTTGTGCCGGGAGCATTGAGTCAAGAAGACCGTACCTCCTCCACTGTATTGGAGAAGACCACACTCCTCCACCCTACAGGCAAACACCACACTCCTCCACTGGACTGGAAATCAAAATGTCTCTCTGCAGAACTCTCCTTCAAATATTGCCCAATGACCTCCTTATGTTATCTTAGCCCTGCCAACACAATTTTCTTCTACTCTTCCAATTCACTTTCTAGTTAGCTAGGCACTCATATATTTTCCTTGAGAAGGTTTGCACAACAATTTGTATCAAGCAAGACAAAGCCACAAAGACAATGACTCAGACACTGACATGTTAAATTGCCTGTACACAGTAATGAATGCTATAATCATACATCTTAAAACAGACTTATCAAACATTATAATGAGCATCCTACAAATTTACTGATTCTTTGAGATTTCAGTCACATTATCCTAGGGCTTGACTTGCACCCGGTTCCCTTGGTGACAGAACCACATTTGTAAGCTTCTGAACAGATCACTGTTCTAGGTTACAGCACCGAAAGACTATTCACATACAAAAGTGGTTTTGTTGGCCCTAAAGATTTACAGTTGGTTCAAATACACTTTTTCTCCTTGTAGAAAATAAATTTAACACCAATTATAAGTTGGATTATGTAACATACAATATTTGCCTATGTGTTTGGTGTCTGCATCATATAACGATGTGGCATTATAAAACTAAGTATTTTCTGTTATTCATAGAGATGACTGGAATAGCTGAAGTTCAAAGAAAGCATCTGCCTAGTGGTTTTCTGCACTTTAGAAGTGCAAGTTAGTACAGACAATTATTCTCCTCCACCAACATTAATAAAACCATTTATTTAGTCATTGTAATGTTGTTTGTGGGCACCTGCTGTGCACAGAATGCCTAATTGGTTTCCTTTTTTTGAAGAACGACTACTCTTCAAAAATGAGCAATGAAACTGCACACATGGCAAATGTTTTTTTCATTTTTTCTCTCCAGGTATGCATCATATTTGCATCTCAATTTGATGACTATTTTGCATGCGGTTCTCAAAAGCGAGTACTGTGCATCAATTATCGCATTTATTACATCACTAATCTCAAAGCCTCACTAGCATCCACAGACATGCACTTACAGCTAATATCCCTTGACACCATGGGTGTGCAGACTCTGGTTAATTTTCTTTCATTAGTTTGAAATGGAACACACCTCCTCTAAAACTGCAACACCACCATCTGACCACCATCTTTATGATCATCAACTAACAGCACAAACAAGGCATCAAACACAAGAACCCTCCCCAGTCAAAGCTCAGTCAATCTTTACATAAACCTCGCAAGATGGTGATCAGGAGAAGCAATAGCACAAATGTGTTTTTATATGATTTAATAAAACATCAATGAGATAAACTTTGCAAAAATAAAGCAAGGTGAAAGGATTAAATTAAATACAATACACAATTAAATACAATTCATACCCAACTACAAAAAGAGAGCTTTGCTGGATCCATTTTAAGAACCTGTAAGTTAACGACAAATCAAAAGTCTTTGATCTTTACTTTTAATCAAAAATATAATTTTGGTACCGAGTTAGAAGCTACATTTTACCTGTTCTTTGAAGCAACATCTATAGCTGCATAATTAATAATGTTTAGTATAAATAATGCATGGCATTTGCTGTCCTTTCAACAGTGACACAGGAATCACTGTGAAATCTAATTAACGAATCGTCAATATAAAATGCAGGTAAATGTGCGATTCAGAAACTTGCGAAAGTCTCCTACCTCTTCATTTTCCATGACTGATCTAGCACATTCGTGTGCCTGATACAGCTCGTGCCTACCATCCAGTCTGCTCTGGAAACGTGGCTGCTGCTTTGCTTGATCTTCATCGCCAAAATTCGGACACTGTGTCTTAAGGACTGGCTTGACGTCGTCTACAAAGATAAAGGGTTTAAAGATGGACCTAAAACAAACAAATTGAAGTTTATAAAAAAATTATAATAGCAAAAAATTATTTTAAATAACCACACTATTCTAGAAAATACTTTCCTTAAATGTGGTGTCACAAGAGTGGTCAGAAAGCGTTCAGCACATTGGCCTTCATCATTCAGAGTATAGAAGTTGGGAGTTCATGTTACCGTTGTAATGAACATTGGTAATTCAAGGTAGCAATGATGCAAGTTGTCAAATTTCCTAGAACTCACTGGCAAATGCAAAGTTTGAATAACTAGTGTACAGTGTTCTAGGGATGTTTGTTCAGATACTGCTGAAAGAGCAAATCAGCTTTTGGCTTTCCTTGCTGGCCTACTGCATTCCAAATGATATATGTGACTATTAATTATGGAAGCATTCCTGGATGCCAACAACTTTACCAAGTTGTGATGCGGTTACATTTCAAACAATATTCAACTAGTAATAATTCATAGACTGAACTACAATATTTAAAATCTAGTGTGGGTGACCATGTAAGTGGGTCACCCAAGCCATGGATACATTTGGTTTGCTGTTAATCGCTTTGTACGTGTCAATGCCAGACACAAGATTTTACAGTCATAACCAAGCTGAGGGTCCAGTGTGGCAAAATAAAATTGTGCTTTACATTCAGGACCGTTTGCCTGTTAACATGCATGTCCTTGTTCGGTATCCAGTAAGGAGAGAAATAATTAAGTGTGGCCAGACAGTCTGAAGTGTTTGCCATAACTATATTTGTGTATGTTTGTCTTAAATAGAACACATTAGTGTTTGTTTGTTCAACCATCTGAAAAATTAAACAAAATCTGATTGCCTCTATGAAATGCATAATATTCTGTCTGTCGGATTTAGCCTATACATTTAGTCTAATTGTTATGAACCATTCTTTCCTAACATCTGCATGAGAAAAGAGCCTTTGAAGGGAAAAATATATACGGCAATTGCAAAAGTCCCTGTGTTTTGTTACAAGACTTTGTTTATCTGCCATTTTTTTTTTTTTTTAACCAGAATCTTGATGGAATCAAGTTGAAGAACAAAAGAAAAGTTGTATTTAAATAGCGTTATGCACATTTATGTTCAAGTTTTAGAAAAACGATTGTGCTTTTTAAAATGTCTGATCACCATTAGCAATCCAAAGGTGAAATGGTACATTTGGCACCAGTCTGAAACCAGGCAAACATGCAAAATTAAAAAGGGGCAATATTGGGAGACATAACTAAAATATTCCTGATATTGCACACTGAAACATCCATTGTCAAATAATGCCCCTGTCCCACTTAGGAAACCTGAACGGAAACCTCTGGAGACCATGCGCCCCACCCAAGGTTTCTGTGAGGTTCCTGGAGGTTTTGGTCACTCTTCCTAATGGTGGAAAGTGGTTTCCGCATAGTCGAGGCTTCTTCTATGGACTATTAAAAAAAAAACGGCCTTGAATAAAAATAGGTTGCCGTTTGGTCGAAGCCAGTGGAGTGGGTTTCTTATTTACTTACAGGCAGTCGAAAACAATCTCCTTCATTGACCGGCCATTTTGATTGGCTCATTGGAGTTTTCTGCAAAGATACTGTAGGATCTTTGGTTTTCAGGGCCTAGAAGATCCGCCGGGAGGTAAAATGCCCGCTAACTTTATTAAACTTCTTAAAACTGTCTCCACTCCTTCTCCCCCCTTCTCTCTCTCCTGCGCTCTCTAAAGAACTTACCGAGCTCTGGCAGCCGTTTACCTTCCTCTTCATCGCGCAAACAGCGCTCCTCCGCTGTCCCTCACCTCTGCGGGGGGGAGGTGTGTGTGTGTGTGTGTGTGTGTATGTGTGTGTGTATGTGTGTGTGTGTGTGTGTGTGAGAGTGAGTGAGTGTGTGTGCGCGCGGTCGTTAGCAAAGATCCTGTAAGATATTTGGTCAGTAGATGCAGTTCACGCTTCGGTCGAGGCTTTCCAGGCGAGTGACCAAAACCTCTGGCGACTCATGGAAACCTTGGGTGGGGCGTAAGGTCACCAGAGGTTTCCGTTCAGGTTTCCTAAGTGGGACAGGGGCATTAACATCAACAACCATTAACGCCTCAGTCACAGTTATTTTTTATATTGAAGTGATAATTCATCTGTAAAACTTAGGTTAAAAGAATTCAGTCATTTCAACAGCCCTCAGCTGAAGCGACTGATCAATATGTATCTTTAGCTGCAGTGATCTCTGGGACACATTTTATGTTTTAATTCAGTAACAGGCAGTCAAAATCCCTAGGTTCCAGTCATCCTTTAAAGCATCTAATAAATTGTAGAAAGAACTTCATAAAAATTGTAGCTGTGTAGCAGATAAAAGAAACACAATTGTGGAAAATAGATTTACTTTCTATCATTGAGTGATTTTGTAAGTCATGGGGGGGGGGGGGGGGGGGGGAGTGGGGTGGCTCACGAGGAGATTGGTGGCCCGATGTTATAAACTTATTTGCCCATTGTCCTTTATTTGATTGGGTAATGTGGGACAAACCTTGCAGGGTCAGGAGTGGCAGTGAAGAAATGAATACAAGGTTTGTTGCTGCTTTGAGGAAGGACAGACACCATGCTTCCTGTGATGAGGAAGGAATCCTGATCCATGCTGTCCTTGGCACGTAGCACATCAATCATTGTCTGTAAGGTGATGTTTCCTGGGCGATAATTAAAACAGATAGTAAATTTTACCACAACAATTCAAGAAACGCGCAAGACTACAAATACTACATTGATTTGTTCTAAAACTCCCTGCCTCAGCTGAGCTGCTGCCAATGCCATCATCCGATACCTTGGTTTCTTCAAAATGTCTGGCTGGTGTCCCACATTTTACCTAAACAAGGAAATCATAAATTATGCCCCACTTGCCTCAATGTATTCTAAAGTGCATTCACCCATCACTTTTCCCTAATGCCAATTTAAAACTGCACCTTTTTCCCCCAAAATTCTCCAGTGTTGCTCTCATTTCCACAAACTCCTTGAGCTTTACAGCTTAAGGAGCTTAGAGGTTTTTGTGCTCCTCCAATTCTGATCTTGAGTATCTCTGCTTTAAAAATAAATTATCCCACTGTTGCTATCTGATTGTTTATATGCCGGAACACTAAGGTTAGGAATGAGGCATTGGCCCAAACTTTAATCCAAACTACTGGCATGTCACCTTATAACTGGCACCACACTTGAAATCCCCACGCAATAATAGAAGTCTCAAAATTGCTGGTAGTTCTTTGCCGGTGATTTCGTAACAACCCTTGAGTGCCAGGCTGCTTGTGGAGTGCAGCAGTCATTCAATTGGAGAGGAAAAGAATGACTGCAAGGGAGGAAGATATTAGGTAAAGTACTACTTATTAAAAGTTTAGTTATTTTATAAGCCTTTAAAAGTTGTTGATAAGTGTTTAAATCTTCGCCTGACATGCTTTACAACAAACTATTTATATCCCTTTGATTTCTTAATGTTGTTATTGATTTGACTCTGGCTATACCAATTGATAAGGCAGAATACTAATGGTGTCAATAGCCATCCTGAAATTACAGCACTCAACATCCAATGAAGATAATAATATAGGTTGAAGAATGAGGGTTGTTCTCAAAGTCTTTGTTATTCCACAAATATAAACTCTGCCAAATTAAAGAAACAATCCCTAATCCAGAAGACCTGATACAAGCACTCACTCACCTGATTGTTCACACAGAATGTCTTTCCCATGACAATGATGATCCAAAGTTTCATCTGGTGGTGAAAACACTGCACTAAAGTTGAAATTGTCCTCTCCGTTCCACCAGCCTTTACTTTGGGCATAACTTCTAAGTTCAGGATGCTCTGCATCAATGTTGGTTGTTATGGATAATTTGTTACAAATGTTCCTCATGCCCTCTATGAACAAAACAATTTATTAATAAATTAAAAAATATATATTCTAACTGGATCTTATAAGAACATGAATTTTAAAACATTAATTAATCAGATTTAATTAATGGTTGCTAAATGTCCTCTATAACCAAGTAAGGGATCACCGAGAAATGCACTGTATCATTGTACAAGTAGTAGAAATAAAGAACTGCAGATGCTGGTTTATACACAAAATGACACAAAATGTTGGAGTAACTCAGCAGGTCAGGAAACATCTCTGGAGAACATGGATAGCTGATGTTTCAGGTCAAGACCATTCTTCAGACTCTCAGTCTGAAACTGGGCCTGGAATGCAGGCAAGTTGACTGCCCCGGTCTGTTGGCAGTTGCAGGATGTCGAGAATTGGCGGAGTTAATGGTTGTGACCACGGACAACCGGAAAGCATTGGCAGTGGCAAGCATGCCCTGGAAGCTGTGTGGGCTGACAGTGGTGGCAGTAGGTCCGGCCTGGAAGCAGCCGGGGAGGAGATACAAGTCAGGGGTGGCGTCGGCAGCCCAGCCTGGCGGTAACAATTGGAAGGTCCATCCGCTAAAACCAAAATCCGTTATAAAGAGGCCTCTTAATATCGAGGGTTTAATGTATTTTCATGGTGTACCAACTTATAAAAAACTTTTTCAGTCAACTTCATGCATGTATTATATTAAAGAGGATTAGCAGGCAGAAACCCTGCTTTAGGCTTCCGTTTGAAAATTATTTAATTTAAATTTCCATTTCAAAAACAAAATCTGTAGCATATGGTGTGAAAGATTATCTTGAATGGATCCAGTTTTATAAGTCAAGCACACCACAACATTACAGAGTGGCCTGTAAAACATTGCCAGTGGAACAAGTAAAAGTAGATAGCAACATTTAAGAGGCATGAATTGGATGGATAACGACCACATGCAACACATGGGATTTGTGTAGATTAGCATGATGGTCGGCGCAGGCTTTGGCGAGGCTGTTTCTGTGCTGTACTTTACTATTCATTTCTGGTCACCTAGTTCTAGGAAGCATGTCAATAATCAGGAAAAAATTGAAGAGAAGATTCATGAGGATATTATAGGGACTGGAAGCTTTAGTTATAACGAAAGGCAGGGTAGGTTGTGGCTGCTTTCACTGAAGCATAGGAGGTTGAGGGTGACCTTATTGAGGCTTATAAAATCACGAGAAACATTGATGAGGTGGATGATTTTAATATACAAGATGCAGCAAAATGGGGGAACCTGTAGTTACAATTATGATACTCAGAACATAAGTGATTTAATGAAGAGAGAGAAATTAAATCACAACATTAATGTCATTCTTGTTCAGGTTTATGAACATTGTACTAGGATGTTGAACAATTTTTTCATCAACTGAATAATGTTACATTTTTTTCCATAGTCACAATCCAATATGATATTTGTTTTATTCTGCTCAGTATTCAACAACCAAAGTGTGTGGAAAATGGGCATCTTGGAAATCACAACAGTTTTTACGGTATTTTGGCCATTAACCCAGATGCAATTTACCCACCTGTGATTTTCTCAGCAGCCCAATATTTGCCAACCGTTTCCAAGACCCAGACTTCTGTTCTGTCCACAATCAGAAAAGTACTGTGGAAGAGATGAACCATCTCTCCATCTTCAAAATAATTTCCACCTTGTCCATACTCTCCTAGAAGTGACACTATGACATCTACGGTCTCTTTTGCCGTGGTCCCTCTCTCTAAGCCAAGTCTGAGGAAAAAAATCCAGATATAACAAAGAAGGAGCTGCCAGATGTGGGATGCTCTAACTAATATTTGCAACTGTTGCAATAACTGTTTCATTGTACCTTAAAGAGTATTTTTTTTAGTACTGTCTCATGGCTGTATGTAACCAAACACTTTTTGCCTATTTTGTTTGCAGAGGAAACAGGAGTGGGATTTAGGCATTGGAAAAATAAGGTACTGATTTGATGGCACAATGAATATATAGAGAGACATATAACTGGTGGCATTCTATTTCCCGTGTATATATTTTTATGAAGTATATTTTGAAATGAAAAAGAGGAAGCACAGTGATAGTTGGTAAGCAGTAGCAGCTACAACAATACATTATCTGTAGCATTACTTTACAGACTACTGGCAGGATGGTATTTTCTATTATACATTAATCTTCAGACTATAAAGACTGGTTAGGAATGGCAATATTGCCAATATTGTACAAAGTAATTTGGGCCATCAATCCAGTTGTATTCATTTAATACTTTTTTGTATTCATTTAATACAATTAAAGGCTTTTAACCTTCTGAGAGAAGGATAATCTTTGTTGCTCAATCATTCCATTTAAGCCTTAAATATGATTAATTAAACCGATACGACATATGGTATTCATTTCATACAAATACAGTAACGATATTGGGTTACACAGAAATGCAAACACTATCTAAGAGCCATCGGCCAAAACAAGCAAACAGCGAGTACAATTTTGAAGAGATAACTGAAAGCTAGAAAAAAATTCTTGCACACCTTTGAAAATATTTTTCCTAATTTAAGCCACACAAATTAAGTCAATAAACCGGTTTACAAAACTGAAAATAAACAAAAAGTGTGCTATGCGAGTCCTATAATCAACGGCCATCTTTATTAAGACTCACATATTACTTTATTAAGACTCTATACACCTATTAAATAATGGTTGGATATAATGTTATATTCTCCTGTAACAGATTGGAACATTTTTGAAAGAGCAAGGAGCAGCAACAAAAGGGGCCAAAACATGCTTACCTTTTGCCAACTGTTATATTGAGCATTTGAAGCGAAGCTTCCCTGGTGGGTTAGCTCAACTCCACTTCAGTTCAATTGTCATTGCACTATAGAGAGCAGATGCCGCAGTAATAACCTGACCCCCCAAAGTAATCAGCGCCATGTGTGAAGCACAATAATAATCCTGTAATGGGTTCACAGTTGAGGTTAGTTTTACTGTATTTGTGATTCATGGCTTGTTACCAGACTCAATGTTGTCTGTTCTGTTAGTGCCGGGCATTAAGGACAAAGCTGGTAAAATAGGCAGCCAAAATAATTACAGGCCCATAGGTTTAGCCAGCAAATTGTCAAAAGTCTTAGAAAGAGTTCTGCTGGATAGAGTAAATGAGTTTGCTAACTCCATATAGCCAGTTTAGTTCTCCATGTCCATGGTTCATGTTTAGTTATCCATGTCCATGTCACATGACATGGATAATTGATCCTGTGCAACGAAGCAGCCTTTTGCCTCTTTCCCTATACAGCCCCGGCCCCGCCCCCCCCCTCCCCCTCCGGTCTAATCATTAAGCTTATGGAAATGTGCCTGTGCTGAATTCACAAATCTTGATCCAAAAATATGAAATAGAGTCTTGCAGCATGGAAACAGGTCTTTGGCCCAACTTGCCCACATTGGCCAATATTTCCAATCTACACTAGTCCCATCTGCCTGCATTTGGCTCATATCCCTCTTAACCTGCCCTATCCACATACCTGTCTAAATGTACAGATGATCAGCCATGATCACATTGAATGGCCAAAAGGGCCGAATGGGTCACTCCTGCACCTATTTTCTATGTTTGTTAAACGTTGATGTAATGGCAAATTTGCCAGTGTCCTCTTTTCCAGTTGGCATTAATACACAAGTACAGTAGGAGCGATCTTACGCAGACCTAATAGAACAGATCGTCCAGTCATTATTTCCAGTTTAGTTGGTTGTTTATTGAGGTAGTTGTACAAACAAAGAGATTAACATACCAGGTTTTCCTTATTCTGCATGCACGTTGTAGCTGGTTGCTCTGACCCTGGTCTGGTGAGAACTGTATGTGCCCCCTCCTTGTGCCTGACCCTTCCTGAACCCTATGCCCTTACATATACACCACCCTGAGCATCTAATGACAGCCCCCAAGTGTCCAAAATAATACTACAAGGTATATCTCAGCAAAATAATATGATATACCAACAATAAACATAAATGGCTCCTACCGTTTTTATTGCATCTGCCCCAACTCCTCCGGCAGCATGTTCCGTACACCCACCAACTTCCCCACCCCGTCCTCACCTTAAACCTATGTCCTCTGGTTCTCGGTTCCCCTACTCTGGGTAGGAGCCTCTGTGCATCTACCCGATCTATTCATCTCAGGATTTTGTACACGGATACAGAAAATAATTCACTATTTGAATCAGTGTGTGTGATGTGACGGGCAAATAAATACAAAATTAATTTTATTTCAACTCGTGGCCTAACGTAGCAAAAAAAAAAAATGATCTGACAGTTTACACAGAGAGTGGTGAATCTCTGGAATTCTCTGCCACAGAAGGTAGTTGAGGCCAGTTCATTGGCTATATTTAAGAGGGAGTTAGATGTGGCCCTTGTGGCTAAGGGGATCAGAGGGTATGGAGAGAAGGCAGGTACGGGATACTGAGTTGGATGATCAGCCATGATCATATTGAATGGCGGTGCAGGCTCAAAGGGCCTAATGGCCTACTCCTGCACCTATTTTCTATGTTTTTCTATGTAGTTTTAAAGCTAAACATGGAACTGACTTGTGCATAATGCCCTAAAAGAGATTGTAAACAAATATAGAGGCAAAAATTCTTCAGTGCTTTATTGATGCTTCTAAAGCCTTTGATCATGTTAATCACAGAAAGTGTTTGTTAAAATGAGTCAAAGAGTGGTGCCTATATACATTATGAGAGTTCTGGCTTACTGGTATGCCCACCAGACTATGCAAATAACATGGGGCAATAGGGTCTCAGCCCCATTTGGGGTTATCAATGGTGTTAGACAAGGCGGTATTTTGTCCCCAGTTCTTTTTAATCTTTATATTGATGATCTGTCCAAACAATTGAAAGCCTGTAATACTGGGTGCGTGATTGGTAATATTTTAGTGAACCATATTATGTATGCAAATGATCTTGTGGTTTTTAGTCCATCTAGCACTGGTCTCCTGCAGCTCCTTAGTATATGTTCTGAGTATGGTGTGGAACATGATATTAAATATAATGCTTGTAAGAATGCTGTTATGATCTGTACAACCAAAGAGGATAAATGTCTAAAATTTCCTGATTTTAAGTTGTCTGACAACAATCTTAGTGTCTGTAATAAGGTAAAACATCGGGCATTTTATTACAGAACAAATGACAGATGATGAGGATATTTATAGGCAACGACGTATGCTGTATGTACTGGCGAATTTCCCTTGCGTAAGTTTGGTGCGTGTACAGATGTGGTGAAGATGTCGCTGTTTAGAGCATATTGCACACTGCACTCCTGTGGTCGAACTATGGAAAGACAAGTTTGCAGACTAAAGGTGGCCTATAATGAAGCCGTGAGAACACTGCTAAACCTAGATGGTGTAGTGCTAGTAACATGTTTGTGGCTACAGGAGTCAGTACTTTCGAAACTATCCTAAGAAATCACATGTATAAATTCATTTGCAGGATAAATGACTCTAAAAATGTAATTATGTAGCCTTGCCAAACATAAGGTTTAGCACTACATGCTACGAATCCCAGTTGTGGAGACATTGGTATCGCTGTCTCGTTGTAGGACACTGATTTTTCTTTTCATTCTGGATTTTAAATCATGTATAGTGTTTTTTTTTAAAAATATATAATTTATGATGCTTTTATGTGATATACTAAGATTTTACATGTATGTTATGATGTTTTTATATGCAATGTATTTTTATGTAATGTTGTCTCGTGTTTGTACCTTGAGTCAAAAATAAGGTTTATTATAAAAGTGTATTATTTTACATGCTTGTATGAATTCTTCAATATGATTATGTATTATACAAAAATATGCAGATTCACACCTCCATGTATTAGTTGTCAAAAAGTAATTTGAGAGAAACACATTCAGTATTATAGCAAATATGTTGCATTCTATTTATGCAATCGTATTTCATAATTTATCACAATTTGATAAATTTATTAAGGGTATGATAAGTGTGGTGCAGGAAGAATGATTTCCCTTGTGGGGAAAAGCATAATTGGAGTTCACCAAAATAAGATAGTCACCAAAACGTCCAATAGGGAATTCGAAATAAACTTCCTTATCCAAAGAATGACAGAAGATTGGTGCAGATGGTACAGCTGCTGCCTCGGGGCTCCTCTGACCCAGGTTCAATCTTGATATCTGGTGCTGTGGGATTTGCAGTCTTCCTGCGATAATGTGGGATTCTTTCAGATGCTCTGGTTTCCTTCTACCACACAAAAATGTGGAGTTGGTAGTTTATATAGCCCCTGTAAATTGCCCCTAGATTAGATGAGTGGAACAATCTGATGGCAGTTGATGCGAAAATGAGGAGAAAAAAAGTAGGATTAGTGTAAATGGGTGTTTGGTGGTTGGTGCGATCACAGTGATTCCATGAGTGGAGAATGTAGGGGCTCTCTACTACATCAAGTAGATGAGGTGGGTAATATTGATGCATTTAATGGGAGGCTAGACAAGCACAAGAAAGGAATAGAGGGTTAGAGTAGCCCCAGAAATAGTGGATGCATTAGTGATAATTTTTCAAAACTCTAGATTCTGGAGTAGTTCCTGAGGATTGGATTGTAGCAAATGTAAACCCACTTTTTAAAAATGGAGGGAGAGAGAAAACGGGGAATTACAGACCAATTAGTCTAACATCGGTAGCGGGGAAAATGCTAGAGTCAGTTATTAAAGATGGGATAGCAGAACATTTGGAAAGCGGTGAAATCATTGGACAAAGTCAGCATGGATTTATGAAAGGTAAATCATGTCTGACGAATCTTATAGAATTCTTTGAGGTTGTAACTAGTAGAGTGGATAAGGGAGAACCTGGGGATGTGTTATATCTGAACTTTCAGAAGGCTTTCGACAAAGTCCCACATAAGAGATTAGCATACAAACTTAAAGTATTGGGGGTTCAGTATTGATGTGGATAGAGAACTGGCTGGCAAACAGGAAGCAAAGAGTAGGAGTAAACGGGTCGTTTTCACAATGGCAGGCAGTGACTAGTGGGGTACCGCAAGGCTCAGTGCTGGGACCCCAGCTATTTACAATATATATTAATGATCTGGATGAGGAAATTAAATGCAACATCTCCAAGTTTGCGGATGACACAAAGCTGGGTGGCAGTGTTAGCTGTGAGGAGGATGCTAGGAGGCTGCAAGGTGACTTGGATAGGTTGGGTGAGTGGGCAAATGCATGGCAGATGCAGTATAATGTGGATAAATGTGAGGTTATCCACTTTGGCGGCAGAAACATGAGGGTACATTATTATCTGAATGGTTGCCGATTAGGAAAAGGGGAGATGCAACGAGACCTGGGTGTCATGGTACACCAGTCATTGAAAGTAGGCATGCAGGTGCAGCAGGCTGTGAAGAAAGCGAATGGTATGTTGGCATTCATAGCAAAAGGATTTGAGTACAAGAGCAGGGAGGTTCTACTGCAGTTGTACAGGGTCTTGGTGAGGCCACAACTGGAGTTTTGCGTACAGTTTTGGTCTCCTAATCTGAGGAAAGGCATTCTTGCCATAGAGGGGGTACAGAGAAGGTTCACCAAACTGATTCCTGGGATGGCAGGACTTCCATATGAAGAAAGACTGGACAGATAGACTCGGCTTGTACTCGCTGGAATTTAAGAGATTGAGGGGGGATCTTATAGAGGCTTACAAAATTCTTAAGGGGTTGGACAGGCTAGATGCATGAAGATTGTTCCCAATGTTGGGGAACTCCAGAACATTGGGGTCACAGTTTAAGGATAAGGGGGAAGTCTTTTAGGACCGAGATGAGAAGATCTTTTTTCACACAGAGAGTGGCGAGTCTCCACAGAAGGTAGTTGAGGCCAGTTCACTGGCTATATTTAAGAGGGAGCTAGATGTGGCCCTTGTGGCTAATGGGATCAGGGGGTATGGAGAGAAGGCAGGTACAGAATACTGAGTTGGATGATCAGCCATGATCATATTGAATGGTTGTGCAGGCTCGAAGGGCCGAATGGCCTACTCCTGCATCTATTTTCTATGATTCTATGTTACACTGAGAGGAGTTAGATATGAAAAGCTGAAAAGAGATGCCAATGGAACATAAACACCAATGTGTACTGGCTGAGTCAAATGTTCTGCCATATATCCTAGCTACAACAAAGACCCCCCAGTGTATTACACCAATTTATACAGTCCACAAAACGGGAGCGAAAACCTAATGTAATATCATTATTTTTAAAATGTAATGCACACATTTTTCTTTCATTGAATTCTATCTCCAAATAAATATTATAAACAAAATTGTTTCTAAACATCATAATTTGTGAACAATACTTCAGAAAAGAAAAAAAGCGGTACATGTAATTGTGTTTTCTTTACTAATTACCTGACAAGATCCATCCCAAGTAGGGCCTCCGCCTCTGCTGCTGGCTCTCTGGTCACCACGGCTCCATTACCAATGCAGACGCCATGCTCATTCGCTCCCATTTCTGCCCCCCACATCCATGATGATTTGCTCAGTATTACTGCATGTGTCCTCTCTTCTTGATCAATAGTAATGTAGGTGCACTGCCAAATCAAACAATACAACCAAAGACTGATGAGCACAGTAACCTCACATTCTTCTGACTTCAAACCATCAACGAGCAATGATTATTCTTGTCCCCGTTTGGGTGCTGAGGGAGAGAGTAAGTTCATCCCATGGAGAATTTAGCCATAATCTTACCATCATTCCGAGGCAGTGATATCACACGGCTGAAAGACTGTAAATGTTAGGTTCCAATTAAAAAAGTGGATCGGGAGATAAAATCAAAAACAGCCCAGACAGCATCAAATTGGAGGACAGAAACCCTTGAGACACCAATTCAAGGCAAAGTTAAACAACATTAGGAAAGTATTAGATTAAAGAATATCAGTGTGAATTTGTCAAAGACAAATCGTTTGTACCAAGATGAGCTTTCTGATGAAGTAATAGACACTGTTGAAGCATTGTTCAGATTTTCAAAAGAGATTCGACAAGTTAACATATGATTGTGGAAGGTGGAAGCAGGTACTTCCACAACATTTAAGAGTACTTGAATCACCGGGGCATAGAAGACTATGAAGTGCTGATAAATGGGGTCAGTGTAGATAGGTATTGAAAATTAACATGGGCATGTTAAAGGACGTGTTTCTCTGCTGTAGGGCACTGACTCTCCAGTAAGCTGCTGAGTAAAATTGAAGTCATTGTATTAAAGAAAGCATGACAATGCGGGTTCATTATTGGCGAGGAAGATTCAGACTGGTAAAATGGCCAGACAAATAACAGAAGTGTTAAGTCATGCATTTTTGTTTACTGATGAGATAAAACAAACAGTATGATACAACTTTAAAGTGCATACAAAAATAAAGAGACTGGAAGTGCACACATGCACGCAAATGCTCAAGGGGTGCAGGGCAGAATGAGAAGGCAGTTTACAAAAAAGACAACATCTGCAGATATATTATTTGTCAAAGAGTTCAATACCAATTGAGCTATACTAAACATTTAAAAAAGCATTAATTTGGCCTCAGCCAACTTAATCCTGAGCAAAACAATTTAAAAAGCAAGTCAAAATTTAGCAGAATGTAACAGTTGAAAATCTTCACCTATGTGTAAACACTAAAAAATTAGATAAATAAAGAATTAGAGCAGAAAAGGGAGAATGTGATAGTTAAAAATGAAAGTGAATGATAGCAACAGGGTATTGACCAAAATAAAGTTAATGGACAGGCAAAAATAAATTACTGGTAAGATGAATTAATGTTATCTAGAATGTAATACTAAAGGGTGGTAGATGCAATAAGTAAGTTAGTTGGATAAGTAATTCAAGGGAAAAGAAAGGTTGAAGATTGTGGGGAAGATAAGGGGATTAGGATTTGAATAATTCTACCAAAAAAGCTGGCACATGCTAAATCAGCCTCTTTTCATGCTGCATAATTTTATGGTTCAATAAACACACAAGCAGTCAGCATTTCTGCAAATTTAAAACGTATCATTTATTTTTGGTTTTATATACTCACAATGTACTACTGTTGCAACAACTTCCTAAATTAAAATCAAAGGAATATCTCAAATCTAATGCACAATACAAAAATGTGCTAAACTTTATTCAGCAAATGAAGCAAATCAATGTGATGATTTTGAATGTAACCTTAGAGTTTAAATTACTTATTACTGAAGGGAACATTTACCTCATGCATATTGAAATATATTTTAAGTGTTTCAAAACTAAAAACATGTCAAGGGTAACATTGATTTTGCTTTAAAAGTAACCACCTAATTGTCTGAACAATAAAAACAGTTTCAGTGGCCACTTCGTTCCAAAGCTTCAGAATTTTAACAATTAACTCAGGAATTTCAAATTAACCATCCAGCTTTTCTCACAAAAAACCAAGCTTAAACTCAGAGGGTTAAGGGCTTGTCTCACTTGCATGCAATTGCATGCGTTTGGCGCGACCAAAGGTGGTCGCTTGAGGTGTATCGGTACCGTATGGCTGCGCGGGGCCGGTCCCATTAGAAAAGTGGAGTTGTGCGGGGCTGGTCCCGACATCGCGTGGGGCTCCGAAAAACTGACACTGTCCGAAATCTTGGCGCGCCAATGGCATGTCGGCACGCAGGCGCATTGCGGTCGTACGTAGCGTCTTGACGGCGTATGCAGCGTCTTGATGGCGTACGTCTGGCGCGTGGCATCGCGCGATGACGCCACCGCCCGGGGTGTGGCGTTGCGTGATGACATCACTGCCCGACGCTGTGCGATGCCCAAATTCAGTCGGCCCGCCTCCTGCCCAGCTGATTGGTAAATATGACGCAAATGACGGCACGTGCGTACTTAGCGTGAACTCCTCGTCCGTTTGGTCGCGCCGAACGCATGCAATCGCATGCAAGTGGGACAGGCCCTTTAGGCAGTGTCTATGGAAATAAATGAATAGGCAACATTTCCCATTGAAGCAATCCACCACTGGTCACATCTTCCCATTTCCCACCCCTTTCTGCTGATTCCTTGGACTGCTGATTGAAACTCAGTCCTAGTGCTGACCGCTTGACCTTCTTCAATATTCTGAGCAATTCCAAATTAAACATTGGACAGACATGACCAAACATTGCATTTCTGATCTTTTGACAGAAGCGAGTTTAGGGTGAAATAGCTGTAGAAAATATTTAGGTACCACATTAAATATTACCACATTTCCCCTCCAAAGTTTATCATACAGCGATGTCCCACGATTAGAACCACAGACCTCCAAGGATCAGGTAAGCTTTCCAAAGACATAATGGAATTTTCTCCTTGATGCCCAATTATATAAATTTCACCAAGATTTTAGATGCCACACCCCGTCAAGTGCAATCATGATGTCAGAGGCAATATCCTTTAAACCTAATCATGTAGCAATGCTTGAAAACTGTGTTGGATGAATAGCCCAGGTCCAGTTTAAAATTCTGAATTCAATGTTTGTTTTTAGATTTTATTGTCACGCCATATACCTCCCTTCATAATTATAACATTGTTTTATCCTAAATATTATTTTAATAATTATTGTTGAATACACAGTTACCCTGCTTGGTTAGTGCTACCTGACCGCACACGAGACTCAAATGGCCAGTGACCACCATCGAGAATGTTATCTGTTTAACTACAAATTCAAATTAAGAGCCCAGCCTGGGTCTGAGCTCTGCTGTCATTCCAAAAAAGTATCTTATTCCAAATAAGTTTCTAATTAAATTGCATCCCACGTTTCAGCCCTTGCAATTACTCCCCACTTTCACATTTCAACCACAAACTTTTGACTTACATTTCTGCATTTTAATGTACTCATTTGCACACTGAACTTTGTGGCTTGTGATGTAAAAACACACTGCATTTCAAATGATCAACAAGAACATTAGGGTTCCGGCCTCATGCTCTCTCTAAATAGTGGCATTTCACATGATGAGACGGAGCACTGGATGGCTGCAAGGGTGCTGCTAGCAGTAGAGAAAAATAGATGCAGAGCTATTTACTTGTACTTTCAGTAATCCACTCAAATCACTGATGTGCAAGATTCCACAAGTACCATAACTGAGGAAATAGTCATGTATTAAGAATTTTTAGAAAAAGCAAATCAGAATATCTTACAGAGACTCTGGGACTGAATATTAACCATTCTGCAATCACTGCAAAATAACGGAAGACTTGCAATTAAGCATGCCATTTTGTACAGTTAATGTACTATGAAACTAACCAAGGTCTGGCAAGAAATGGTCAACTCCAATTAAGAGGCATTGCGTTCATTCACCTGCAATTGGCCATCAATACCAACATCTGACTGAGCAAACTTCCGTCTCCAACAATTCAGTTCCAACTAGGATTCAGTTTTACGGCAATTGAAAGATCATAATTCCTCGGTCATGTGAGAGGCAGGTGGCAGCTCTTCACTATTAATCACTTCCCTATGGCTTGCAAACAGCTCAGGTTGCACCAGGGACTCTAAATTATGAACAAAGCTTTTACCATCTGCAACCTTTGATCTGTTCTATGCACCAAATTGCAGCATGTGCATTCTCTTTTGTCTCATAGTCTTCATTTTAAGTCTCTTCTTACCTCAGGTTGTATTTTGCAACTTAATGACAGAATCTGGTTTACGCTTTACATCAATCCCCATTGTTTTTCCCAGCAATATAGTGGGCTAAATCATGCCGATTAAGGCCAGAGGTTCTGAAGGGAACAACAAGAATTCTGACATTCACAATGAAGTTTTGCCTGGAATGTTAGTTTAGAGATACAGCTTTCAAAAAGGCCCTTCAGCCCACCGATCCCACACTGACCAGCGATCCCCATACATTAACACTATCCTATACTAGGGGCAATTTAAAAAAAATATTTTTATACCATCAATTAACCTACAAATCTGTACGTCTTTGGATTATGGGAGGAAATCAAAGTTCTCGGAGAAAACCCACGCAGGTCACAGGGAGAACGTACAAACTCCATACAGCCAAACACGCTGAACCAGGGTGAAACCCGGGTCTCTGTAAGCACTGTAAGGCATCAGCTCTATCACCGTGCCACCCACAACACGCTGCATGTCAAATTACATCACATCTGCCACCAGTTTGTCACTGGAGTTGACATGTAGCACAGAGCCTCGTCCTAGTGGGACCACCCCCAAAATTACATTGGTAGGGGGCTGAGAGAAGAGGGAAGGAATGTCGAAAAGCCTATCTCCATTTATGTTTTCAATAAGATCAAATGTGACAGACAATTGGAGATCCCATAGTTTTGAATATTCAAGAAAAGCAGAAATAAGTCGATTTAATATCCCACTCCCGGGTGATATCCCACGTTGTGGGTCAAAACTGATATTCCAATAGTCCTTTTTGTTCCCTTCGCACCAATGCATTGAACACCGAATTTCTATCACCAGTGCCAAGTCACTATCCATTCTTCTGTGCTTCAAACTCTTACCTCATTCTGTTACTTTCCCAAAATCTTGTACTCCATTCCTATTTTTTTTTTCTAACGGTCCTCTCACATTCATCTATCTTCAAAATTGATATTTTCTGCTAAGTTTGTCTTCACCTATCTCGTTGTACTCCCACCAGCGTTGTTAACATCTCCCGTTTGTAGTATGTATTTTCTTCCTCCTTTATTTTTTAAAATATTTTATCACCTCATCCTTTCAAGATTTGAGAGTTTTCTTCAAACATGAAGCTAAATTGTTCCTCCATTCACACTAAATTCCAACATTTGCTTCTACTTCTATCTCTTCACAAACTATACCAAATGGTGATGCTTGGTTATTAATTTACAGCGCACTGGATACATCTGATGTACTTAAGAGAATTTTAAGAATATAAAGTTACACATGATCATTTAATTAAAAATCTTGACATATTAATTGGCACAGCTTCTCTGCCTGCCAATATAAACCCTTAAAAAGAAGTGTTTGGGTTTACTTTTCTGGTATTATCCAGTAATCTACTTCCATGAGCTCCATCTACTTTTCAACCCCATTAAGATATCCGTTTTTCAATTAATGTGATCTTATTTTTCTTTTACATTTTCAAAGCTTTAACTAAAAACAAATTGTGAGCCTCAGTGGCCAAAGCACTGATCCTTGTGGGACCTCCCATTCCAGTATATTGAATAATACTTTCTCAATACACTCTTTCTGGATTGCAGCCAAATCTCTATCTATTCTATTATTTGTCTCATGTATCAATCTACCTAGTCTATAGTCTTGCTATGATTATATTACATTATCGTTGTCATGCTCTCTTAACCTCAAATAATTCAACGATTTTCCTTATACAAGAATTTTCCTCTTGGAATTGAGAAATTAGCTATTGATTATTATATTTTTCTGTTTCACTATGTCGTCAAGTTTTTTTTTTCTAGCTGCTGTGGGAAGGGGGTGGGCATTGAATACAGCACATGGAAGGAGATTGAATCCTTTCTCTCAAGACTGATATCTAGATGTATTCCATTTTCTTTTAAAAATATAACCATTGTATTAACTATTCACCAGTCCACTGACTGCATATCTTTATCCAACAAGTTATCCATTGTAAAAGTATCTGCCAGCTGCTCTCTGCATTCATTTAATGTGTAAGTGGATTTTAAATGTTGATGATCTGGACAGCATATAACTTTGGATTGTTTTATACGTTTTCTTCTTTCAAATATTGTTTTATCGCATCCCAATTTCTTCTTATTCTCTTGCCCAAATGCATCCTGTATATATTTTTTCCTCACTTTCAATATCTCCTTCTAATTTTGGCAATGTATTGGTGTTTAGATTGATCTTCCTTAGAGCAAAATATTTTTCCTTGGATCTGTTCAACACCATTTTATATTTCACATTCATAATTTTTACAATGTTTGCCAATATTGGCCTGGATTTCTGGTTGGAGTATGGTGAAGTTCAGATGTTTTTCACACTAATGGGGCACACTAATATTGCAGCATTTGGGACCTCTCTGCTGAATAGGTTAAAAAGGGAGTCGCAAAATTGCTGCCAGTGGTTCAGAATTCCTCCATTGAACCACTCCCACAGATCTTGTAAATACTTACCGGTACACAGCAAGCAAAATCAAAATACAATAACAAAAATGTAATGTATTTCCAAGTTGTTGCAAGCTGTAGCTTTTAAAATGATATACAAAGCCATGATCACTACTGAGAAATTGTTCTGACCTTCAAGACTAAATGCATGCATAAAATATACTTTCCTTAAACATTTCAAAATTATGGATATCATAACTTGCATTAAAAAAAAATTGCAGCTCAATCTTGCATGCTCCTAACTCATTTCACACGCACTATAAAAGTTAAAATATATTAAAATGTTGCTATATTAAAAGCTTCTTATCAGAATTGTTTAACAGTGGGCACAGCAGTAGAATTGTTGCCTTAAGGGCCTGTCCCACTTGGGCATCATTTGCACGTAATTTACGTGACATCATTTACAGGTCGCGACGCATTACGCGCGCATGGTGACGTAGGCAGTGACGCGCAGTCGAGTGCGGCGCCCCAGGATTTTGGGATGATACAAGTGTAAATTGGCCCTCGTGTGTGTAGGATGGTGTGTAGGATAGGATGTGCGGGGATCGCTGGTCGGTGCGGACTCAGTGGGCCGAAGGGCCTGTTTCCATGCTGTATCTCTAAACTAAACTAAATATGACTGGCACGATGTCTCAGATGCAAGAAGTTGAGGATCCAGTTAAACTGAAGCCCATGGCCATTGGTAATATACAAATGCACATTCCTTTGCACCACACCCCGGGTTAATTTTAGATTGAAAATTATAAATTTTAAATTGTAAATTCACAATTGATCTTATTATTTTCAGAGCAGTTACAAGCCTCTGTAATCCACTTGGCAGACATACTCACCAATCACACTCTTAAAAGTTCTGATCATTTTGTTTTGGCCTGGCCAAGAATTTCAAACAAACATAAATATTTGAATATTTTAATAATTATGATCAAAGTACTTCAAATCTAATTCTCAGACTATATAATTTAAATATTCTCCTTATTACTTTACCATTTGACTCCACGTGTAATTCTATTTCTACTGTTCTGCACTCCTGCATTCTTCAGCCTCACATTTATTAAATGAGCCATGCTGCATGTCATAATAAAAACATTCTAATTACTGTTTAATTATCTATAATAACAAATTAAGTTTCTTAATTCTTTAAGTTTCAATTTCATTTCAGCCTTGCAACAAGTAAATTCTTATTTACTGTGAGCAGAAATGAACTGTTTTTAATTTAAAATTGAATTCAACTGGGATGTCAAGCTTTCAAGTGCACATCAACATCATACTTTATTTCCTTATTACCTCTCGAGCTCCTCTGCAATCCAGACTTTATAAAACTCATCAGGACAAATTAAATAAAAATTCCCTCTGGTTAAATTTTGGCAAGATGTAGCTAGCCTATTTAACTCATATGACTCACTCTAATTTTCTGTTCACATTCTTGGTGTCTTACTTGCCAAAGATTAGCTTCAGACCATTGTTAAGACGATCCATCTCCATAAAGTAATCTGTCATCATCTCTGTCCCTCCTCTGCAGAAATCCTCACTCCTAGGACTGTGCTACCCCGCCTTCTGACTGACTGCCTGCATTTTCTTTTCCTCTTTCACTCCATTTCCAATAGTATGGAGATGATGTTTTCAAACCTCACCCTAATCAGGAGTATATCAGCAATGCTGACAAACAAGCTCCTCAAAATTATTCTAAACAGATATCAAATGCATGGATGGATATTCCTAGAATAAGGAACCTTCCTTTGCAAGAAAGCTCTGCAGCACTCAAAACTAAATTATTCTCAAAGGAAAACAATAAGAAAATAAACATTGGAAAACAAATCTTGTCAGATAGCATTCAGTGTTCTAAGTGTTTGCTGAGGTACAGGAGATAATTAACCAAATGTCAATGAACACAGATGCTAACAATTCCTTTGATTCTTCAGCCACAACTGTTATCTTTGTTTAGAAATGTAGTAACCATCAAAAAGGTTTATCAGCTGTTCAAATAGCTAATTGGATTCTGAAAGCCTCCTGCTGTCCCACATGACCAGTTTCTCTGGGGGAGCCTATTCTTACCATTTCGTAAATAATGAGGTTTGCTGGGGGTTTTTAAAAACAGTTGAGAACAAAAAAAAATTGTATTTGAAGGATTACTTTGAAGAACAGCACGAGTAATTTTTTTATTTGTCCAGTATTTCCCAATATATTAAATGAAATTTGTCTTAATTTTACTATAATTTAAATCTGTCAAAGTCCATGCTTCATATTTAAATAATTGCAGCACAATGCCATTTACATCAACGTATGACCGATGATAATCAATTACAGTACTTAGTATTGAGTTAAGCATCAACATTTTACAGCAAGAGGATGCTCACCTTTCTTTTGATAATGTTATTACTCTTATCCATAGACGAGACACGTCCTCTGGGAGTGCTTTTTGTGGACATAATTCCATTAGCATTCTGCTCAGTGATCAAGATCCAGCATTCAACAATACCACTCCATGAACTACACACTTTGAACTCCGACAGCCGTTTAGGCAGAAAGCTACCAACATCAGATGTTGGAGGATTTAATAAATGCAACTAACTGCCAGTTAAGTTCAATTTGATCAACTGACTTGGAGTGCAATAGGCTTAAGCGAAATATTCTTTAGGTCACTGCTATTAATTTAGAAGCTGATCCTTACAATTATCTTAAACAATTTCCAAAATATATTGTAATTTATTCAACACATAAAATTTAATTTAGGTATACAGCACATCAAATATCACGTTAGAAAAGTGAATTAAAAAATATTCAACTGTAAAAGAAAATAATGGTTTCTTACCTGAACCTTAGATCCTGGTTCATGGGAATTAGGTGGAATATAAATAACTTCTTGAACTTCATTGCCAGGCCTTGCTGAATTTTTTCCAAATATTATATGTGCATCCTCAGTGGCAGAAGGCAGAGCTACAAAGCAAGAGCTGGTAGGAGCTACAGACATCCTAAAGTTTAGAGGAAAATGAACAGGATTAATGTTAAATATGCTGTAGTAAAATGTGCAGCAGCATTTGTCACAAGCTTGACTTGTCCTTTCCACCTCTACAATAGCGTTTTGAGTGGCACCTTATTCAAATTGCAAGCTGATGCTGTTAAAAGCTAGGCAATAAGATGCCTGGAATGACTCAAGGTAAGCAATACTATTTCCAATATGATCACACTAAATTATAGGAAGTTTAGCAGTACAGAGGGATTGAGAAATAATTGGGTCCATTCAAGGTCATTTCGGGATAAAGTTAAAGAAAATATTGGAAGGACAACAAAACAAAATGACTCAAAACATTATTAATTTCAAAAATCTCTTGCATTAGTTGAATTTCCATAAATTGCAGTCACCATTGATACAGCTATTTCAATGTAGCAAAATTTGTTAAACTCATTAACTTCCCTTGTATCTTGTGGGTCAAGTGTTTTTTAAATTGTCAATCTTGTAAATGTCTTGTGTTATAACTTTTGCTATTAATATTAATTTTAAGGAATTCCTCAATGGATGGAGGGGAGAGATAAGGAAATTACACTGTTTAGGTTAAATGTAGTTAAATGTAAAAACTATTGGCAGAATGAACAAATTGCAGAATAATCAAAAGGCCAGAATGAGAAGGTTTACAATATTCTAGAGAGTTGTCGTGTGGGTAGAATTTACCAAGACAACAGCATGGAGGAAGATTAGTTCAATAGCAAATCTTAAGTCATTATTTAATTTTGAACTGGTGTAGGTCAGCAAATATAGGTGTGGTAGATGAGCACAACATGGTGAGAATAAAGACATTGGCAGCATTTTACCAAATGAATTTAATTAAACTATAATAAGGGGCACTAGTGAGAAGATAACTGCAATAGTCAAATCCAGAGGTAACTTGTGAATGGATGTACTTCAGCAGGTGTACTGAAACCGAAAATAATCAATGTCACCGGGGATAAAGAGCAAGTTAATAATGGACAGAGGAGGTTCAAATCATAACTTGTGTGCCTGAGTTGTAGACAGACTGGTTCATTTTCTAGAGAATAGAACTTGTGTTGGAACACAGTGATTAAAGGCATGCCCTTCCCAATGTTAAGACATTTTCAACTCACCAAGAACACTCTATTGAATAAACAAGATGCTTGCCTGAGAATGGAAGGGTCAAGAGGCATGATGGTGAGGTAAATATGGTTGTTAGTTGCAATGACATTGAAACTGACTATTGATTTTGGATGAAATTGCTACAGAGTAACATGTAAATGAGAAATAGGTCTAAAATCGATCCTTTGGTCACACCTATCATAAAAGTATGCGACGAGAAGAGAACCATTCTGGTGGAATTCCTGGGTCCAATTAAATACTCGGTAGTTGAGGCATAGAGACATACAACAGGGAAACAGGCCCTTTAGCCCAACAAAAAAAAGACACAGAGTGCTGGAGTAACTCAGTGGGTCAGGCAGCATCTCTGGAAAACATGGATAGGTGATGTCGGGGGTCAGGACCCTTCCTCAGCCCAACACATCCATTCTGATCAAGATGTCCAATCCAAGCTACTCCCATTTGCACATACCCAGCCCACAGCTCTTTATCTCTTCCTAAGCATGTCCCGGTATAAATGATTTTTAAATGTTATTGTACCTGCCTCAATTACATCATCTGTCAATTCATTCCATATACCCAACATCCTATCTGTGAAAACGTTGCTACATGGGTTCCTATGAAATCTATTCCCTCTCACTTTAAACCTTTGCTCCAACTTCTAGTAACCCTGCATTCCCTCCCTCTCCACCCCTCCCTCACCCAAGTCTTTCATTCTCACTTTGCTACAGCTAACATTGACCCATTTCCTTTATCATTGTTACTTTTTTTGCATATCTTTCATTCATTTTTTCTATATCTCTCTACCACCAGGAGGCGCCGCACGACTGCCTCGCCAACGTTCTGTATTTGTCTTTTTCATTCTTTGTGTTTTTAATTTGTTGTAAAATGTATGTTTTAGCTTATATTTTATTTTTGAATTTGTGTGTGGTGGGGGAAACTTTTAAATCTCTTTTCTCGACGGAGATGCGACTTTTTCTGTGTCGTATCTCCGTCAGCACTGTGGCCTAACATCGTGGAGTTGGCGGCCTCTTGTTTGGGGCTTCTAGAGCTCCTAAACCGCGGAGCCTGTGGACTTTAACATCTTGGAGTAGGCAATCCCTTTGCCAGGGGTCGGCCTTTGGTGTTCCAACCTGCGGGAGCTGCGGACTAACATTGTGAAGCTCGTGGTCCCTGGTTAGGGACTGATTTTGGGTACTGCAAGCCGATGGTTCGACTCCCCTGACCGCGGGCGGAATGGAGGAAAGAAGTTCAGACTTTATTGCCTTCCATCACAGTGGGGAATGTGGAGGAGCCACTGTGGTGGATGTTTATGTAAATTTTTTATGTAGTTGTGTGTCTTGTTGCTTTTTTGGTATGATTGTATGGCTAACCAAATTCCTCGTATGTTGCAAAACATACTTGGCTAATAAATTACGATTACGATGAGTAAGATTATGAAGATTATGATTATCATCATCTATATCTCTTGTTCGCGTCCCATGACTTTCTCTCTGAAGAAGGGTCTCGACCCGAAACGTCACCCATTCCTTCTCTCCAGAGATGCTGCCTGTCTCCTAGAGTTACTCTAGCATTTTGTGTCTATCTTTGGTTTAAACCAGCATCTACAGTTCCTTCCTACACATATCGCTAGTGCAGCCTCACTAACGTTTTCTAAAATTGTTACATAACATCCCAACTTCTATAATGTGTTATAGACACAAAATGCTGGAGTAGCCCAACAGTACAGATTACATCTCTGGAGAAATGGGTGACGTTTCGGGTCAAGACCCTTCTTCAGACCCCATAATTCTGCACATTTCCGCCACCTTCAACATCCTATCACCAGTCTTCTCATCCCCGTTCCACTTACTGTAGAGACCACTCTGTCTGCAACTCCTTGGTTCAGTCGTCACATCCCACCCAATCTGTCCCTCCCCAGGCACATTCCCGTACAACTGCAGATGTAACATCTGTCCCTATACCTCCTCTCACACTTCCACCTAGAGATCTCAGCAGACCTCACAGTTTAAGGATAAGGGGGAAGTCTTTTAGGACCGAGATAAGAAAATCATTTTTCACGCAGAGAGTGGTGAATCTATGGAATTCTCTGCCACAGAAGGTAGTTGAGGCCAGTTCATTGGCTATATTTAAGAGGGTGTTAGATATGGCCATTGTGGCTAAAGGGATCAGGGGTATGGAGAGAAGGCAGGTACAGGATACTGAGTTGGATGATCAGCCATGATATTGAATGGCGATGCAGGCTTGAAGGGCCGAATGGCCTACTCCTGCACCTATTTTCTATGGTTCTATGACCTTCTGGGTGAGGCAGAGGTTCAGGCACATCTTTCAACCTTGTCTACTGATTCCGATGTAGCTTCCTTTGGTGAGACCAAGTATAGACTAGATGACTGTTTCAGCAAAGGGCTACCAAGGGCTGCTGGAACTCCCACTTGCTAACCATTTTAACTCTCCTTCCCATTTTCATGCTGACATTTCTATCCTGGCCTCCTCCATTGCCAAAATGAGGTCACATGCAAACTGGAGGAACAGTACCTTGTTTGGGTAGCTGGCAACAAATGGTATGAACATTGAACTTCCAGTAATAACCTTCCTTAACCTAACCTACATCACCTTCATTTTCCCTGCCTCCACTTCTTGAGCACACATTAACTCCCACCACCCTGCCCCTCCTTATTATGCTTATGTCCTATCCTCGAGATCCCTCTTATCCCCACTCTTTCCACTCCCTCATCCACCCATTTCCCCCTCCAGCCTTTCACTTCACTCCTCCCCATTTCCTAATCTGACACCCCTTGATCTTTTTCACTAGCATTTGCCACTTGCTCCCCCCATCTGCCATTCAAGTCTCACTGATCTGTATCCACCTGCCATTTACCTGTTTTGTCCACTACCCCCTCTCTTTTCTACATTTCTCTACCCACTCCATCGATCAGAGGAAGAATCCCATCCAAAACATTGTCTATCCATTTACCTCCACAGATTCCCTTGGGATGGTTGCTACGGAGTCAATTGGCCACCTCTTCAGAGGATGGATTTGCGAAGAGGGACCTGGAGAATGATACTTGTCATGGTTCATCCCACACAGCACCTTAACTGCAAACCTTCTGATTGTCTGGCTGCTCACAGGGACATATTCACAGATAGACATCGTGTGCTGCTGGAAAACACTTGGTTTAGTGAAAAACACTTTTTGCTCTGCCCAAAACTTGTTGGTCTCCCGTCAAGGAATGTTGCCCGTTTGGTCTAGGTTCTAGGTTCCTTCTGCTGACAGACATTGAGGGGTCGGGTCCAGTCCTCACAAACATGGGAAAATATATCCCAGGGGGCCGCAAGGGTGTTTTGTTTAAAGTTAAGTGTGAACAGTGCTGAGTGTGACACTAATGCTGAGAACATCTGTAGAGTTTTTGCACATCTTTTGTTTAGTATATAATTTTTATTTTGAATAAGGTATATTTTTGGAAATTAAAAAATCTTTCCACAGAGGCTGCCTGACATGCTGAGTTCCGTCAGTAATGCCAGGGAACATTAAGTAATTGAACAGAATAAAAAACAAACGCATTGCACTGGTTCAAATCTCTTTAAAACTAATACTAATTAAACTTTCAATTACAACCTCTGCCTTATTGATCAGGAACTCTCTTCTGAAGATTCCATGTTTTGCCTATTTTAAACTTAGTATTAGATTCGAAGAGCTACTGGTAATAATTGAGCAAATTAATACATATCATCTTAATCTTGAACCATAGACAAGATATAGATGTTCGCCTGACAAAGCATATTCTTAAAACCTGCTCCTCTCCTCCTCCCCTCCCCCCAATTCTGACCAGATCAGCTCCCAATGGTCACACAGATACAGTCATTATCCACAGTTCAATGGGAAACTCTCAACGGGGGTGCCAGAAGGATAAATGCATCTTCCAGCTGCAGATAATCCCATAATTTCAAATGCCATATCCGACTCAGCAGTTAAAATTTGCAGATTCAAACTCCTGAATAATTAAATGTATTTAATGGTACATATACACAACATTGAACTATTCCAATATTTGTTTTATTCATAGCCTGAAGATGCCTCTGCAGAAGTAGTATGGAAGATATAGTCAGATGGTTATTGCTCTTTGGATAAAATAGCATGACACAGAATTAGGCAAACAGCAAACCAAGCAGCATCGATTAACTCGGGGGGGGGGGGGGGGGGGGGGAGAATAATCAGGAAGCAATTGTAGATGGGTGTAAAATAGATTATGGATTCGATAATAAATCACTGGCTTCCCTAGCTATTGAACCCAGTGTTTCAAATCATTCAAAATAATTTACCAGAGTTCCACAATTGGATCAACATATTCCATTGTTTTCTGAAACATTTATTGTCACCTTCAGTTTAGCCTTATAATAAAAATAGGTTAATGAAAAAATCAGGAGCATTTTATGGTAACCAAATAATATCATCAGAATTAAATTGTTCTCAAATTAAAACGTGCTTAAAACTAAATAATACATTACAGATCTCAAAATGTACTCATTAAAATACATGTAAAGTTTCAAAAAATATTTCCTGAATGGGTGGAGCACTAATATTTTCCCATTATAATTTAATAAACTTTGATGCCAAGAAAAAAATCATAGTAATTATATTATTGACCTAGATCATTTCCATATTTTTTCAGTTCATTATATAGTCATCATCCCAGATTTAGATCTTTGCATAGAAAATACTTCAAAAATGTGATCAACTATTAAAAACCACATCCACAAGAATAATTTTGTTACAAACAAGTTATTTTTTAAATTCCCAAACTTTTAATTGCAAGGAATAAAGGAAAGATATCTCCTTTTTACACAACTTGCAGGTGCAAGTTGTGTAAAATGTTAACAGATTACTCTTTCTCCAGTGTTTTTCCTACCCACAAAAATAAGCCTGTTAACAATTATGCAAAGCCAAATACAATATCAACATATTTCACCGAGACAAACGGAGTAAAACAATTCTCAAAATTGAAATGCAGTTCACTGTTAATGTTGGAAAATCTACTTGTGCAATTAGGAGACTATTTCAGATTCTTAAGAAATGCCAATTCAAAGTTACCACCATAAAGAATTTATATTATCCAAGTTACTTTTTCCACATTATTCTCACCAAAAAAGTAATAGTTGCAGCTAACATCCGATTTCTTGGAACAAGTTCTATCAAGAGTGACAATTCACAACTAACCTCAAAAGGAGAAAGTTTTAACTTGTTGGAATATTATTTGTTTCAAGTTCCATTTGTGTTTTCATGTATATGCAGGAGCAACAAACGTTCTCAGCCCAGTAAAACTCCATTATTCTTGCATGGAGCTTTGGTGGTGCTGGACTGGCAAATTTGCAGGACTTTATTCCTATTAACACATCCATCTCACTTTTTTTTTTAAATGCAGTAGTATAGTTGTATAATATTTTTCAGTGAACCTAGTAAACATCAAAGGAATCTACGCCCCAGTGAGTTTAAAGGAAGCAGAGAACCAGGACCCCTGTGTGCCTCGAGGGAATAATGGAACCAAGATCTTGGTGTGATACAGGGAGCTCTAGAATCAGCACCTAGTGAGCAGATGAACCAAGGATTTCTGAACCATTGAATAATGGATTATCGCAGTCTTACACTACCAATGCCTCTCTTTGCAATGATAAGAAAAACAATCTGACAAAATCAATTGAAGATACTGAAACTGAAGAGCATTTTTGTGAAGCTACATAAAAACAATAGTCACAGAGTGTGGAAACAGGCCCTCCAGCCCAATTTGCCCACATCAGCCAACATGTCCCAGCTACACTAGTCCCACCTGGCAGCATTTGGTCCACATAGAGGAACCAACGAGAGAGCAGGCTATTTTAGACTGGGTATTGAGTAATGAGGAAGGGTTAGTTAGCAGTCTTATTGTGCGTGCCCCCTTGGGCAAGAGTGACCATAATATGGTTGAGTTCTTCATTAGGATGGAGAGTGACATTGTTAATTCAGAAACAATGGTTCTGAACTTAAGGAAAGGTAACTTTGAGGGTATGAGATGTGAATTGGCCAAGATTGACTAGCAATCAATTCTAAAAGGGTTGACGGTGGATACGCAATGGAAGACATTTAAAGCCTGCATGGATGAACTACAAAAATTGTTCATCCCAATTTGGCAAAAGAATAGATCAGGGAAGGTAGTGCATCCGTGGATAACAAGGGAAATCAGGGATAGTATCAAAGCAAAGGATGATGCATACAAAGTAGCCAGAAAAAGCAGCATACCAGAGGACTGGGAGAAATTCAGAGACCAGCAGAGAAGGACAAAGGGCTTGATTAGGAAAGGAAAAATAGATTATGAAAGAAAACTGGCAGGGAACATAAAAACTGACTGCAAAAGTTTTTATAGATATGTGAAGAGGAAGAGATTAGTTAAAACAAATGTAGGTCCCTTGCAGTCAGAAACAGGTGAGTTGATCATGGGGAACAAGGATATGGCGGACCAATTGCATAACTACTTTGGTTCAGTCTTCACTAAGGAAGACATAAATAATCTGCCGGGAATAGCAGGGGACTGCGGGTCAAAGGAGTACTTGAGGGAAATCCAGGTTAGTCGGGAAGTGGTGTTCGGTAAATTGAATGGATTAAAGGCCGATAAATCCCCAGGGCCAGATAGGCTGCATCCCAGAGTACTTAAGGAAGTAGCTCCAGAAATAGTGGATGCATTAGTGATAATCTTTCAAAACTCTTTAGATTCTGGAGTAGTTCCTGAGGATTGGCGGGTAGCAAACGTAACCCCTCTTTTTAAGAAGGGGGGGAGAGAGAAAACGGGGAATTACAGACCAGTTAGTCTAACATCGGTAGTGGGGAAACTGCTAGAGTCAGTTATTAAAGATGGGATAGCAGCACATTTGGAAAGTGGTGAAATAATTGGACAAAGTCAGCATGGATTTACGAAAGGTAAATCATGTCTGACGAACCTTGTGGAATTTTTCGAGGATGTAACTAGTGGCGTGGATAGGGGAGAACCAGTGGATGTGGTGTATCTGGACTTCCAGAAGGCTTTCGACAAGGTCCCACATAAGAGATTAGTATATAAACCTAAAGCATACGGCATTGGGGGTTCGGTATTGATGTGGATAGAGAACTGGCTGGCAAACAGGAAGCAAAGAGTAGGAGTAAACGGGTCATTTTCACAATGGCAGGCAGTGACTAGTGGGGTACCGCAAGGCTCAGTGCTGGGACCCCAGCTATTTACAATATACATTAATGATCTGGATGAGGGAATTGAAGGCAATATCTCCAAGTTTGCGGATGACACTAAGCTGGGGGGCAGTGTTAGCTGTGAGGAGGATGCTGGGAGACTGCAAGGTGACTTGGATAGGCTGGGTGAGTGGGCAAATGTTTGGCTGATGCAGTATAATGTGGATAAATGTGAGGTTATCCACTTTGGTGGCAAAAATAGGAAAACAGACTATTATCTAAATGGAGGCCGATTAGGAAAAGGGGAGATGCAGCGCGACCTGGGTGTCATGGTACACCAGTCATTGAAAGTAGGCATGCAGGTACAGCAGGCAATGAAGAAAGCGAATGGTATGTTAGCTTTCATAGCAAAAGGATTTGAGTATAGGAGCAGGGAGGTTCTACTTCAGTTGTATAGGGTCTTGGTGAGGCCACACCTGGAGTATTGCGTACAGTTCTGGTCTCCAAATCTGAGGAAGGACATTATTGCCATAGAGGGAGTGCAGAGAAGGTTCACCAGACTGATTCCTGGGATGTCAGGACTGTCTTATGAACAAAGACTGCATAGACTCGGTTTATACTCTCTAGAATTTAGGAGATTGAGAGGGGATCTTATAGAAACTTACAAAATTCTTAAGGGGTTGGACAGGCTAGATGCAGGAAGATAGTTCCCGATGTTGGGGAGGTCCAGGACAAGGGGTCACAGCTTAAGGATAAGGGGGAAATCCTTTAGGACCGAGATGAGAAGGAATTTTTTCACACAGAGAGTGGTGGGTCACTGGAACTCTCTGCCACAGAGGGTAGTTGAGGCCAGTTCATTGGCTATATTTAAGAGGGAGTTAGATGTGGCCCTTGTGGCTAAGGGGATCAGAGGGTATGGAAATAAGGCAGGTACGGGATACTGAGTTGGATGATCAGCCATGATCATATTGAATGGCGGTGCAGGCTCGAAGGGCCGAATGGCCTACTCCTGCATCTAATTTCTATGTTTCTATGTTTCTACTTCTCCAAACTTGTCCTATTCATGTACCTGTCTAATTGTTTCATAAATGTTGGGATAGTCCCTGCCTCAAGTACCACCTCTGGCAGCTTGTTCCATATTTCCACAACCCTTTGTGTGAAAATGTTACCCCTTGGATTCCTATTAAATCATTTCCCCTTCACCCTTAACCTATGTCTTCTGGTCCTCGATTCATCTACCCTGGGCAAGAGACTCTGTGCATCTATTCCGCTCATAATCTTATACACCTCTTCAAGATCACCGCTTACCCACTTGCGCTCCAAGGATTAGAGTACCAGAACTGAGATGAGGAAAAGCTTTTTCACCGAGAGAGTTATGAATCTGTAGAATTCTCTGCCACAGAAGGCAGTGGAGGCCAATTCACTGGATGTTTTCAAGAGTTAGAGATATCTCTTAGGGCTATGGGGATATGGGGAGAAAGCAGGAAAGGGGTAATGATTTAGGATGACCAGCCATAATTATATTGAATGGCAGTGCTGGCACAATGGGCCGAATGACTTACTCCTGCATCCATTTTCTATGTTTTTGCTCAACCTCGGCCTATAGCTCAGACCCTCTGGCCCAGGCAACATCTTCGTAAACCTTCTCTGTACCCTTTCCAGCTTGACAACACCTTTCCTATAACAGTGCCCAGAACTGAACAGAAATACTCTAAATGCGGCCTCACCAACGTCTTATACAACTGCAACATGACCTCCCAACTTCTGTACTCAATATACTCTGGATGATGAAAGCATGTGCCAAAAGCCTTTTTTGACCACCTGATCTACCTGAAACTCCACCTTCAGGAATCATGCATCTGCATTCCTAGATCCCTTTGTCTACCTTCATACACGACAGAACCTTCAGCACCTCTTCGACCACAACACTGACTGCTCAAGACATGTATGTTCAAGAAAAGACTTAATCAGACTTATATGTCTGATGTGTCTCTAGATTCCTTCGTACTGACCCTTCTTTCTTCAAATATTATTCGGTAAAGTGAGTGGAGGTAAATGTTTATTAACAACGATGGAAGTCATTAAAATTACTTCTACCAACTTTTGCTGGGTTCTTTTTAACAGTACAGTGTTTTTTATTACTGCACTGCAACATCACTTGTTTTGTATTTGAATCACTATTCACTTTTGGGGGGGAGGGGGGGTTTAGGACATTTTTTAAATGGAAGTGCCAACAATATCAAGAAGAGACAAGTACACACTTAACACCTAGAAGGCTAAGGTATTGTGTTGCACCATATGACAGAAATGTACTAAAATAATTTATAATGCAAGATACTACGCAAAAGAAAATTGGTGGAATCACGTTTTGCAGCTGGAACTTAAGGGGTATTAATGAGCCAATCAAACGGGGGGGTAAGATTTTGGTACAATTAAAATAATTAAATGCCGATATAACTTTCTTACAGGAAACACATTTGAAACCACAAGCTCAGATAAGGCTGAACGCTAATTGGATCGGTCAGACACACTTTTCATATATTTCTAAATCTAGAGGTACGGCAATTATAATTCGTAAAGGAATACCATTTAAACCAAAGAATACAATAATAGACAAAGATGGGAGGTATGTTATAGTTACAGGAGAGATACTCTCGACCTCATTTACCTTGGTAAATATTTATGCTCCTAACTTTTATAACCCTCAATTCTTTAACAAAATTTTGAATCTAAACTAAGAGCCTAATTATCAAAATGTGATATTTAGGGGACATTTTAACTGCGTCCTTGATAATTATCTGGATAATTCATCACAACAAAAAAAGGTTAAACATAAAATCTAACAAAATATTAAATACATATATAAAAAATACATACATAACAGATGTTTGGAGGATTGCAAACCCAGCTGGATGGGAATACTCCTTCTACTCAATGGTACATAAAACATATTCACGCATTGATTACTTACTAATAGACACAAAATTAATTCCATTCACATCAAATCCTAAATACCATAGTAGCATTATTTTGGATCATGCCCCGTTAATTTTTTTCCTAAAAATAGGTTTGACCAATAAAAAATCGTTTTGGAGATTCAATCCCCAAATTGTAAACAGCCCTCAGGGTTTCGCATATCTAAGACAACAGATAGAATTTTTTTTTTAGACCAATGATACCCCAGGTATATCACCCTCATTATTATGGGAATCGTTCAAGGCATTTATCACAGGATCGATAATCTCATATCAAGCTTTTAAAAATAAAAAAAGACGGAACAATTGTATTTAGAAGAAAAAATTAAACAATTGGAGTTATATAATGCTAAAGACCCAATCATGGATAAACATAATAAGATATTAATATTGAAATTTAAATTGAATAGAATTTTATCTGAAAGAGTCATTAGACTATTTCAAATTACAAAACAGGTAAATTTTGAATTTGGTGATAAACCACATAAACTCCTGGTACGACAAATGAAAAAACGGGAAAAAGATCATATGATTTCAAAAATTATGTCAGGTAAAGGGGAATTGATAACACTACCCAAAGATATTAACAAAAGATTCGCTCAATTTTATCAAAATTTATATACATCTAAAACATCAACAGACAATATCAAACTCACAAATTTCTTGGATAACTTCAATCTCCCAAAACTTAATGTGATGGAACGGGAAGAATTAGGAACTCAAATGTCAATTAATGAAATAGAAGAGTCAATAAAATCACTGAAGAATGGCAAAACTCCTGGACCGGATGGTTTTAGTAATGAATTCTATTAAAAAAATTATGAAATAATCTCACCACGCTTACATAAACTTTATACACATGCATTCAAAGAACAGAAACTACCAGAAACACTTGTGGAATCAACTATAACATTAATACCTAAAAAGGATAAAGATCTAGAGGATCCCGGTTCATATAGAGCCATTGCATTATTAAATACACATCAGAAAACATTAGCAAAAACATTAGCAAGAAGATTAAGTAAATATGTTAGTAAATTAATAAACCCGGATCAAACGGGGTTTATACCTAAGAGACAATCATCTAATAATTTGAGATGTCTTTTTAACATAATGTATTATATGACAGAAAAAGAAGACTTATCAATTATTTCATTGGATGCAGAAAAAGCATTTGACCAAGTGGAATGGGAATATCTTTTTAAAGTATTACAAAAATTTCAAATGGGAGATAATTTTATCCTATGGATAATTTTATCCTATGAATAAAATTTGTATTGATTGAAATGAGTACAGAATTTGTGGAAGAAAAATCAATTTAATGGCATTTATTCTGCCTATTAAGGACATCGGTAGTGTTTTCCAAAATTATCCTATGGATATTCTGCCTATTAAGGATATCGGTAGTGTTTTCCAAAATTCCTATGGATAAAATTACTATATGATAAATCCACGGCTAGAATATTAACTAATAATATACTATCCCCGAAATTTCAGCTATCCAGGGGCAATAGACAGGGATGTGTTTTATCACTACTCCTATTTGCCCTGGTGATAGAGCCTTTAGCAGAAAATATAAGAATTCACCCTAATATCCCCAGTTACAATACAAAAAACTCTAATAATAAAATATCATTATATGCAGATGATGTTCTATTATACATTACAAAATCGCAAATTAGCATACCAAACTTATTAAATTTAATAGAAGAATTTGGTTCCTTCTCAGGATATAGAATAAACTGGAATAAAAGCGAAATAATGACGATAAAACCTCAAGAGCCAACACATCTTTTAAAATACCCCTTTAAAATAGCTACAGAAAAATTCAAATATTTGGGTATTCAAATCACTAAAAAATATAATTCTTTATTTAATGCAAATTATCTGCCATTACTTACTAAATTACAAGCGCCGATCCAATTTTGGAAAACACTACCGATGTCCTTTATAGGCAGAATAAATGCCATTAAATTGATTTTTCTTCCACAAATTCTGTACTTATTTCCAGCCATTGAGTTTTTAATAAACCAATTTCCAAATAAACTTTTAATAAACCAATTTCCAAATAAACTTATTTCCAAATGAGTTTTTTTCTTGGGAACGTAATTTTTCCGACAGAAGAGATACCAATGAACAAAATGACACCCAAGAAGTAGGATCATTTGGGGGGGTGCACGGTAGGCCCCTCTGGCCCACAGACTAAAATCAAGTTCAGATTATGATGAATCCTCCAATCACTTCTGTTAAAAAGGGGAAAACTGTTTTCAGTATTTTACTTGTTAGCCTACCCGATGGTCCCATCATCTTTTAATTATGTGCAATATTTGTTAACACTTTTTTTAAATGGCAGGAATTGTTAGAGCACAGGAGCTCATCCTCTTTACTTATAGCTGTCACATTATTTATACTCAGATGGTTTATTATCAGTATATTGTAACAACACTTGCCAAAAGGCTGATCTACAATTATCATACATTTCTTTGAAAATCATTGTTACATGATAATAAAAGTTATAATGCATCCTTGTGACATTTTCTGAATCTTCGTAACCTGGAATGGCTACGCATAGCTACTGCCTCACAGCGCTAGAGGTTGGGTTCGATCCTGACCTAGGGTGCTATGGAGTTCTCTGCAAAATCCGTGACCACGTGGGTTTCCTCCAGGTGCTCCAGTATCAAAGAGGACATGCCAAATTGTAGTATGTTTTTAAGTTATTGGCCTCTCTAAATTGCCCGTAACGTGTAGAGAATGGATGCTTGATGGTTGGCAGGGAATCAGTGGACTGAAGGACCCGTTTCCATGCTGCATTTCTAAACTAAAACTAAACTGGCAATAGACAATAGGTGCAGGAGTAGGCCATTCAGCCCTTCGAGCCAGCACCTCCATTCACTGTAATCATGGCTGATTATCCACAATCAGTACCCCGTTCCTGCCTTCTCCCCATATCTTTAAGAGCTCTATCTAACACTCTCTTGAAAGCATCCAGAGAATTGGCCTCCACTGCATTCTGAGGCAGAGAATTCCACAGATTCACAACCCTGTGGGTGAAAAGGGTTTTTTCTCATCTCCTTTCTAAATGGCCTACCCCTTATTCTTAAACTCTGGCCCCTGGTTCTGGACTCCCACAACATCAGGAACATGATTCCTGCCTCTAACTAGTCCAATCCCTTAATAATCTTATACTAGACTAAGTGGGACCCGTTGGGTCGCAGCTTCACATGGGAGGGCTGGTCCCCCAACGCAATATTCCACTTCTCCACCAATTCCAATAAACACAGACTCACACATACACTCACTCACACACACACACATACACTCACACACATACGCTCACACACACATACACTCACACACATGCACTCACGCGCACACACACTCACATATACACTCAAACACACACACACACACACAAACAGACTCACTCACACATACCCACACACCATATATATGACAGTAAACTGTCTTGAATCTACTCACACAGCTGAGCGCGGCCTCTCCACTGGGGGGCTTCCGCAGGCACGGCACTTCTGCAATCAGCGTGACCTCTGCACTTACCGGAAATTATGCAATCAGCGCGACCTGTCCACTAAGCGGAAGTTGCAAAATGAGCGGGGCATTTGGACTAAAACACAGTCGAACCTAATAAAGCATTTATTCCTTCCAAACACTGTCGGACCTAATAAAGCATTTATTTCTTCCAAACACTGTCGGACCTAATAAAACATTTATTCCAACACAGTCGGACCTAATAAATAATTTATTCCTTCCAAACACAGCTGGACCTAATAGATAATTTATTCCTTCCAAACACAGTCGGACCTAATAAAGCATTTGGACACAGTCGGACCTAATAAAGCATTTATCCCTTCCAAACACAGTCGGACCTAAAAAAAGCATTGCAGTTTCAAGCACAGGCAGTGCAGCAGGCCAAACAACTCATGGCATTGTCATTTCATTTAATTTCCAATTAATCATTGCACTTTCAAGCACAGGCAGGGCAGTAGGCCAAACAACTCGTGGCATTGTCATTAAGGGCGAACAAATCATTTATTGCAAGTACATTGCAGACTCACAGTTCTGTTGATTCACAGCTTAGAATGACAGAGGCGTCCCTATCGCGATCTTACAGAGTGACTGACTCACGTCCAGGCATCTGGGCTTTTATAGTCCTTCCCCCTCCCTGGAAGGGGCGTTACCTTCATCACGGGGATTGACAGATGAGAGGACCAATCACCTGATCTCAAGATATTTTTAAACACTCATAACTTTTTTTTTCATCGATAGGAAAAATCCTCGGGGCTGGTTCAGCGGAGGAGGCTGTGAGTAAGATGGCCGAAATCACAGTGATTCAGGGTAGCGTTTTTTCTAAAATCAATATACCGCGCAGACGGGAAGTGGTCAAGATGAGACTTTTAATTATATAGATGTTTCAATAAGATTTCCTCTCATCCTTCTAAATTCCAGTGTATACAAGCCCAGCCGCTCGATTGTTTCAACACATGACAGTCCCACCATCCCGGGAATTAACCTTGTGAATCTACGCTGAACTCCCTCGATAGCACGAATGTCCTTCCTAGATTTTGGAGACCAAAACTGTGCACAATACTCCAGATGTACTCTCGCTAAGGCCCTGTACAACTGCAGAAGGACTTCTTTGCTCCTGCAATCCTCCCCTTGTTATGCAGGCCAACATGCCATTAGCTTTCTTCACTGCCGGCTGTACCTGCATGCTTACTGTCAGTGACTGATGTACAAGGACACCCAGATCTCGTTGTACTTCCCCTTTTCCTAACATGATACCATTCATAAAATAATCTGTCTTCCTGTTCTTGCCACCAAAGTGGATAACCTCACATTTATCCACATTAAACTGCATCTGCCACTCACTAAACCTGTTCAAGTCACCCTGCATCCTCATCACAGTTCACACTGCCACCCAGCTTTGAATCATCTTCAAATTTGCTAATGTTACTTTTAATCCCTTCATCTAAATCATTAATGTATATTGTAAATAGCTGCGGTCCCAGCACCGAGCCTTGCGGTACCCCACTAGTCACTGCATGCCATTCTGAAAGGGACCCGTTAATCCCTACTCCTTGTTTTCTGCCTGCCAACCAATTTTCTATCCATGTCAGTACCTTACCCCAATACCATGTGATCTAACTTTGCCCACTAATCTCCTATGTGGGATCTTATCAAAGGTTTTCTGAAAGTTCAGGTGCACTATATCCACTCTCTGCCCCCTCACTCTCCCTCTTTCTGCCCCTCTCTCTCTCTCTCCCCCCTCTCTCTCCCTCTGCCCCCCCTCTCTCTCTCTCTGTCTGCCTCTCTGTCCCCTGTCTCTCTCTCTCTGCCCCCTCTGTGTCTCTGCCCCTCTCTCCGTGTCTCTGCCCCCTCTCCATCTCTACCCTTCCTCCCTCTCCCTCTCTAGACGCGCCTGTGAGTTGGGGGCTCTGCATGAGTGTATAGGGTGTGGATGGGTAAAAGAAGCAAATTAATAATATTAAAATATCAAGGGGGGCGGTGTGTGTAGGGGGTGGTTAGTGTGTGTGTGTGTGTGTGTGTGTGTGTGTGTGTGTGTGTGTGTGTGTGTGTGTGTGTGTGTGTGTGTGTGTGTGTGCATGTGTGTGTGTGAGGGATGATTAGTGTGATGCCACAGGCTGCCACCCACCCGCAACCAACGGTAAAAATATTTACACGTATATTGTCAGGACACGAGGCCTGAGCTTTAGGGAGAAGTTGAGCAGGTTAGGACTTTATTACTTGGAAGCGCAGGAGGATGAGGGGTAATCTTAAAGTGGTGCATAATAACTATAGATGAATACATCAGGTATACATACAAGTGTCTCTTTCCCAGTGTTGGGGAATAAAGAAACAGAGGACATAGGTTTAAGGCAAGGCTGGGGGGGGGGGGGGGGGGGGGGGGGACCGGGACACCGGACGGACGACAACTTATTAGGAAACCTGAGGGGTAACTTTTATTTAAAAACACAAAGAATGTTGGGTGTATGGAATGAACTACCGGAAGAGGTATTAAAGAAGGAACTGCAGATGCTGGAGAATCGAGGGTTACACTAAAAGCTGGAGAAACTCAGCGGGTGCAGCAGCATCTAAGGAGCGAAGGAGATAGGCGACGTTTCGGGTCGAGACCCTTCTTCAGTCTAAAGAAGGGTCTCGACCCGAAACGTCGCCTATCACCGTCGTCGTGCTGCTGCTCCTTAGATGCTGCTGACACCCGCTGAGTTTCTCCAGCTTTTTGTGTAACCCTACCGGAAGAGGTAGTTGTAAGAAATATTTAGACAGGTACCTGGTTAGGATAGGTTTAGAAAGATATGGGCCAAAACCATGGCAGTGCACCCTGCACATACGCATTGCCATGGTAACTGGTCGGCGCTGGGCACTTTCTCCCTCCCTTTGCATTGTGGGAGATCTGGCCGCCATTTGCTGTCTGGTCACCACGACTGCTGAAAACCAAGCAGAATCACTCCCTGGAGCTGGAGTAACTCCCTCGAGTAACTCTTGCTTCGGGTTTCCTGGACCTCCAGAAATATTCCAAATGGAATTTAACCCCACCACCACCAAACTCCAAACTCTGAAAAATAATAGCCTATTGCATGTTATCTGTTTATTTATTGTGTATATATATATATATATGGTCTTGTGTATTATGGTGTATATATGGTCTTGGTATTGTATATATATATATATATACACACACACATACATACACACAGGGCCTCTCGCTTAGACCTTTTTTTAGGTTGCCAAATGACAGTTTAGGTGGTCACTGAAGACGGTTTGCATGATGCATGCGATAATGTGCTCAAATGAAGTGCGTAGTTATCAGTCGGAATTATGCTCAATGAAGCATTCACATATTATGTTCAAGAAGGAACTGCAGATGCTGGAAAATCGAAGGTAGACAAAAGTGCTGGAGAAACTCAGCAGGTGCAGCAGCATCTATGGAGCAAAGGAAATAGGCAACGTTTCAGTCCGACACCCATCAGTCTGAAGAAAGGGTTTCAGCCCAAAACGTTGCCTATTTCCTTCGTTCCATAGATGCTGCCGCATCCGCTGAGTTTCTCCACCACTTCTGTCTACATTCACATGTTATTTCTGCTTCAAATAACTAACAAACTAAACATATTCACCAATCAAGACATGATATATACCACAATGACATGCAGCAAAATTATAATACAATATCTCAACTCTTTTTACACATTGCAATTAATGCAATTTCAATTAGTTCTTTCCACTTCCAAACAAAAACGTGGTGGATTATTCACCTTAGGATCAACCTGTGTCAATAAATCCTGGACCATGGTAACAGATATGCTTAACCATGCACACTACAGATTGATGCATGCTTTCTGTGAAGGACCGAAAATTACCATGACAAGGCCATAGCATGGGTCGTTATTGCTATTGGCACAGAAACACTCTGGCTTCGCACATAATTTATCCAAAACAAAATATACAGGTTGCAAGGAAATTACTAAAGGCAATTCATGATAATAGCTGTTAAAACCGACTACACCCATCTGATAAACATTACACTAACTGACAAGACATGGCTAAAGGACATAACTGCAGCAAATGTTCTTTTGGTAATATATTTAAAGATGTCAAAACAAATAATAACATTGGGAATTAAAACACATTTGATTACATAGAAAATAGGTGCAAGAGTAGGCCATTCGGCCCTTCCAGCCCGCACCGGCATTCAATATGATCATGGCTGATCATCCATGGCTGATCATTACATTCCTTATCAAACATAATCAGTGTTTGCTCTGAAGACCATGAAGCACAATAGGGTCAGGTGGTGTGTGAATCAGTGCGGGGTGGATAGATGGTGGGGGGGGGGGGGGTGGGGGGTGGGGGGTGGGGGGGTGGGTTGAGAAGTCAATCGGTGCAGAATGGATGGATTGAGGCAAGTGAATTAGTACGTGTTGGTTGGAGTATGTAAAATTGTGAGCGGAGAGCACGGGGATGTCAGTGGTGTTGAATGGGGGGATCAGTACAGGATGGATGGGGGGGATGGTGCAGGGTAAATGGAGGGTGGGTCAGTACAGGATGAATGGGAGAATCAGTGCAGTATGAATGGGGGGAGAAGTGCAGGATGGATGGGAAGGGGGGGCGTCAGTACAGGATGAATTGGGGGAATAGTGTAGGATGGATGGGGGGGCAGGAGAATCAATGCGAGGTGGGTAGGGTGATAAATAGATTGGGGAGGGGGCACAGGGGATGTCAATGAGGACTGAATAGAGGAGGGAATGGGGATCAGTGTGGGGTGGAGAGGAGGGGTCCCAGGATAAGAGGGGTGGAGGGGGGCGTACCAGAGAGAGAGGGGGGGGAGAAGGGGCACAGGAGGTGGGGAGGAAGGAAGGTCAGCGCTCCTCGGACAACATCGCCCGCTGCCTTGGCCGTCCCTGTCCAACGCTAAAGTTCCGCTGACTCCTCGCCACCGCCTCCCCTCCTCCAGCCAACAGCAAGGTGCGGGGCCGAGCGGTGCCCTATAGATCCTATAGGATCTGTCGTGCAGCTGCTTCAGACGGCGGAAGGAGACCTCCCTCTCCCCCTCCCTCCCTCCCGGCGTCGGCGCGCGTCACGGGTTGATTTGAAAGCGTTGCAAGCAGCATTCAGGGCGATAGCAGCCGCTGATGGCAAATCCGCAAAAAGGCACTTTCAAACAACCCGTCTCACACGCCGAAGCCGGGAGGAGGGAGGGGGGGAGGGAGAGGGAGGCCTCATTCCGCCGGGTGGGTGTGGGAGGAGGAGGCGGTGGAGCCCCTGTTGCGGCCCATCATTCGCTCCGACCCTTCGTCACCCCACTCCTAACAAAGATATTTTTGGCTCCTAGTATCTTTGCCTCGCAATTAAAGATACTAGAGGAATACAGCCGCCGCCCACACGAAACATCAGTTCCTATACTCCAGAGATGCTGCCTGATCGCGGAGTTACTCCAGTTTTTTGCGTCTACCGGTATAAACCAGTATTTGCGCGCCGCCCACACTTGGTGGGCGGCGCGACTCTCGTCGCAGCGGCCTCTGCAGTCCGTCTGTCTTTTTTTAATTTTTTGTCTCGTTTGAGTGTAGTTAGTTAGTGGTTTTTTTTAGCTGGATATGTGGGGGGTGGGGGGCGGGGTGGGGAAACATTTTAAATCTTTTCCCTGTACGGAGGACCCGACCTTTTCTCTGTCGGGTCTCCTTTGTCGTTGGGGCCTAGAACCGTGAAGCAGCCTCCAACCGGACCTGGGGCTCCAGTCGCGGAGCTGCGGACTTACTTACCATCGCGGAGCTGGCCGAGTTAGGAACAGGAGGAGCTGTGGTGGCGCGCTGCTGCTGCCCGACCCCGGAGATTCAGAGGCTCCAGCTGCAGGCCAGTGGACGGTAACACCGGGAGCTCGCGGGTCTCTGGTGGGAGACCGCTTTTCGGAGCACCCGTGGCAGCAACTTCTCCCGCCCGAGTTGCGGGGTTGAAGACGACCTGGAGTGGGGCCTTACATCACCCGGCGCGGCTTTGATGGCCACGGGACTTGCTAGGGCCCACCGGGGGCTCCAAAATCAAGACCCGGAGCGCGGCCTTGCATCGCCCGGTACGGCATGAATGGCCGCGGGACTTATATACTATCACCCGCCGGGGGCTTTGACTCTGACCGGGAGAAGAATGGGGAGTGCAGGGGAGAGATAAGACTTTGCCTTCCATCGCAGTGAGGAGGAGATTCACTGTGATGGATGTTTGTGTAAAATGTGTTGTGTCTTGGTTCTTTTCTTGTATGTATGACTGCAAACGAAATTTCGTTTGAACCTCAATGAGGTTCAAATGAAAATAAATGGTATTGTATTGTATATTGTATTGTATGCCGGGCAAAATGACTCGGCGCTTAGGTTGCCCGGGGGCACTTTGGGTGGTCAATGGCACCCGGGCAACCGCTAATTTCGAGCCCTGATATATATATATGGTATTTTGACACACTGAACTTGTATCTCCTGTTCTGTATTATGTTTACATATTCTGTTGTGCTGCAGCAAACAAGACTTTCACTGTCCTACCTGGGACACATGACAATAAAACTCTCTTGTTAAAGAAGGAACTGCAGATGCTGGAGAATCGAGGGTTACACAAAAAGCTGGAGAAACTCAGCGGGTGCAGCAGCATCTAAGGAGCGAAGGAGATAGGCGACGTTTCGGGTCTCGACCCGAAACGTCGCCTATCTCCTTCGCTCCTTAGATGCTGCTGCACCCGCTGAGTTTCTCCAGCTTTTTGTGTAACCCAATAAAACTCTCTTGATTGGACTTAAGCAAAAAAAGGTTCTTGGGAAAAAAGAGTTACCTTAAATTTAGTTACGTCTGGTTGGGTAACTCTGGTAGGGTGAAGACTATTCCATGCTTTAATTGTGCAGGGGAATTCCATGGAGTGTGGAAACAGGCCCTTCGGCCCACCGAGTCCACACCGATCACCTGTACACTAGTTCTATCCAACACCTTAGCTACGTAAGTCAAGAGTTTATTCTTTCACATCCTAGTTAGGACAATGAAATCCTTACTTCCAGCAGCACAACAGAATATGTAAACATAGTACTCTGTACACAATGTTATAAATGAGAAAACAAAACAGTGTATATTTATATATGAATATATGTATATAAATATATATATAGAATTTACCTCCTGGGATTAATAAAGTTCTATCTTATAGTATTGTGTGTGTAGGAAGAAACTGCAAATTAAACTGAAGATAGACACAAAAAGCTGGATTAATTCAACAGGTCAGATAGAATCTCTGGAGAAAAGGAAAATATTACGTTATGGGTTGGGTCTGAAAAAAGTTCCTGCATAACTTTGGAATGTGGAAGGAAATGAGCACCCGGAGAAAACCCATGCAATCAAAGAGAAAAGGAGCAAACTCCGTACAGACAGCACCCATATTCAGGATCAATTCCGGGTCTCTGGCAATTTTAGGCAGCAACTTTATGGCCAATGTGCTGCCCCATAGTCTTGAACTGAATTAAAACAAACAGTAGCTGTAAAGGAGGACATTGTGTCACTTAGAGATTTAAGATTGAAAATTGATAGTTTCTTTTTTTTAGTAACCAAGGTTATCAACATATAATCTTTTGTATGTTGAAAAATAAAATAAAGTGGCACAGCTGATGGACTTGCTGCCTCACACGCCAGAGATCTGTGTTCGATCCTGTCCTCGGGCACTGTGTGTGTTGAATTTGCACATTCTTCCTGCCAGCGTGTGAGTTTCCTCCCACATCCCATTGGCTTTGTAGGTTAACTTGTCTCTGTAAAATTGCCCCTAATGTGTAGGGAGTGGGTGAGGAAAGTGGGATAACAGAACTTGTGTGAATTGGTAGACAAAAATGCTGGAGAAACTCAGCGGGTGAATCAGCATCTATGGAGCAAAGGAAATAGGCAACTTTTCAGGTCAAGACCCTTCTTCAAACTGACGGGGGGCAGGAAAAAGAAAGGGAGAGGCGGAGACAGTAGGCTGTGGGAAGGCTGGGAATGGGAGGGGAAGAAGGGAGAAAGCAAGGACTACCTGAAATTGGAGAAGCCAATGTTCATACCGCTGGGTGAAAACTACCCAAGCAAAATATGAGGTGCTGTTCCTCCAATTTGCGGTGGGCCTCACTCTGGCCGTGGAGGAGGCCGAGGACAGAAAGGTCGGATTCGGAATGGCAGTTGGAGTTGAAGTGCTGAGCCACCAGGAGATCCGGTTGGTTACTGTGAACTGAGTGTAGGTGTTGGGTGAAGTGATCGTGAAGCCTGCGCTTGGTCTCACCGGGGTTGATCATACGCTGAATAATCCAACCACATTTTTGTTTGGAAGTGGAAATAATAGAAATTGCATTTATTGCAACGTGTAAAAAGAGATGAGATACTGTATTATAATTTTGCTGCATGTCATTGTCATATATATCATGTCTTGTTTGGTGAATATGTTTAGATTGTGACTTATTTGAAGCCGAAATAATATGTGAATGCTTCATTGAGCATAATTCCGACTGGTAACTCTTCGTCCGAGCACATAATCACATGCATCATGCAAACCATCTTAAATGACCACCTAAACTGTCATTTGGCAACCTAAAAAGCTGCCAAGGTTGCCCGGCTGGCAACAGGAAAAAAAAGTTAAGCGAGAGCCCTGTTAGATTGCTTTTATTTTAGTTTGTTGTTTTCTCCAGTATATATTACCATGGCTTCTGCTCTCAGAAAACCAGAGATCCTGGTGTTTGACGAAGACCTCGCAGAACGGTGGCGCATATTTGAGGAAGGTTTCTCAATTTACATTGAAGTGGCTCACCCTACTGCTGCTCCCAGTGTTCGTGCGTCAATTCTTCTTAATCTAGCAGGCATGGACGCTGCCCGACGTGCCGGAAGATTTCATTATGAACCGGCTCAGTTTGACCCGGCTGGTGTCTAGATTGCTCCCGCTGAGTATCCGTGACCCTGATTGCCTACTATGCAAGATCCAACAGTTATGTGAGTTACGTACAAACTTGGTCGTGGAGAGGCATTTGTTCTTTTCAGAAGCCAGAGACAGGGTGAACCTGTGGAGATGTGTGTCAGTGCATTGAAGCACATTGCCAGACGATGCGATTTCAAGGATATATGTGATAGCCAAGTCCGTGACCGTTTGGTCTATGTTGTCTGCAATGATAAAGTACGAGACGAGTTACTGCGGGATGCTGAGCTTACTCTAGAGACTGCTGAAAACTGCTTGTTGCATTGCTGAAATGGCTGACGCATAAAAAAGTTTTAGGGCACTCTGCTGGTCTGAAATTAATGTTGCCGGCATGTCTTATCAAATCTCTCGTCGTTCTCCTCAAGTGCCCGACAACTGTATCGTGAGACTAATAGACAATTGTTTTAACTCTGGGGGTTCCATGCTGCTGCTCGTGACCGTTGACCTGCGTATGGAAAATGATGTAGATTTTGTAACAAAAGGAATAATTTCTTCAAATGCTGCCGCTCGCGTAGCAACAGAGTTCAAACAAGGCAATCTGTTAATTCACTAGGCCATGAGAACTTGCTCTCGGAATGCTCTCAACCAGCTCCCATGGATTTGCAGGCTGCTAACGAAGGTTTGACTTCCCTGTTGCATTCCCTGACTGATTCAATGCACAAACAAATAGACCCCAAGGTCGCTTTCCTCGTTAATGGCAAGAACTTTTATCTGAACATTGACACAGGGGCCAGATGTAATGTGATCTGTCTAGCTGTGTTGAAAAAGTTATGAAAAACAGAGACTGTCACTCCTACGGCTGCCTCCTTTCTCCCATTTGCAGGAGGTCCAGTGCACCCTATCAGTCAAGTCGAGTTACGCTGCTGTCTGGACTCATGTGTCCAAAACCTGAGTTTCTATGTTGTTCGTGAGGATGTGCCATCTTTGCTGGGTGCCAACGCTTGTCATGACCTGGGTCTTGTCTCTTTCAGCCCTTCTTTTTGTCATCTGACTACAACCTGTGACGTATTCTGGATGGTTTGACATTGATTTTCATAGCAGCCCCACTTCTCGCGGGGTAGTTTCGAAGCTTGCTCGCCATTTTGCAGACCATCGAGCTTCGTGCATACTGTTATCTGATAACGGCATTCAATTTACCAGCCAACACTTCAAGGAGTTTGCTGCACGCTGGGGTTTTCATCACATCACCAGCAGCCCTGAATATCCACAGTTGAATGAACTAGCTGAGCGGGCTGTTAAGAGTGCCATGGAACGATCGTGCTGAGCTAATTCCGACATGTACCTGGATCTGCTCAACCTATGCAACATCTCCCGCGACCCCATTTTGGGTTCACCCGCTCAATGTTTATTGTCAAGGCAGACCCGAGCCATGGTGCCTGTGGCGGATCAGGCATTGACCCCACAGGTGGTTGCACCATTGGAAGTCCAGTCCAGGTTACAAAAAAGCGTGACATTCAAAAACAGTGGTATGACAAGACATGTAGGCCACTGCCACCGTTAAGCAGGGGGCAAGTAGTTTGTTTGCAAACTGACAAAGCCCATGACTATATCGGTGTAATTTCTGGAACTGCTTCTGAACCAGACTCATATCTGGTCAGTGCCGATGGCAGCACCTACAGGCGTAACAGACAACATATCCTGCTTGTGATTCAGCCGACTCCACCTCCATATTATCCAGACCATACAAGTGTACTGCTGTCCGTGTCCAGCAGCATTGATCCGCCTACACCAGCACAACAACCCACTTCGGGAGTGGCTGCTTTGCCAGTGGTGACGCCACCTCCGTTTTATCACCGGGAATGCTGGTTCAATCTCCGTCACCCATGAAGCCACCGGCTCTGTCCCTGGTGGGGAAAAACTGAGATTGTTTTTATCGTACACATGCTGTTCATGTTTGCAAGCCCACCGTGAAGTGCCCGGGCTATGTTTGACTTTCCTCCAGCTTATTATCAATTGCTATGCATGCCTTATTTAGTCAATGGTTTTGTACTGACATGTAATTCTTTAAGAGGCAGGATGTAGATCAGTGTCACTCATGTTATGAGTCATACTTTGTAGCTACGCCCACTAGTTTAACAGAAAGCTTCTCTGCCCTTTCTCCCTCAGTCTTGAGTTATGTATTAAGATTAAGTTACCTATGTTGTAACGCTAATAAAGTCTTTGGATCTTAATCACTGCATGTGACCCAAGTTATTCCAACAGCAGAAGCTCGACACTCTCTCCCTTTCAACAAGGTTTGCCCTTGACTTTTGCTTCTCCCTTGTCTGCCTATATATTCTGCTCACACCAAAGTGCTTCCCACTCATGTCCCATCCTCACACCACTTCAAATTTTTCTACGGATGGACACAAAATATTGGAATAAGAGATGATAGGCAGCATCTTGGAGAGAAAGAATGGGTGATGTTTCGGGTCAAGGCCCTTCAGTCTGAGCAGTTTAATACAGGTTTCAGTATCTTCTGAATCTGCTTTCCCTATATCTCCATAAAACACATCTTTCATTTTACATCATATCACAATCCTGTTTTTCATTGCTAGATTATCCATTCTGATACACAATCTCATGATTTCCAAACTATTGGTCTTTCCTCTCCTCCTCTCTTTGATGCATGTTTAAACTTTTACCACTAACACTTAGTCCTGAAGAAAGATCATTGCCACAAATCATCTGCTTCATGTTTTTCTCCACAGATATCGCCTGGCCTTCTGGGTTATTTCTTAACACTTTTTGATTGCACTTCAGAATTCCACCATCTGCAAACTTTTTGGCATTATCTCAAACATACCCTAGATACAAATTTACAATATTTTCACACCGAATCTTAAAACACTGAACCAATTGACAAACACAGCTGATTTCATACAAATAGGGCATAAAGTACTGCACATTTCCTAACAAACTAAAAATTGATAATTATATAGGTAAAGCAACTTCTGCAAAATCTGCAGTTTGTTCTCAATGTCTAGCAAATCTTTGATTCTGCATGCAAAGAAAGAAATGCAAACCATTTGTACACATAAAGCTCCACCATTACAATCATTGCTTCCCCCTGCCCAAAAGAAAATCATCCAACGAGTCAGGTAATTCCTGAGAACAACATCCTCCAATGGATTGATTATTGTTAAGTTTATCATGCTCAACTGTAGCTTCCCAAACATAGATCTTCAGATCATCTAAGTAATTCCCAAATTTACAAATATATTGTACATTTCAAAAGACTTCTGCAAGTGCACCACCAATACTTGTGCGACATTCTTTCGATGTTAGATAATACGTGCGGGAGTAGGCCATTCAGCCCTTTGAGCAGCACCGCCATTCAATGTGATCATGGCTGATCATCCCCAATCAGTACCCCGTTCCTGCCTTCTCCCCAAAACAGGGCACAAAATTAACGGTTGCCAATGGCCACCTAAAGTTCTGCCGGGCAACCTAAAAGCCGAGTCCTTTTGCCCGGCTTGATACTGCAGATGCTGGTTTATACGGAAGATAGACACAGAAAACTGGTGTAATTCACCGGTCAGGCAGCATCTCTGGAGAAAATGAATAAGTGAAGGTTCGGGTCGGGAACGGCTGTAGTGCGGGGTGACAGAGCGTCGGAGTGAATGATGGGCCCCGCGCAGCAGCGGCGACGGCTCCACCGCCTCCTGCACCCCCTCCACAGCGGCTGCTGCGTGCCACTCCGTCAACGGCAATAACTGCTTATAAAACAAACCTCCCGCATGCCGAGGCCGGGAGGAGGGAGGAAGGGGAGAAAGGGAGAGGCCCCCTTCCACCATCTGAAGCATCTGCACCACTCGGCACTGCACCTTCCTGTTGGCTGGCGGAGGAGGGGAGGCGGCGGCAAGGAGATCCCAACTGTCCCCCCCTTTGGCGGCGGCACTTGGTGGTGCAAAGGGACGCTAAGGCAGTGGGGTGCTTGATCCCGGTGTTGTCCGATCGATCTCTCTCTCTCTTTTACCTCTCCCCCCCCCCCCCCCCCCCCCGGACCCTTCCTCTCCCCCCCCCCCCCCCGGACCCTTCCTCTCCATCCCTCACTGATCCCCATTCCCGCCTCTATTCAGTCCTCACTAACATCCCCATGTGCTCCCCTCCCCCATCTTCCCCTCCCCCATCTACCCCCCCCCCCCCCCCATTGATTCATCCTGCACTGATCTCCCTATCCACCTGGCATTGATTCTCCTGCCACCCCCTCATCCATCCTATACTGGTCCCCCAATTCATCCTGTACTGACCCCCCTTCCCATTCATCCTGCACTGCTGCCCCCATTCATCCTGTACTGATCTCCCCTACTCCAACCATTAATTTCCCTGCCTCAATCCATCCATCCCGCACCGATTGCCTTCTCAACTCCTCCCCCATCTATCCATCCCGCACCGATTCAACCCCCCGATCCTATTGTGCTGGAAATGTCTTCAGAGTGGACACTATGTTTGATAGCAGAATACAATCAAATATGTTTTAATTCCCAGTTATTATTTGTTTTAATCCATAAGCATGGGTTAATTAAATTGAGAACACGTGAAACATTAAATCCGCACTGTTCGATTGTCACTGCTATCGTTGACACATTATTACATAATTCATTTTAACATCAAATCAATGCTCTTAATATGGAATATCAGTACTGTAGTTATTTAATGAGAAACATTCACAACTATACTTAGATTTATCCAGGTTTTATTCCTACAGTCCGTCATATGCATCACAAATTTGGTCAGGAGATATTTTAGCTCTAATTTTAAGGTTAATTCTGAAGTGGAATGATGGAAACAGCATTTATCAATAATTTAAAAAAATATATGGTGCGTACAAACTGGGTATCTTCATTGCTGTTCACAACACATACATCTAATCTGAATGTCCGGTAATGTGGCATTTTGACACCTTTAAATATATTGTCAAAAGAACATTTGCTGCAGTTATGTCCTTTGCCCATCTCAGTTAGTGTAATGTTTAACCTGTCAGATGGATATAGTTGGTTTTTACAGCTACTATCATAAAATGCTTTTAGAAATTTCCTTGCAACCTGTATATTTTGTTGTGGATAAATCATGTGGGAAGCAAGACTGTTTATGTACCAATAGCAATAACGACCCGTGTTATGGCCATGTCATGATAATTTTCGGTCCTTCAAAAAAACATGCTTGCATCAATCTGTAGTGTGCATGGTTAAGCATATATGTTACCATGGTCCAGGATTATTTACACAGGTTGATTACACGCTGAATAATCCAACCACATTTTTGTTTGGAAGTGGAAAGAAATAATAGAAATTGCATTCAATCCAACATGTAAAAAGAGTTGAGATACTGTATTATAATTTTCCTGCATGCCATTGTAGTATATATCATGTCTTGATTGGTGAATATGTTTAGTTTGTGACTGTATTTGAAGCAGAAATAATATGTGAATGCTGCATTGGGCATAATTCCGACTGGTAGCTAAGCACTTCGTCCAAGCACATTATCGCGCGCGTCATGCAAGCAGTCTTAGATGACCACCTAAACTGTCATTTGGCAACCTAAAAAGCTGCCTAGGTTGCCCAACTGGCAACAGAGGAAAAATGTTAAGCGAGAGCCCTGCATATCCCCTGACTCCACTATCTTTAAGAGCCCTATCTAGCTCTCTCTTGAAAGTATCCAGAGAACCTGCCTCCACCACCCTCTGAGGCAGAGAATCCTACAGGCTCACAACTCTCTGTGTTTCCTCGTCTCTGTTCTAAATGGCTTACCTCTTATTCTTAAACTGGTTCTGGACTCCCCCAACATCGGGAACATGTTTTCTGCCTCTAAAGTGTCCAAACTCTTAATAATCTTATACGTTTCAATAAGATCCCCTCTCATCCTTATAAACTCCAGAGTATACAAGCCCAGCTGCTCCATTCTCTCAGCATATGACAGTCACGCCATCCCGGGAATTAACCTTGTAAACCTACGCTGCACTCCCTCAATAGCAATAATGTCCTTCCTCAAATTAGAGGACCAAAACTGCACACAATTCTCCAGGTGTGGTCTCACTAGGGCCCTGTACAACTGCAAAATGACCTCTTTGTTCCTTTCCTCAACTACTCTTGTTATAAAGGCCAACACACCATTCGCTTTCTTCACTGCCTGCTGTCCCTGCATGCTTACTTTCATTGACTGATGAACAAGAATCCCTTTGTACTTCCCCTTTTCCCAACTTGACACAATTTAGATAGTAATCTGCATTCTTGTTTTTGCTGCCAAAGTGGATAACCTCACATTTAATCACATTAAACTGCATCTGCCATGCATCTGCCTGTTCACCTAACCTGTCCAGGTCACCCTGCATTCTCATAGCATCCTCCTCACAGTTCACACTTCCACCCAACTTTGTGTCATCTGCAAATTTGCTAATCACCAGAAATCTGTTATTGGGAATGGCAAATTCCAAGAAGTTTGAATAATTGACATAAAATTGATTCAAAAGAAAAATCACGTTCCCTCGCTCCATTTTCAATGTTTCAGCATAGGAAAATGCAGAGTTTCGTTTCTTGTTTGTTTCCTAGAATTAAAGGCTTTTTGGCAATGTGTCAAATTATTAAATATTTGTTAATCATGCATCGTGGCAGGTGGAGGTGTAATGCAACATGCTGAATGCTATACATTTCATAAATAATACATAGCGCCTCCATTGCCAACACCTTCACTGCTGTGATGTGATGCAGTTGACTCCGAATTCTGTTTTTAGCTGGTCTCGTCACCGGAGTAGCAGTTCACAGCAGACAATGAAAGACAGTGGCAGGGACTGAGGGGGTGGACGATGGTGAAGAGCTTAGAGCGATAGACAATGTTTTAAAACTGGGGAAAGGTAAAGCGTGGAATTAGCAGCGAGAAGTGAAGGGAACAACTGCCATGTTGGTCAATCAATGACCCCAAGATTCAGCAGACAGAAGGGTGGGGCACCTGTGGGATGGACCGCAGCCTCCAAACACGGTGGGATGAAGACAACGCAGCCGGCACCAAGGCAAATCGTGCTGAAAGCAGCGTCGGTCCACCCCTCCTCACACTCAGTACATAGAAAATGCAATATTTGAACATCCCGTACTCTCTACACTAACCACACTCCGCAATGCATTTGTTTTAAATCGTTTTACGACCAATCATAACAATTAATAAACCGTACCCCGAACATTCCCCACCCATCTTCACTTTCCGCTTTATAACGGACACAGTCACCAGGGCCAAATGAAATCAAAGCAAGGCAAAGCGAGCAGAGTTCTCCCTACTACAGCTGGTAGCCCGGGGCCATCTAACTCTATCCTGGGAAGCAGCCGCCACCCGCGCCTCTGCCACAACCACCGCCCATGGAGAGGGTGGCGGCTACTTGCTGAGAGCGCACTTTATTGCACTGCTGCTGCTGCTGCTTACCTGCAACGGGCTCCGCGTCTCCTCAGCGCAGAGCAGCAGCCGGCTGGCGGTCACGTGAGCCGAGCCCGGGTGGCGGGGAGACGGCGAGCGGGGCTGAGCGGGGCTGGGCGGGGCGGGGAGGGTCAGACTATGGTTCTTTACCCATTTACTAACGTTCACCTTCACTACACCAACGTTTTCTCATTCACAAATAAATTTACTAAGTAAAAGCAAATGATCTTTTGGGAATTCTGGTTTTGCGATAGGCGAGCCGGGAGTTTGCAGGAGGCAGCAACCAAAGTGTCATTCTGTAACTGCAAGCCGGCAGCGCCGTCTGCTGCAACAGGGATGACCTTATTAAGGCGGACAAGATCAGAAGGGGCATGAACGTGAACGCTCACAGTATTTTACCCAGGGTAGAGGATTCTAGAGCTAGAGGGCATAGGTTTAAGGTGAGAGTTTCAAGAGGAATCTCAAGGGCAAGTTCCGCAGGTAGTTACTACTTGGATGTAGAGGAGGTACAGCTTTGGCCCACTGAGCCACGCAGACCAGTGATCACTAGTACTCTAGTTCTGTCCTCCACACTAGAGACAATTTACAGGGTCCTCCTAGTCATCACCTTTCACCCCACCAGCCATGCATATAGCACATAATCCTCCGACATTTTCGTCACCTCCAACGGGATCCCACCACGAGCCACATCTTCCCATCTCCACCCCTTTCCGCAACTCCCTGGTTAACTCACCCCTTCCCAAGCCATCCCCTCCCCAGATACTTTCCCCTGCAACCTCAGGAGATGCAACACCTGGCCTCATATCCCTTCCCTCGACTCCTTCCAAGGACCCCAACAGTCTTTTCAAGTGAGCAGAGGTTCACTTGCACCTCCTCCAACCTCATCTACTGTATCCGCTGTTCCAGGTGTGGATGCCTATATATCAGCAAAACAAGCGCAGACTCGGCAAACACTTCGCTGAACACCTCCGCTCAGTTCGCCAAAACTGATTTTAGCAAACGGGAGATCTGATCTCCCGTTTGCTAAACATTTTAACTCCCCCTCCTATTCCTACATTGACCTTTCTCTGTCAGTGTGGGAAATTGGAGGAACAGCACCTCATATTTTGCTTGGGCCGCTTACACCCCAGCGGTATAAATATTGACTTATCTAGTAACGTCAAGTAACCCTTGCTTTCCCTCTCTATCCATCCCTCCCTTCCCAGTTCACCGAGCAGTCTGACTGTCCTCTGATTACATTGTATCTCTGTTTGCTTTGTTGTCACCTTCTCCAAGCTAACAGTGGTCTATTTTACATTTTTCTTGAGCTTCATCCCTTTTGATCTCTTCACTTCCATATCTCTGAAACTCCTTCTCCACTGATGGTCAGTCTGAAGAAGGGTCTCCACCTGAAACAACACCTATTCCTTCTATCCAGAGATGCTGCCTGTCCTGAGCTAAAGAATTAAAGATGAAAATGAGAGCCAGGGGCCTTGGTTGGGACGCCGGAAAAAAGGGTACACTGTAAAAAGTAGATGTTGTAAAAATCATCATGTAAATTTTTGTCCATTTATTTTCACTCCTCACTGAACATATAGACAGCTGGTTGAGAAGTAACATACTCCTGAACCAATGTTATTGTTGAAAAATAGAAGAACCAAACTTAGAATGTTAATTTCTAAATATAGCTGCATTTGAACCACTGTGACATTACCAACACACTGCCAACATCACAGTTTGGTTTAAGTTTAGGTTCATTATTGTCACATGTACCAATGTACAGTGAAAAACTTTGTTTTGTATGCTACCCAAACAGATCAGGCATACCAATACAACTTAAGTAGAATAGATGGAGTACCCGGTGGTAAGATCAAACGAAAATGTTTAATCTGAGATTTATATACTTGTCTCCATATATTATAATTAGAAATTGTTCCATTCATTGTTAAGATGTATACTGTTTTTTTTATCTTTAAGTATAATAATTGTTTATTAGTTATATGTTTTTTCCTTTTTTTTCTCTTTCCCTTTTTCGCTTCTAATCAAAATTATAATCACACTCTTTAAATTATTCTCTATTCTTTCTTTATTCTTTCTTTTTCTTTCTCACACTGTTAAAAAAAATTGAGGCCTATATATATGGCTTGGTAATATTTATATAATTTTGGAAAGATGTAATATGTATATCTGAAAAAATTATCATATTATTTGTAATACGTATGGCCTCTAATAAAAATATATTTAAAAAAAAGAATAGATGGAGTAAAGTTGGAGATACAGAGTGCAATGTATAGTTCTTAGCATTGTAGTGCATTGTAACGCATCAGTTCATTTGACAAAGTCCAATATCTTCCATGGAATAGAGGTGTAACAAACGGTATCCTAGCTTATGGAAGGACTATTTAGAAACCTGTTATTGGAGAGGAAGAAGCTGTTCAATAATCTGGCATAAAGCGTTTTCAAGCTCCTGTACATTATGCATTGGTTCCTTTAATTGCATACCCTTGCAACTCTCTTCTCGTTAATATAGTTGATTTCAATTATGCAATGTTACCAATACTCTGCTTAGTATACAAATAATGCACAGGTCTGAGTGCGTTGGTAGGAATTGGATGCACAAGGTAATGGCCCTGTCCCACGGTACGAGTTCATTCCAAGAGCTCTCCCGAGTAAAAAAAAATCAAACTCGTGGTATGCACGGAGAATGAACGTAGCGGGTACGTCGAAGCTCGGGAACGTCCCTTAGGCGCTCGTAACGCGAACGGCAGGTACTCGGGAAGACTCGCTAACGGCAGGTAAGCTCGGGAAGACTCGTGAAGATTTTTCAACATGTTGAAAAATATCCACGAGAGCCCCAAGTACCGACGAGCGGCCATTACCATAAATCTCCGAGTTCGAATTAGGGCAAACTCGGGAGAGCTCTTGGAATGAACTCGTACCATGGGACAGGCCATAACTTTGGAATAGTTTAGCCACATGAGGTGCAGCCGAGTGTGTTTTAGACCATTCCAAAGTTACCGCATGCACACAATTGCATTGCACGAAATAGATCTGTGTATCATCTGTTTTATAGAATGGAGGGAAAAAAGTAAAATAAATTTAAAAATCTGCTATTTTCCAAATCATGCGTCCGGTAATTACCAGACACATGATATCGGTTTTCTGGCCAGTAAAAATAATTACACGGTACAGCAGCGGCTTTTAGCGAATCAGATTGCATAGAATCTTAGACCCATTCTATAATAAATGATGTCCCAGTCAAATTGGCAATAAAGGTATAAACTCAACATCTGCCATTTTATACATTTTAAGCTGTTCGTTTAATCTCATCAATAAAAATAGCAATTCCTCCTGGCCAGTGCTGCATATTACATATCTTAATTAAAATAAACATTTTTCATGCATTGTATAATTAATATGGTGTAAGGTTGAATTCTATCCCACATTTAAATAATTCAGTTTACCAATTCTAACATCTGCTCTATCAGAACGATTATTCACAATTAACAGTCCAAATGTATTTTTAGCATGGATGTTTGTAGTGCAGACAAATCCTGTGAAATTTGCCATATGCATTCACTGTAACATTATTATTATTGCAGGCCCAATAGAATGATATATGTTTCATTCAATGATTGTCATAGAAAAATCAAATTATAAAAGTAAACACCACCTTAGGCAGGATTGTGGAGAGTCAAGAATGTTTAATTATCACATATACTTGCGACAGAATAATGAAATTCTTACTTGTTGCAGCTTAACAGGCCAACTAATGCAGTAACATAACTAAATATACAATATTCAAAAACACAATAACATTAATAATCAGGAATACCAGATAACCAGACCATAGCAGTGCAAAGTCCGTAGTGCAACCAAAACAAAGTCCATAGAAGATCATAGTTGCTGAGGTACTGGTGAGTGTTGTGCAGTGTTCAAAAGCCTGATGGTTGCTGGGAAGAAGCTGTTCTTGAATATGGAGGTCACGATGTTTAGACTCCTGAGCATTCTTTCTGATGGTAGTAGCAAGATGGGACCATGGCCAGGATGATATAGGTCATTTATGATAATAGCTGTTTTTTTGAGGCAGCACTTCCTGTGCATCCCTTTGATGGTGAGAAAGTCAGTACCTGAGGTGGCCCAGGAAATGTCAATCTGGAGGATGCAGCCTGCTTAGTTTTTGGGTGTTGACTTTCTGAACCAGGACGGTTCTGTTTTAATTTCACATTTCAACATCTGTAGGATTTCACTTGTTTTATCAAGGAGTTGTGAATATAATGGATACCGGTTCCCAGCATAGAGGCAGAGCAGCAGTGAGTTGGGACAGCTGATATTTGTCCGATTTTGGCCCAGAGGCAAATTAAAGCAGAGGGAGTTTAAAAAAAAAAAAAAAAGAGCCCTAGGAACAGCTGAGATTGCTTCCAGCCCAAAGGCCTGTGGAGCAGAAGTAAGTATGTCTAAAATAATGCTATTTGATTGACTCATTGAGAGGCACAGCAACCAATCAGAAGGGTAGGGTAGTGGTCTATTTGGAACAGCTGTGATGGGAGAGGCTGTGTGTGAGGATAAGTGCTGAGGCATCTGCTTGGGAAGATAAGGTATTTTCTCTTTACAAGTTCTTCCAGTGGTAGTGCAATGAAATTGGCCATTAGAGCAGTGGTACTCCTCCCACAGTAAGTGGGAATCCAGTGAAATTTCCAGTGCTTCTGGAAAATATGCAGAACAGATATAATACATGGGGATGGAGGGGGAAGAATGTATTAGGTGTATCCAAGAAGGTTTCTTGAAACAAAATGTGGATAGTCCAACTTGAATAGGGATCATACTGGACCTTTAATTGCGAAAGAAGCCTGGCCAGGCACTGGTGTTTCAGAGGAAAAGCATTTTGTGAACAATGATCACAACTCCATAAGTTTTAAGGTAGTTACGAATAAAGGCAAGTCTGGAGTTTCATCGAATGAAACAGGAAAGTATCCAGTTAATGGCAAAACCATGACTGCATTGATATACAGAGGGATCCAAGTCTATGGCTTGCTGAAAGTGGCAACATAAGTAGATAAAATGGTTTTTTTAAAAAAGGCATATGGTTTGCTTGCCTTCATTGTTTGGGACAGAGTGTAAGAATCAGAAAGTCACGTTGCAGCTTTATAGGATTTTTGTTCGGCTGCATTTAGTGTATTATGTGCTGATCTGGTTGCCCCATTGAAGAGAGGATATGGAGGCTTTGGAGAGGGTACAGAAGAGGTTTACCAGAATGCTAGGATTAGAGTGTATTAACTATAAGAAAATAGAGGTTGGACAAACTTGTATTATTTTCTCTGGGGCCTCGATGGTTGAGAAGAGAGCAGATAGAAATATATACAATTGTGAGACGCATAGATAGGTTAGACAGTCAGACCCTTTCCCCAGGGTGAAAATTCTTCTTTTTTTTTTGTTAAATTTTTAAAATTAGAAGTAACTACATAATAAAAAGCAATTTGTTTGTTGTAGAGATAATACAAAGCATTTTGTTCATTGTAGACATAGATTATCAATATTATTTATATTAACAATTGCATAGTAATCGTACTTCTATATATTCCAGTTTTTATAAAGATAGAAATTAATATAGAGAGTAAACAAAAAAGAGGAGGAAAAGTTGAGAAAGAATGGAGTGCTCAATAGAACATAGTTGGAGATATATCCGCGTTTTATGACATGTAATTCTTCATCTATTCTTTGATTCAGGTTTCAGTCGGGTTCTCGTGCCGAACCAGTTTGCCCCTTCAAATATTCAATAAATGGGGACCATATCATTTTAAATAGTGAAAATTGAGGGTCAAAATTCAAAGACAAGATGGCATAGGTTTGAGATGAGGACAAAGTTTAAAGGAAATGTGCCAGGGCATTTTTTTTTTACACAGAAAGTGGTGGTTGGCTGGAATGCGCTGCCATGGGTGGTAGTGGAGACTGATACAATAAGGATATTTAAAAGACAGGATAGGCACATCGATATGCAGGGAATGGAGAGATGTGGATCACATGCAGAGATTAGTGTAATAACATCATTGTTCAGCATGGATATTGTGGGCCTAAGGGCCTGTTCCTGTGTACTGTTCTATTTTATAACAATACTGACAAATGCTGATGTAGGCCAATGTTACAGAGGGCAGCACATTGAAGCAACATTCAGTGTGACTGCTTCAGATCTTCAGTGACCTATGATTGATTTTGATCTCTGGTGGTCAGTGTGGAGTTAGCATGTTGTCCCTGTGACTGCATGTATTTTCACTGTGTGTTCTGTTTTCCTCTTGCATCCCAAAGACAAACTAGTTGGTAAATCTATTGACAGCTGTAAATCATTTCCAAAGTAGGTGGAGAGCAGAAGAATCAGTGAGGAGTTAGTAGGCAAGTGACGGAGACTAGTTTACAGGCAAATAGAGGGAGATTGAGAGTGATGGGAAAGTTCCAAATGATAGACTCAATGGGCTGAATGGCTTCCAATGTTATAAATAAATATTAAGAGGGATGCACTTAAAAAGATGTTTGACCAATTCCTGGAGAAGTACTTCTCATAAAAATAAAAAAAAAACTAAACTCCAAAGGGTCAATACATCTAACACATGGATGAATAAAAACATCTGTATGAGACCAAACACACTAAGTGCATGAACAACAGTGGCGAGTAACAAGTTGCATCAGGAATGAGAAAATGTCCCATGAACGTCAATTATTTAGGACATAATACTAAATTGTTAAATATATTACAGGCATAAAAATAAAAAGCTGAAAAATGACCAAACAGAAAGCAGCCTTTAAAATTATATTGACATTGAATAACTATTATATTTGTGGAGAGGAGGAAAATTGGAGTCCATTATTACAACACAAACACGGAGAAATTAAATCTTGGATTCAGAAGAGACTTCCTGACAAACCAGGATACAGAGTAGGTCGATCATTCTTACACCAAACAAAGGTGGTTTGAGGCCAGAGCTGGCAATTTTGGAATTCAATCTAGCTTGGGCCTCTGTGCCCAGCATGTGGAACTGAACACATGGAAGATAGAGGGTTACCCAAAAGCTGGAGAAACTCAGCAGGTGCAGCAGCATCTAAGGAGCGAAGGAGATAGGCGACGTTTCGGGTCGAGACCCTTCAGATAGCTAGATAGATAGATAGATGCAATTTTAGAGAAATTACTAAATTTCTTACAAAGTTTCTGGCTGATATCATTTTCTCACCTTTGCCATGATTGTACAAGGATGATTGAGTTCTAAAATTGTTTAAAGTTACAGAAGTGACAAGGAAAGTGTGCCCGGTGCTGAAGAACACGCTTCTGCTTCAGGTCTGCTACAATAACTAGATACCGACAGTTAAAGGTGCATTATATTGCCTTTACAATCTAATATGGCTGTAAGAATTATCAGGGCAATCACAGATCAATAACAATCCAAATATAAATAAAAACCTTCCAGTCAAGTGAAGGCTCTTCCAATCAGGCTCTTAATTGTGCATTATAGATGGTGGAAAGGTTTTGGGAATCACAAAGCAAACCATTCACCATAAATACCCTTCCGCTGACCTGATCTTACAAGTTAGGCTATTGATGCATTGGTCGGATTTTGCTTTTGAAATAATCACCGATTTGGAACATTTGTCTGAGTATTATCATCTTCAACATGCTTGTTGATGTTCAAATTGTGTTCTGCCATGACAATTCCATTTCATATCTCATTACAGCCTTGGTCTGGACAAACAAAATATCCAAATTTCAGAGGCACACAGAGTGACCTTTATGCAGCATTTGACCAAATTTAGAATCAAGTCTTGGAATAATAGGTCAATATGTACCAAAGGTATAGGGGGGCCAGATGATGGTAAGCACATTTGAGTTGGTGAGATGTAGCAGAGATGAGGAAGTAAATCGTCTGACTAAAGACAGAGACCGCAGAACATTTAATACAAATCTCTGAGAAACTTTCAGATGGATAATGTGAACCAGCTTGCAGCAGGTACAGACCAATATCCAGATCTGGTGGTGGATTTGAAGATGATATAACAAAACATTTTGGTATGGTAGTCCAATGGAATCAGGACGCTGACTTGGAATGATTCCAAAAGCACTTCAGGACCAGTTAGCTTTGTGGATATTTACACTAACTTCTGACTTTACGCCAAATCATTTGTTGGTATTGAGTTGTCCATGCTTTTGTTCTATTCTAATTTAAGAGACTGGAGGAATGCTTAAGCTTGAAAACATCGCCCTTTTAATCTTTGAATACTTACAGAATATTTAACAGATAATAGTTAATGCTAGTTCACTGGTTTGAAAGATATTGAATTGCTTCTGATAGGGATGGAATCATTTATCAGATTTTAAACTGCTGTGAAACAGAGGTTTAACTGCAATAGACAGATACTAAGTACCTAGAATCCCTCAGAAGTCTTGGTAAGAATGCAATTGTTTTGGTTCTATCTTTTTCATGCAGCCAATTAACTGATTAAACATATACAGCTTTTAAATTCTTATTTCTATTATGCGATTTACAAACAAGTCAAATAACAAATCACAGCAAAATATGTAACAACATGCATTTAAGTACCCGAATTTGTAAACAGAATTAAATATACAATGTTGCTGGCTAAAAAGTACTATCAAAGGCTGTTGGGCCCTAAACATTTTATTACTTTCATCTTGCTTTTTAAATGTTAATTATATTTTTTAATAACTGTATACAATTCCACATGCAATGCTTACATAATTCATTTCACAGTAAAAGCAAATGTAGAAATGTTGACTTTTACAGCAGTACTAAATTTTGTTCTCATTGGGGAAAAAAGGATCAGACATTGTTTGCAATCCGAATGTTTAAAGTAACTAAACAAGAAGTTCTAAACTTGACATAATATTGAATCGATGCAAAGCATAAAGACAAAAGCATTGTAAATTACAATGATAGAAGGTAAAAATTGCATCAGACATTACAATAAACTTTACACATCTTGGACATGGAATCCATATACAGTTGCTCAGCCAGACATTTAAGTAAAAGGTACAGCCACAAAACAGATGTAAAAGTCTGAGTTATGAATAAAAGTTAGGGATGTTCAAGATGTGACGGGAGGAATTGAAAAGTATGTGCACATAAATAAAATGATCTCACTGTATACTCTGAATGTGGGACAAGGAGAAATGGATTTGTATTAATTTGAAGACCAATTTAAAACATAAAGCTCTGTATATGGTAAAAAGAATGACATTGGGATAGACTTTGACAATAGTGGAGGCAAAGATTATAACCAGAATAAAATTTGGATGCAACAATTCATTGGCTGCAGGAGCACCCTGAGTAATTGAATTATGTTGGAACAAATCATTCACCAAATTACAAACAATAATTGCATTCTTAACTGTGACATAGAAAAACGTTTAATTTTAACCAAACATGGTCAGTGTGGTTGGGAAGGGATGGGATAAAGAGGTAAGAAAAAATAATTTTCTAAATAACTGTACTGCTGTCAAATAGCTTTATATATAAATATACACATGCAGTATCTTTAGATATGTCAAAATGTGCTTTGGTAAAACACAGAACGGATTAATTTATTTTAAATCAAGACCACAAGGTGAAACATTTCTTTAAAGGAATCTTTTCTTCTTGATAGTTCATCACATTGACTTAATCAAAAACATTTAAAACAATCTTTATGCATCTGGTCACTTTGTAATGGAGTGGTCATCTTTCCATTATGCAAGGTCCAAAAACACTGATAGGAAACAGAACTGAATTATGTTTACAGTTCATCATGTTTATATGTAAATTCTCTGGCAGAGATGTATCCATCTTCATCCTCATCTTCATTTTTAAAGATATCATTTACCATAATATCCTGATGGGTTTCATTGTGATCAATTCCATACTTATCAAATTCACTGCGTAGATATTCTTTCACCTAATTAGCAAATATAGACTAGGATTAATTGAACAAACTTTCAAAGGCATGCAATCTAAATTATAGAAAGACCAAATATTTAAAAAGCCAGTTTTTTGCTATTTTGGAAAGCAGGAAACAGAGTGAAAAAAATATTTTACTTGTTTCAAACTGATTTGTGGGTGAGAGAGTTTGCATACATTCCTGTGTCAGTTCAAGCTTAAATTAACACATTAGTATATAAATGAATGCAATAATGGGCACCTGCTCATAAAAGGAGACAAAAGTGATGTGTCTGTCACAGAACCAGAAAGATTAATTAAAAACTGTGGTGGTGAGTGTAGTGTGGGGAGAGGGTGTGAATGGTGGCAAGGCTTGGGGCATGGTACATTTGGACCCTTCCTCCCAAGAACATACAAATAGAATTATTTTAAAATGGTTTTTCTCCCCAAACTAAAAACCCTCTTGCAGAAACAAAAAACTGCAGATGCTGGTTTATACCACAGATAGTGCTGGAGTAAGTAACTCAGCAGGTCAGGCAGTATCTCTGGAGAAAAAGGACGGGTGACATTTCTGGTCAGGAGGCTTCTTTGGACCTTCAAGAGTCAAGAGAGTGTTATTGTCATGTGTCCCAGATAGGACAATGAAATTCTTGCTTGCTACAGCACAACAAAATATGTAAACGTAATACAGAACAGGAAATAAAAGTTCAGTGTGTCTATATACTATCGACCATATATATACACACACACACACACACACACACACACACACAATAAATAAACAGATAATGTGCAATAGAAAAAATAGACTGTTATTGTTCAGAGCTTGTTTGATGTTGTATTTAATGGCCCGATGGCTGTGGGGAAGAAGCTGTTCCTGAACCTGGATGATCCAGATTTCAAGCTCCTGTGCCTTCTTCCCGATGGCAACGCAGAGATGAGCGTGTGGCCAGGATGGCGTGGGTCTTTGATGATGTTGGCAGCCTTTTTGAGTCAGTGACTATATCCCTTTGATGGTGGGGAGGTCAGAGCCAATAATGGACTGGGCAGTGGTCACAACTTTCTGCGTTTTTTTCCTGCTCCTGGACATTCGAGATGCCAAACCATGCCACAATGCAACCAGTCAGCATGCTCTCTACTGTGCACCTGTAGAAGTTTGAGAGTCCTACTTGACATACCGACTCTCCTTAATTTTCTCAGGAAGTGGAGGCGCTGATGTGCCTTCTTTATAATTGCATCAGTGTGCTGAGACCAGGAAAGATCTTTGGAAATATGCACGTCCAGGAATTTGAAGTTTTTGACCCTTTCCGCCATCGTCCCGTTCATATAAACGGGATTGTGGGTCCCTATCCTATCCCTTCCAAAGTCCACAATCTGTTCCTTGGTTTTGCTGGTGTTGAGAGCCAGGTTGTTGTGCTGGCATCATTTGGTCAATCGGTCGACATCACTTCTATACTCTGACTCATCACCATCAGTGATTCGTCCCACAACAGTGGTGTCGTCGGCGAACTTGGTGATGGTGTTCGGACTATGTCTGGCTGCGCAGTCAAGAGTATAGAGTGAGTACAGCAGGGGGCTGAGTACAGAGCCTTGAGGTGCTCTCGTGCTGATTGTAATTAAGGATGACACATTTCCACCAATACGGCCAGACTGTGGTCTGTGGATGAGGAAGTCGAGGATCTAGAAATCAATCAACTTCTGGACTCCCAGGGTAGACACAAAAAGCTGGAGTAACTCAGCGGGACAGGCAGCACCTCTGGAGGGAAGGAATGGGTTACGTTTCGGGTCGAGACCCTTCTGCGGACTGGTTAAGGATAAGGAAACAAGAGATTATAGACAGTGATGTGGAGAGATAAAGAACAATTAATGAAAGATAGGCAAAAAAAGTAACAATGATAAAGGAAACAAGCCATTGTTAGCTGTTTGTAGGGCGAGAATGCGAAGCTAATGCGACTAGTGTGGGGGAAGGGGGGGGGAGAGAGAGGGGGAGGGGGAGGGGAAGGGGGAGAGGGAGAGGGAGAAAAAATAAATTCCGGGGCTACCTAAAGAAATATTCATACCACTGGGCTGTAAGCTGCCAGAGTGAAATAGGAGATGCTGTTCCTCCAATTTGCATGTAGCCTCACTCAGATAATGGAGGAGACCGAGAACAGAAAGGTCTGTGTCAGAATGGGAAGAAGAATTAAAGTGTCCAGCAACTGGGAGATCAGGTTGGTTCATACGGGCTGATCGAAGGTGTTCCGTGAAATTAGCGTTTGGTTTCGCCGATGCATACGAGTCCACATCTTAAACAACGGATACAGTAGATGAGGTTGGAGGAGGTGCAAGTGAACCTCTACATAACCTGAAAGGACTGTAGGGGTCCCTGGACAGAGTTGAGGAAGGAAGTTTAGCGACCGGTGTTGCATCTTCTGCAGTTGCAGGGGAAGGTACTTAGAGAGGTGGTGGTTTGGGTCGGATGCGATGAGTTAACCAGGGAGTTGCAGAGGGAATGGTCTCTGCGGAAGGCTGAAAGGGGAAAATGTGGCTAGTGGTGGGATCCCGTTGGAGGTGGCGGAAATTTAGGAGGATTATGTGTTGTATGCGATGGCTGATGGGGTGGAAGGTAATGACTAGGGGGAAACTCTGTCTCTGTTGCAACTAGGGGGAGGGGGAGCAAGGGCGGAGCTGCAGGGTATCGAGGAGACACGAGTGAGGGCCTCATCTATGATGGGAGAGGGGAACCCCCATTCCCTAAAGAATGAGAACATCTCAGATGCACGGTTCCCTGGCATATCTTCCATTAATTATTCTTTATCTCTCCACATTACCGTCTCTATCTCTTGTTTCCCTTGCCCCTTGTCAGTCAGAAGAAGGGTCTCATCCTGAAACGTCACCCATTCCTTCTCTCCAGAGATGCTACCTGTCCTGTTGAGTTACTCCAGCTTTTTGTGTCTATCTTCAGTTTAATCCAGCATCTGCAGTTCCTTCTTACACACTTCTGGACTGCTTACCTTTCACTGTTAGGCAGCCAGTTCAGAGAAACAGTGCAGAAACTGGTCCTTCTTTTTGTCTGGTGATAGTTGTTCCGTGAATCTGTTACACATTTAAGTTGTGCTTTGTAACTTTGTCAGCGCCGTAGGTGGCTGCTATTTGTTTACATTGGGTATGCAGCAAAGGATTTCACTGTGCCTAGTCACATGTGACAATAAAGTATTCCATTCCCAGTTGATATTGTCCTTGTTCTAATCATGTAACCTGGAGCACTGCCATCTGATTTTAATGAAAATTCTTACTGTAATTCTAACAGCCCCCACTTCCCAAAAGTGCAGGATGCATAACATAGAGTAAGTTTATTTTCCCCACTTAGCACGCTCCTGCAACATTGAAAGTATATTTATTTCTATTGGAACAGATTGAGTTCCTCTTCTAATTTGTTTAAATTTGACGTGCTCCACAGGTCTGTGAAAATGTAAAATGGTATGGAGAGTTTAAGCAATCGTATTTAAAAATCCTCCTTGATGCATGCAAAGGAATTCTGAAGTAAAGGAGCATATTTAAATAATTGACAGGAATCAAAATACACAAGACAGAAATAAACAAACTGCAGATGTTCGAAATCTAAACTAAAAACAGAAAATGCTGCAAATACACAGCAGGTCAGGATGCTTAGACCTGAAACGTTAACTCTCTTCCCATAGATGCTGATTGGCCTGCTAAGTATTTCTAGCATTTTCCGTTTTTGAATTATATATAAAAGATAAAAACTTACCTCATCTCTCGATAATTTCCAATCATCATCAAGGTCCATATTTTGGAATGAATCATGAGAGCGTGGGCCATTTTTGATCTCCAGAAGCTCAATTTCAAATATCAAAGTGCTTTCAGGTGGTATTTTACCTGTAAAATATAACTTATTTATTAAATTTACTTGTGTTCAGAATGTAATGATACAATTAACTTAAAAACTTCATGAGGCATTGTATATTTGCTAACCATTTTACAATATAATTGCCTGATGACATAACCACCAAGATATATAGATAATTCTGCTTTAAAGTGCTCATTGTTTTCCTAAGAAACTTTGTATTATAAAACAAAATTGCATTACAAGACAATTGTGTCACTGGGGAAAAGCGAATTGTGAACTAAAGTGTGGAAGGCTCACAATATAGTTATTTTTCCACTACACATTTATTAAAAATACAGCTTTCTACAATAGCCAATATATTTTTAGTACTGTAAGCTAAAAATATTGAAGACTGTGTGATACATTATTTAATAAGTCAAGTCAACTTTATTTATTTAATAAGTCAAGTCAATTTTCACCATATACATACAAGGTGTATAGTGAAATGAAAGTAGGGATGCTTGCGGGATTGTGCAAAACAACAGAAGTATTGTTGCACACACTGTCAATAGCAGTTTCTAGTCAATTTCAATGGCCACCTGTGGTTAAAATGGCAGCTATATTCTTAACAGACAATGTTATCTTATTACTGTGGGGTGAATGATGGAAACTTTTTTTATCACTATACTGTGTAAAACCAACTTTTTTCAACTCGTCAATTTTCCAACTTTAAAATGTTCTCTAGTTCCCAATCAAATTTGTGTTATTATCAATTTAGCCCATGCCATGCAAATATTGCTCACCACTGGCAATATGTCCACCATGCATTATGGAAACACACGTTATAGCAGAATTACCTGTATATGGAATCAAGATTATAAAAAGGGGGATAAATCTTAATAGCAATTGTTTTATTTTAAACAATTGTTAAATCCTCAAATTTATAATATACCACACTTTCATCCAGATTTTGCAGGTTTCATATAAATAGAGGTTGAATCAGACTGAGAATTCAAATTAGGGCAACGACATCTTGTGTACAGTGGATTTTGTCAACATTACCACTTTAATTTGCAAGTATCATCCACTATTGAGATAGATGGCATTATTTTAGCTTATCTCCCTGTTTTCTCATGCACTTGTAGCCAGCCTTACCATGAAGTAAAACAATCACAACTGCCAAAATCAGCATGCAAAGGTCACTCTGTATGGAGGTTTCAATTCAAAGGCAATGAATATGCATGAGCATGTTAGCTGTTAACCAAACAAAAAGAATATTACATTGTTAGTAATGTAATTGTCAACACTAACAACTGTATATGTTAGCAATTGTTGAGTTCGTGGAGTACATTAGTAGACAAAGGCCACATGCAAGAAATTTGGTTAAAATACAAAATCTATTTGCTTTGATAATTACAGTGTTAGGTTTAGTAATGAATAGATAAGAATATTTAATGAATAAAACAGGATATTAAACCTGTTGCTGAAGTTTAGAATAGACTGGTGTTATTGAACTTCCATCCATTCACTGTTCCTTGCATTATAAAGCTACCAAACTCTCATCTCTTGAACTTGCACCAGGTTACCAACTTGAAACTATGATATATTGGATCCAATACGAGACTGCTCAATAGGAAACAACTCTGTAAGTATAGTTATTGATGCTGTAATATTCACATGTTGAAAGTTTATTAAATAGGAAAATAATCCAAACATTACCATTTTGGTTATGTGAAACCACATTTATCATGCACGGTTATCCCAAAACTTCTGGAATCGTACAAAACATCTCACCTGATTTCACCCAGGCATCTCATGTACACAACATTTCATTAGCTTGTAGTTTTGTGGATAGAAGATCAAAACTGCAGAAATAATACAAAATGTCTGGATCATACATAATAAATTCATATACCTCATCTAAACCTAATGCTGGGTACAATACCTCTTCCTTCTTTTCCAAAGGCTAAGGCAGGTGGGATGACAAGTTTCCTTTTCTCTCCAGCACACATTTCACGTAATCCTTTATCCCAACCTGTGAGCGATTCTTTAATTCCAAGTGTGAACCAAACTGGTTGGCCATCGTTGCTAGAATGACTGAAATAATATAAAATATACTTAGCAGCAAAGTGGGGACCACAGATGCAATACACAGATACAGTTTTGCTGCAAGAAAAGACAATGCAAAGCAAAGAGATACACAACAATATAACCTTTTACAATTATGAAGTCATTTTCCCTTAGATGTTAATAGAAAGATATTCCCAAAAAGACACTTAATCGAAACGTCAGAACTGTGGAAAAGCCAAAGATACTAGAGGAGCTCCTCTGGTATCTTTGGGAAAAACTGACTTCTTAAAACTTTGAAACATTTACAAATTCGGAAGAGTCAAGAACTGGAGGTTTCTTTTCCAACGCCCCAGAGAACTTTACTGTAACTGTGTAGTTTTGATGTGTAGCTTTGTTGTGATATATTGAATATCACAGATGATTTGTGCACAGCAAGGTTCCATATCGAATAGAGTAATAAAAGCACATATTCAGCACTTTGGGTATAACTTTCCTTCTCTTCTGCATAACAGTGATATAGGTCTGTGTGTCCAGCTGTGAGTGAAGACAGCACATAGTCTCAAACATGTACCCATCGGCCAACCTCTCACTGCTGTGGTATTGCCTGCATTTTGCATTTGAGAAGCTGGAGTTTGTTTTGAAACCCACAACCTACTGACTCGTAGGCAAGATTACCACAAACTGAATCTTGACTGACACAGAAGCAGGAACAGTTGCGTTCATCGAAGAAATAAAAGAAACAACATGACCACATTGAAATCTGACCTTACTCCCAAGGTTGAGCAGTTTGGTGACAATTACATCAACATGAACTACTCAAGCTCAAATGTTCCAATTGTCCAAGCATGTCAGTATTTTTGGATGATATTCTTTAGTGAAGTGGAAAAAAAACATATTTTCAAAACGTTTGATTTTAAACAATGTTCCTTCATCATTGAAAATTTCTAATTTGCTTTTCATTTAGAGTGTCAGGAACTTGTTACAAAGAGTACAATTTATTGGCTATCATATCTGCCTTTTAGAAGACGAGCAGTGATGCTGGTGTTCTTGTAGCTATGGTACTTTCAGAGTGCAGTTGAAATGACAAGTTCCAGTACTTATGTACAGTGCCCTCCATAATGTTTGGGACAAAGACCCATCATTTATTTATTTGCCTCTGTACTCCACAATTTGAGATTCGTAATAGAAAAAAATATCACATGTGGTTAAAATGCACATTGTCAGATTTCAATAAAGGTTATTTTTGTAGTTTGGTTTCACCACGTAAAATGTACAGGAGTGTTATTTACATAGGTTCTCCCCCCCCCCCCCCCCCCATTTCAGGGTAGCATAATGTTTGGGACACAGCAATGTCATGTAAATGAAAGTAGTCATGTTTAATATTTTGTTGCATATCCTTTGCATGCAATGACTGCTTGATGTCTGCAATTCATGGACATCACCAGTTGTTGGGTGTCTTCTCTGGTGAAGGCTGGCAGACCTGTATTGCAGCCATCTCTAGCTTATGCTTGTTTTGGGGGCTAGTCTCCTTCAGTTTTCTCTTCAGCATATAAAAGGCATGCTCAATTGTGTTCAGATCGGGTGATTGATTTGTCCACTCAAGAATTTACCATTTTTTAGCTTTGAAAAACTCCTTTGTTGATTTAGCAGTATGTTTGGGATCATTGCTTGCTGTAGAATGAACTGCCAGCCAATGAGTTTAAGTATTTATTTGAACTTGAGCACATAGGATGTATCTACACACTTCAGTATTCATTATGCTACTACCATCAGCAGTTGTATCATCAATGAAGATAAGTGAGCCAGTACCTTCAGCAGCCATACATGCCCAGGCCATAATACCCCCATCACCATGTTTCACAGATGAGGTGGTATGCTATGGATCTTAGGCAGTTAATTCTCTCCTCCATACGTTGCTCTTGCCATCACTCTGATATAAGTTAATCTTCATCTCATCTGTCCCACAAGACCTTTTTCCAGAACTGTGGTTGCTCTTTTAAGTTTTTCTTAGCAAACTGTAACCCGGCCATCCTATTTTTGCAGCTAACCAGTGGTTTGCATCTTGCAGTGAGGCCTCTGTATTTCTGTTCATGAAGCCTTCTGCAGACAGTGGTCATTGACAAATCCACACCCGACTCCTGAACAGTGTTTTTCATCTGTCCATCAGGTGTTTGGGTTTTTTCTTTATTACAGAGATAATTCTTCTGTCATCAGCTGTGGAGATCTTCCTTGGCCTGTCAGTCCCTTTGCAATTAGTAAGCTCATTAGTGCTCTCTTTCTTCTTAATGATGTTCCTAACAATTGATTTTGGTAAGACTGAGTGTTTGGCTGATGTCTCTAACAGTTTTATTCACGTTTCTCAGTGTCATAATGGCTTATTTTACTTTCATTGGCACAACTTTGGTCCTCATGTTGATAAACAGCAATAAAAGTTTTCAAAGATGATGGACGACTAGAGGAAAGACTAGGTGCTGAGAGCTCTCTTATACCTGCATTAAGGAGCAATTACAAATGCCTGTGAAGCCATGTGCTCTAAACATTATGGTGCCCTGAAATGGGGGGACTATGTATAAACACAGCTGTAATTTCTACATGATGAAACCAAAATGTATTAAAATACCCTTTATTAAAATCTGACAATGTGCACTTTAACCACATGTGATTTTTTATTTCTATTACAAATCTCAAATTGTGGAGTACAGAGGCAAATAAATAAATGAAGGGTCTTTGGCCCAAACATTATAGAGGGCACTGTGGATAAAATAAACCAACGATTATATACTTTCAAGTCAGGGTAGTACAAGAAGTGGAGGGAAATGTGGTTGCTGTACTTTCTGCCCTTGCTCCTTTACGAGTAACTGCAGAGAACGTATGCATCTCAGTCACAGTATAGTAGTGGTGGTGAGAGTAATTATTCGGGGTGGTTGAGGTGATTCCAACAAACTTTAGAGAATCGAGATGTTGGTGGAGGAACTCACCATTCATTATCCAGTCACTGATCAGCTTGTGTGGTCATTGTATGTGTGTGGCTCATCGAGTTTCTGGTCAATATTAGCTCGAGGGATGTCATTTCCCAGGTACTCAGAACTGGCAATATCATTGAACTTGGGTGATTGAATTCTTGATGATGTTCATTGCCATTTTTCAGTTTAGTGTTGATTGTCATCCAGCTCCTGCTGGTTCATTTTTTGAGGCACTGAAATTGAATTTAACTGCACAATCATCCGCAGACACCCTGTTCCATACTACTTCTCTGCATTATTCCCTTGTGAAATAGAAAGTACCGTATTGAGTGTCATGTAATGGGATGGATGATGTGGCTGTTCAGATTGAATGTTATGAGATGTAGATTACAAAATTATCAGATGTAGGTCTGAGATTTAAAGCGTGATGTGTTTGAAGTTTGATGTGGTATATATTAATGTCAGGTAACATCATAATAGATTTTATTTTGTCTTTTGGATGGCAGTAGAGTGCCAGAGACCTGGATTTAATCGTAACCTTGGGCTTTCTGTACGGAGTTTGTACCTTCTCCCTGTGACCATGCAAGCTTTCTTCGGGTACTCCAGTTTCTTCTCACACTCCAAAAACAGATAGGTTTGTAGGTTAATTGGCTTTGGTAAAATTTTTAAACTGTCCCTTGTGTGTAGCATAGTGCTATTTTACAGGGTAGTCATTGGTCAGCTGGCCAAGGGCCTATTTCTGTGCTATATTTCTAAAGTCTGAAGTTAACTGGACAAATATAGTAGAAAGCAGTGTCAATTGTGGATTTGGTGGGATTGAAATCAGTTGATGTCTTCAGCTGTGGTATTGTTTCCTCATTCTTGAACTGAACACCTCACTTTCACTTCAAGCATAGCCTACTATCACTGCCTTTTCAATGTGCATTTGGAGGACCCAGTGAGGCCTCACCTCCTTGGTTACCCATCTCACCAGAGCTATACAAAAAAATTTGTGCAGTTTCATGTTATGTTCTTCCATCTCTCATTGAAGTTGTCAAGGCCCATGGAACAGCATACATGCTTCTGCCACACTACACTTCTCGTTAAACATGCACAGACTTGTTTTAATCTTCAGTTAACTTCAGATGAAGAGGTAATTTCCTCAGAGTTAGATACTTTCGTCTCTCAGGGATTGTTGATCATCCAAATCATTATCGAAAATGCCACATTAAGTCCAATAAAAAGGTTCATCGCACTTTAAGGGCACCAACGTTCGTGATCTTGTGCTTCACCAGATTTGAATGGATTCAATCATAGATTACTGGTTTATGGTATTCATACGCACCTCGGGTTCATTTATGACACAATTAAATACAAACGATCTAACGTTTTGCTCCTCAAGGACTTACCTGGAATGAAACATGGTCCCATTCTCAAAGTATCCAGAGTAATGTATCAGTAACTGGTCACCGATCTTGGTTTTTCTGTGACAGAGGAAAGGCTTTTGCAACACGTCGATTTTCACTTCAGCCTCTGGGATCAGAGCACTGCTGGCGTAATCCAGCATAAGGGTGAAAATGAGTGCGTGGGAAAGATTTATGCAATTGACCAGCACAAGCCACATGCTGTCCGCTTAGAAGAATAATTGTTTCTCTTATTGCCTTCTCCTTGCCCCAATGCGCGCAGACGTGGCACTGGCAACTTTTCTTCGCTCTGCAACTTTGGAGTCGGCACCGCACGTTGACGTCATACGACACGACGCCACGCCCTGAGCTCTCCTCCGGTCGACGTCACAAAGGAAAGCTCTTTCGCCAGCTCTTTCAGCCTCCGACGTCGTGACGCAACCAACACGCCGATGTGGCGAACGTCTCCCCAGCGTGAACGCCGATTGGTTCTTGTAACCGGGGGGCGGGCCTTAAGATGCAGATTTACCCCTCCTCTGTCCGCCGCTCTCCCATTGGCTGCGCACGGGAGCGGACGCGCGCTGTTGGACGCTGTTCCCTCTGCCGAATGGCTGCTCGGGCCGTCAATCAGCGTGCGTCACACTCTTCCAGCTTCTGATTCCGCCCGGCGTGTGAATTGTTGCATTTGGCTGAAGTGGGAGCTGCGCTGGGATGCGATGCGATGAATGGCAGGGATTGTATGCAGTGATCATGGAAGGAATGCTTTATAAATGGACCAATTATCTCAGTGGTAACTTACTGTTTCATTTCAAACGTGCGACGTGATTTCATCTTTCAATGGTTGGAGGCCAGCGTTCCTGTCATGGCATTTTATATATTGTAAATTATTGCATTCTTGCACTCAAAGGGTAATTTGCCTGTCCGATTGCTGGGCCTTTCAAATAATACACAGTGGAGACAGTTAAGTGGCAGGCCCATTGAAGCAATAACTTAAAATTGTGCGACTATGTAATTTGAATTTGATTTTCTTGAAAGCCCAACCATTATGTACTTAGTGTTTCAATGAGGTACAAATAGACTGCTAAATAAAACAAAAACAGCCTTTAACCTCCACGGTGACGTATGTGGATCAGTCGGCGAAAAGTAAATATGTCACTGTTGGGGTTTTCATTTGGCAATATAAATTTATTTGCGATGTTTATCTCATCTTTATTTCCTGTTTCCTGAAAATGCCGTAATTCATTTTCGTCAATTCATCAAAACAAATCCTATTTTACTCGGTCCTTTACATTTCAGAACCAAACACTCATAACACTCCTACTTCAAGACACAAAGTGCTGAAGTAACTTTGTGCCTTTTTATGCAAACCAACATCTGCAGTTTCTTGTGGCTTGGGCATTTGAATTATTCTGGAAAGCATCCTCTTATGGGCTGGTTAAGATGTTTTATTTCGAGAAATATTTAATGGATGAAACTGCTTTGCAAATTTAGATAATTAATAATTTAAATAAAATATATACATTTTCATCATTTTTCACCTGCATTTATTTGCGTGCAACTACCAGTCTGACGAAGGGTCTCGACCCATAACGTCACGCATTCCTTCTCTCCAGAGATGCTGCCTGTCCCACTGAGTTACTCTAGCTTTTTGTGTCTATCCACTAGTTTGAATAGTTGAACACTATCCAATTCAGGCAATGTTGCTGGTCAAAAGAGGATTCTGTGCAGTTTTGTGCATATGCAGTTTCACTTCCAGCAACTACATTCAAATCTAGGTCGAAGGCTATCGTATTTTAAACAATCAGTTGTAGTTGGCCCAAAGGTTCACTGCCATCTGTCTATTCCCTCCGTAGATGCTACCTGACCCACTGAGTTCCTCCATCACCTTATGTTTTGCTCAAGATTCCAGCATCTGTGGTTTCTTGTGATCCTGTAAAAAGTTTCTTGTGACCCCATAAGGTGGCCGAAAGGAAGCTTTGATTTGTTTTTACATTGAGGTTTTACATAACTGTATTTTCACAAATTATCAATTTCAGGTAACCTGCTGATCCTTTCTTTCTCCTTTTGATCTCTCCAGGCCCTCTCATATGAATCATCTCTTCAATCCTTCCCCCTACCTCTTACCCGTGCCCTACCTATTCCATCTGTCCATCACACATGCATTCGTCCTTCCATTTGGTCTCCTCCCACTGTTTCCATCTGCCCACGGTTCCGCCCTTAGTTGGTTCTAACTTTCACCCTCCTTTCCTATCAGATTCCATCATCTGTCATCACCAATCACCACACCCTCTGTTGGTATGTCCTTTCCTCCCTTCCCCCACCTGCATCCATCAATCAACCTTTTCTAACCTAAATTTACCTGCATCTGCAGTTCCTTGATACTTCATTTTACCTGTTGCTTCTCATTGCCCCTTGCCTCATTACACTGGCTATATCCCCCTCTGTCCTTACAGTCCAGATGACAGGTCCTAACCTGAAATATGAATTGTCCATCTCCCTCCAGAGATGCTGTCCGACTGACTGAGTTCCTCCAGCTGATTGATTGATTGTTGAACTCCATGTGATTTAATTGTAAAATAAAGAAAGACTTGCATTTCTACATCTTTAATTTCCCTTTCATGATATCCCAAAGTTCTTAATAGCCAATCATAGCTCCACTTCTCTTCAAATAGTCCCTAGGGAACCCTTGCTCTCACCCAGTAGCTTTGTGAAATCTATATGCTGGTCTTGCAACCTCATTAAGATGCCATCGTTGAGTGTGACAGTCTTCAAGTAAACAAGATAACAGAATATGCTTGTATTCTGAAAGTAGTGTGTTATTGTTTCAATGGATTGAAATCCGAAATTAACTGATCCAAAGTAGATGGTTAACAGCTGAATATTACCCACAATTTCATTTTGACAGAGCCTTAATTTTCAAATTATTATTCTTGTCTTCAAATGCTGTAATGTCTTCGCCCTTCTCAACACTGACCTCCTGTGGGCTTGGTCTTTGTTTTCCTCTATTTCTGTCCACTTGAGAATTCTCAAAAGGACACAAAATGCTGGAGTAAGTCAGCAGGTGTGGGCTCTGATACATCCGCAAGACCCAAACTAGGCAATCGTTTCGCTGAACACCTCAGTCCTCCTGGGCCTACCTGAACTCCCGTTTGTCAAATGCCTTAATTCGCTTTCCCGTTCCCACACTGACCATTCTGTCCTGGGCCTCTTCTATTGTCATAGTGAGGCCAAATGCAAATTGGAGGAACAGCACCTCATATTTTGCTTGGGCAGCTTACAACCCAGTGGTATGAATTTTGATTTCTCTAACTTCATGTAACCCATGCCCTCTCCCTCTCCCTCTCCCTCTCCCTCTCCCTCTCCCGTCATTGTACTAGCTTCAAAGCCGTCTTGTTCAGTTTCATTGTCTGTAACTGGTTTTCACCTAGGCCACAGCGAACAATGGTCTGAACACATAGTTTTTTGCATATCTTTCATTCATTTGTTCTTTATCTCTCCATATCACCGTCTATATCACTTGTTTCCCTTTTCCCTGACTCTCCGTCTGTAAAAGGATTACAAGTTGAAATGTCACCTATTTCTTTTCTCCAGAAATGCTGTCCGACCCGCTGAGTTGCTCCACCTTTTTGTCAAGCAGTTTTATCTTCAGTCAAGCAGCATCTTTGGAGAACATGAATAGGTGCCATTTTGTATTGAGACTCTTCTTCAGACTGATTGTTGGGGAGGAGGGAAATAAGCTGGAAGAGGGGAGAGGCAGGGCAAGGGCTGTGGCATTTAATAAGTGGTCACAGGGAGGGTTTTGCTAGACAGATGGTTGAAACAAAAGCCAGAGATAAAAACAGAATGGTTGACACCGGATTGAAGAATCGCAAACTGTAAATCTGGGAGCGAGGGGAAAAGGAGAAATAGGTGTGAGTCTAGGTGGGGCGGGGTGGGGGGGGGGGGGTCGTTAATAGATGATACCTTGGGTTGGAGAATTCAATGTTCATACCATTGGGTTGTAAGCTTCCCAAGCGGAATATGAGGTGCTGCTACTCCAGTTTGGGTATGGCATCATTCTGGCAATGGGGGAGGCCCAAGACAGAAAGGTCAATCTGGGAAAGGGAAGGGTTAGCAACTGGGAGATTCAGTATGCCTTGGTGGACCGATTTGTCATCTCTCTCTTCTTGATGGCCACGTATTTACAGATAAATTATGGAAACTGGCCCGTCTGCCCATGGAATTCACACCAACCATCGATCACCCATTTACACTAGTTCAATGTATCCCACTTTCACATACACTGTTACACACTTGGGGAAATTTACATATAGCAGCAAACTGGAGCACCCAGAGGAAACTTGCATGTCACAGGGAGAATGTGAAATTCCACACAGGCTGCCGGCGAGGTCAGGATCGAACCCGGGTCTCTGGCGCTGTATACCCATCTTATTCTCTGTTATCATCAAACTAATCAGTGTTTTCCTATTGAAGAGTCTGAGGCAATGGCACATCTTATTCATCTGAACAAACCAAACAAAACTTAGTGAGCTACTTCCCTCTTTTTTTTAACAGTGAATCATTTAATAATTAATACTTGCTTTGGAATGGCAAAGTTGCATTCACCATGAAGTATTAAAGAAAATCATGAGTCATTTTTTTGTTGACAAAATACCTGAAAGTATAGTAGCTTATCACAATGAATTTACCTGCACAATAATATCTTGCTTCTAAGTTAGCAAAGTTATGTCAGATTTTTCTCACCATTTTGCAGTATGGACAGAAAATACAAATGCATGTCATGAATTGAAAGTACGGAATTTATTTTAAAATTGTAAAAGTATCCTTGGCATTATTGGCTAAACAGTCAGAATTTACCTTTGTAGTCATGTGTTTATGTTATCGACAATATTTTGCTCCGAACATTTGTGCACAGGATGGCAGCCACGCTGGTTTGTTCTTGCTGGTGGAATCTTGTCCTATTACGATTCTCAAGAGGACACGTGGAAAGGCTGCAAAGGCTGCATTAAGATGGCAGTGTGTGAAATACAAGGTGAGATGCATGTTGATCTTAATATCTTCAAATGTAATGTTTATTTGGAATAATGAGCATATCTAATGAAAATTAAATGTATATATTATGAAACAAATTATTAAATAGCTTTCTGCCTGCAAATGGAGATAAAGCTGTTTACATGCATTGAGACATAGTTCAATTAATTTCTTCTACTCCTCACCAAAACGAATAAAAGGGAAAGAAGCAAGAGTGTGGCTTGGATCTAATGTTCTATACCATTCAATTAGTTTGAATCGGCAAATTAGCTAAACATCTACCTAAAATGAGTTTGAGCTTTCTGATTCGAGTTTAAGGGCTTTCAACAGCTTTAGACTATGATCTTTGAAAGTATTCTTGGTAATATTGCTTGTCTTTAGTAATTAAGTTTAAAATATTTAACTGAATTTTGTTTTGAGCGACGAATCCCTTGAAATGCCATTCAGAATATATTCAGTATTTCATACACATGTAGTGCCATCCTTGTACAACTTTTAAGCAAAAGATGTGTGAAATGTTCATATCTAGTTACACTTTGTACATGAATGCAATTCCAGAAATACTAGAAGCTTGATACTCTCTGGGCAACATCAGGTATTTATTCAAAAGAAGAAAAAATTGTGGTGGGGGGATGAGCCTGTGGTTATTTTCTATTTCGCTGTTCTTGTGAAGTTAGTGTTGAGCCATATTTTGAGCCACTGCAATCCTATGTATATAAAGATATATTTTTTCCCCACAATTAGTTGGGTTGGGGAGTTATGGAGTCATTGTGTTATACAGAATGGAAATAGGCATTTTGGTCTAACTTGTCCATGCTGACCAAAATGCCTAACCAAAATAGTCCGACTTGCCCATATCCCTACAAACCTTTCCTATCCAAGTCTATTTTAAAAGTCACAATTCTGTCAACCGTACCACGTCCTCTGCCAGCTTGTTCCATAAACGCACTGTCATCTGTGTGAAGAAAGTTCATTAAACCGTGTAGCTTTCAACTCTCCTATCATATGGTTATTAACCTTATCCATGACCCTCGTTATTATGTAAACCTTTAAAGGACCACCCATCTGCCTCCTATACTCCAGGCAAAAAGTCCTAGCCTCTCCAGCAGCTCCTAACTTAACCTTTCCAGACCTGCTAATATCGTTGTAAATCTTATTTAGCATTTGCAGATTAATGATGTCCTTCTTGTAGCAGAGCAACTAGACTGGTAAACAGTACTCCAAATGTGGCCTTATCAATGTCTTGTCACAACCCCTGTACTCAATACCCTGACTGATGAGGGCAAGCATGCCAATAGTCTTCTTCACCACCGTCTCTATTTATACGTGTGGTCCAGTTGAGTTTTTGTCAATGATGACTACAAGAATGTTGATGTGGAGGAGTGTTGATGGCAATGCCATTGAATCTCAAGGATAGGGGGCTTGATATGGTCATCACCTGACACTTACCAACATTGATGGCAGCCTCTGCCTACAGTCTGTCTCTTTTTCTGTCTTTTATTAAATATTTAGTCTTAGGGTAAGGGGGAAACCGTTTCCCAGTCACTTCCTGGCCAGGACGCGACTATTCTCCTCGCGGCCTACCACCTGGATTAGAGCGGCCTTTCCTGCCGGGGACCCGGACCAGACCTTCAGCAGCAGCAGCAGTGGCGCAGCGCTGGATTCATCGCAGAGCGGGCGATTGTTTACCTGGATCGCCATTGAAGCTCTGGAGTGTTGGGCCTGCTGCTTTAACATCGGAGCTGTGGTTCATAGTGCTTCCAGCCCGGTCGGCGCTGACTTCAACATCGCGTAGTCCTGGGGCCCTTTGCCAGCGTTGAATCTCCGACCGGCGCGGCCTGTGGACCTTTAGAGCTGCGGAGTCCGGTAGGAGGTGGCCGATTCGGATGTCCAAGCCGCTGAGGATGTCCTCCAGTCCCGACGTCGGGAGATCTACAATAATTATAGGCAGCATTAAGTAAATGAGGTGCTTGAGGAGTATAAGGAATGTAGAAAGAATCTTAAGAAAGAAATTAGAAAAGCTAAAAGAAGATATGAGGTTGCTTTGGCAAGTAAGGTGAAAGTAAATCCAAAGGGTTTCTACAGCTATATTAATAGCAAAAGGATAACAAGGGATAAAATTGGTCCATTGGAGAGACCGAGTGGACAGCTATCTGCAGAGCCAAAAGAGATGGGGGAGATATTGAACAATTTCTTTTCTTCGGTATTCACCAAGGAGAAGGATATTGTATTATGTGAGGTAAGGGAAACTAGTAGAGTAGCTATGGATACTATGAGTTTCAAAGTAAAAGAAGTACTGACACTTTTGAAAAATATAAAAGTGGATAAGTCTCCAGGTCCTGACAGGATATTCCCTAGGACATTGAGGGAAGTTAGTGTAGAAATAGCCGGGGCTATGACAGAAATATTTCAAATGTCATTAGAAACGGGAATAGTCCCCGAGAATTGGCGTACTGCGCATGTTGTTCCATTGTTTAAAAAGGGTTCTAAAAGTAAACCTAGCAATTATAGACCGGTTAGTTTGACTTCAGTGGTGGGCAAATTAATGGAAAAGATACTTAGAGATAATATATATAAGTATCTGGATAAAGAGGGTCTAATTAGGAACAGTCAACATGGATTTATGCCTGGAAGGTCATGTTTGACTAATCTTCTTGAGTTTTTTGAAGAGGTTACTAGGGAAATTGACGAGGGTAAAGCAGTGGATGTTGTCTATATGGACTTCAGTAAGGCCTTTGACAAGGTTCCTCATGGAAGGTTGGTTAAGAAGGTTCAACTGTTGGGTATAAATGCAGGAATAGCAAGATGGATTCAACAGTGGCTGAATGGGAGAAGCCAGAGGGTAATGGTGGATGGCTGTTTGTCGGGTTGGAGGCAGGTGACTAGTGGGGTGCCTCAGGGATCTGTGTTGGGTCCTTTGTTGTTTGTCATGTACATCAATGATCTGGATGAAGGGGTGGTAAATTGGATTAGTAAGTATGCAGATGATACCAAGATAGGGGGTGTTGTGGATAATGAAGAGGATTTCCAAAGTCTACAGAGTGATTTAGGCCAGTTGGAAAAATGGGCTGAAAGATGGCAGATGGAGTTTAATGCTGATAAATGTGAGGTGCTACACCTTGGCAGGACAAATCAAAATAGGACGTACATGGTAAACGGTAGGGAATTGAAGAATACAGTTGAACAGAGGGATCTGGGAATAACCGTGCATAGTTCCTTGAAGGTGGAGTCTCATATAGATAGGGTGGTAAAGAAAGCTTTTGGTGTGCTAGCCTTTATAAATCAGAGCATTGAGTATAGAAGCTGGGATGTAATGTTGAAATTGTACAAGGCATTGGTGAGACCAAATCTGGAGTATGGTGTACAATTTTGGTCGCCCAATTATAGGAAGGATGTCAACAAAATAGAGAGGGTACAGAGGAGATTTACTAGAATGTTGCCTGGGTTTCAACAGCTAAGTTACAGAGATAGGTTGAATAAGTTAGGTCTTTATTCTCTGGAGTGCAGAAGGTTAAGGGGGGACTTGATAGAGGTCTTTAAAATGATGAGAGGGATAGACAGAGTTGATGTGGAAAAGCTTTTCCCTTTGAGAATAGGGAAGATTCAAACACGAGGACATGACTTTAGAATTAAGGGACAGAGGTTTAAGGGTAACATGAGGGGGAACTTCTTTACTCAGAGAGTGGTAGCGGTGTGGAATGAGCTTCCAGTGGAAGTGGTGGCGGCAGGTTCGTTGGTATCATTTAAAAATAAATTGGATAGGCATATGGATGAGAAGGGTATGGAGGGTTATGGTATGAATGCAGGCAGGTGGGACTAAGGGAAAAAAGTTGTTCGGCATGGACTTGAAGGGCCGAGATGGCCTGTTTCGGTGCTGTAATTGTTATATGGTTATATGGTTATATGTATGGCTGTATGGTGACCACAAACATTTCACTGTACCATTTGGTAATGTGACAAATGAATATGTCTTGAATCTGCATGAGAAATTGTGAAAAGAGATGCAAGTTATCTTTCAATAGGTGAGAAAGCATCCATGAATCTGTAGAACTAAAATGGTTGAAATTGCTTAATGATCTGAGTTATCAGCACATTACACAAAACAAGAAGTGAACTGCGGTGATTACTGCAATTATTAAGCTATTTTGATCTGCCCTATCATACTTCCTTTTAGATCCACATGGTAATGGTCCGTTTGTTGGATCTGCCTGCCAATTAATAGGATATGAAATGAATATTCATGAAAATGACATTAATTAATAGGATATAAAAAACTGAGCCAACTTGACGAGGGGGGGGGGGGGGGGTGCTCATTGAAGCTTACCGAAGTGACAGGCCTGCATGGCTGTAAAGAGGATATTTCCACTAGTGGAAGAGTCTAGGACCATGGGGCACATCCTCAGAATAATAGAATGTACCTTTAGAAAGAAGATGAGGAGGAATTTCTTTTGTCAGAGGGTGGTAAATTGCTGGAATTCATTGCCTCAGATGGCTGTGGAGACCATCAGGCATTTCTAAGACTGATCCTTGATTAGTAAGGGTGTCAAGGATTATGGGGAGAAGACACGAGAATGGGGTTGAAAAGGAAGGATAGGTCACTCATGATTGAATGATAGGGTAGTCTTGATGGACTGAATGGCCTAATTCTGCTCCTATGACTTATGAACATGAAGTTATGCCATTCCTAGCAGGCCAAACTACACAGAAAAAACAGCAGCCAGAAGTTGTTCTTTTATTGATGGAAAGAAAGGTTTTTTTAAAGTCAGAGAATTCAATATAAATTTCAGAAAATGTAAATATTTATTTAACTTTTATTATTTAGAAAACGACAATTACATAATAATTATAATGGTTTTGACATGCTTTTGAATGTCAGAGACATTCAGAAATATTTGATAGGTTTGACTGCTGGACACCCAGCTGCGAAACATATATTTCTTCAGCATCTAGACACAAAATGCTGGAGTAACTCAGTGGGACAGGCAGCATCTCTGGAGAAAAGAAATTGGTGACGTTTCGGGTCTGATGAACGGTCTCAACCCGAAAAGTCACCCATTTGTTCTCTCCAGAGATGCAGCCTGTCCCGCAGAGTTACTCCAGCATTTTGTATCTACCTTTGATTTAAACCAGCATCTGCAGTTCTTTCCTACATATTTCTTCAGCATGTTCTTGGGTGGCACTGTCCTGCCACATGATGGGTTTGATTGCTGAAGTCCTGGTTCTGTGTAATGCTGATGACGATTCTTGCAAATAAATATTTCATGGGCAATACGGTTACGATGATTGTGGACCTAGCAGGTAGGTGAGAGAGTGGAGAACTTGAACAGCTTACCATTGTTGGGAAATGTGGGTATGATGAGAGATTCCCTCCATCTGCTGACTAAATCCCTTCTTCTGTATTTTTCTTTCCAAAAGAAAACCTTTTTGAATACATGCATGCATTTACTTTGTAGACTGTTTATTATTTCTTCTGCTGGTGAGCATTACGATTATATATCTGTCAGAAAGAAAATTGCCCCAGCTCCTTGTGTGGAGGAACAATAATCATCATTACCTTTTGCTTTCAGTGCACTCTGGTGACAGTACAAGAGTTGAGTTGATAATACCAGGAGAGCAACACTTTTATCTGAAGGCAGAGAATGTCGCTGAAAGGCAGAGATGGCTGGTTGCCTTGGGGTCATCCAAGGCGTGCCTGACAGATAGCAGGACCAGGAAAGAGAAAGGTATGTTTATCTCTTCATTTTTAAGATAACAGTATTAACATTGTAAAAATATTACAAGGATACTTTGTATCAAAGCAATTTTCAATGAGGTGTTCTCCGATATGAAGTGCAAGGTAATGCATAAGTCCTAGTCCCCCTAGTCCTTGCCGTCTACCCAATCAACCGTTGCATGCAACAAATAATCCTCAATTTTTTGCACCTCCAACGGGATCCCACCACTAGCCACATTTTCCCATCTCCACCCCTTTCGGCCTTCCGCGGAGATCGTTCCCTCTGCAACTCGCTGGTTGACTCATCCCTTCCCACCCAAACCATCCCCTCTCCAGGTACCTTCCCTTCGCTCAACCTGCGTGAACCAACCTGATCTCCCGGTTGCTGGACACTTTAATTCTCCTTCTCATTCCTACACAGACCTTTCTGTCCTCGGTCTCCTCCATTGTCAGAGTGAAGCTAAACCCAAATTGGAGGAGCAGCATCTAATATTTCGCTTGGGCAGTTTACAGCCCAGTGGTATGAATATTGATTTATCTTACTTCAGGCAGCCCGGCATTCCCTCTCTCTCTATCACTCCCCCACCCAAGTCGAACTAGCTCCTCAATTTCACCCTACAAACAGCTTACAATGGCCTGTTTTCTTTACCATCGTTCCTTTGCATATCTTTCCTTCATTGTTCTTTATTTCTCCACATCACTGGTTATATCTCTCGTTTCCCTTATCCCTAACCAGTCTGAAGGAGGGTCTTGAGCCGAAACATCATCCCTTCCTTCTCTCCAGAGATGCTGCCTGTCCCGTTGAGTTACTCCAGCTTTTTGTATCTATATTTGGTTTAACCTGGCATCTGCGGTTCCTTCTTATACATAATGCATAAGACCTGCTTCCTCTCAAATACTCCTTTGATCTTTGCTGAACAGATGTCCAGCACAGAGCTCCATCTTGTTGTTCTTGTGAAGTTGATTGTGAGGCTTTTTTTGAGCCACTGCAATCCTATGTATATAAAAAATGTATTCCCACAATTAGTTGGATTGGAAACAGCATGGAAACAGGCCTTTTGGCCCAACTTGTCAATGCTGATCTAATTGAAACCTGCCGAATAGTGAAAAGCCTACATAGAGTGGATGTTTTAGGTCAGTGACACTTCATCAGGACTAGAGCTGTGAAAGTTCCCTTACGTAGGGTGGGACAGTGGTGCAGTGGAAGTGTTGGTGCTTTACAGCACCAGAGTCCAGGGTTCATTCCTAACATTTGCCGCTTTTATATGGAGTTTGTACATTCTCCTGTTTCTCTGGGTGCTCCGGTTTCCTCCCATGTTCCAAACACGTGCAGTTTTTTAGGTTAATTAGCTTCTGTAAATTGTTCCTAATGTCTACATTAGAACTAGTGTACGGGTGATTGTGGTCGGCGCGGACTCGGTGGGCCAAAGGACCTGTTTCCATGGTGTACCTTGGAACTGAACTATTCAATATTTGAAGCTAAATTGTGTTTTTTGCAACATTCCCTGTAATCTACTTTACAATTGGCTTCAAGCTAATGTATTCTGTTTGAAATGAGCGTATATTTTAAGTGGTTTATGGAAAGTTGTGTGGAAAGAAACATTTTTTTCCTTCTTTTAAAGAAATCAATGAAAACACAGAATGCCTGAAACAGAAGGTGTCCGAACTGAGATTGTTTTGTGATCTTCTTCTCCACCAAGTAAATAACCTCAAAGAGAGCACACAACCTGATCAGCCTGGCTCCACTAATTTTGAGGTATATGTTTACGGTGTCCCATTATATTGTTTACATCAATTTAGATGTGCTCAGTACTCTTTAATCCATTTCTACAAAGTGCTCCACCAGTGATGGAAGATAAAGTCATGTTCAGCCTTGACAATTTTCCAGAAAATCACTAAAGGAAAAGTCTTTAATATCTATTCATCACCTGGAAAAACTGTCTAGGAGAGAATATAGTAGGAGAACTTGATTAACTGTATTTTATTTTAATATGAAGGCACTAGTTATTTTGACCTTCCAAGAAAGGCCACTGTTTATAATAGACGATGGAAATGGGCAGAATTTACAGAAGGTCCTCCTTTTTGCGATCATCAAGAACATTAAATACTGAAATACTTTTACTTTCCAAGAACAAACAAAAATGATAAGCGTTTATCTGCAGCAAAGAAAGCATTTACATGGCACCTCATACTCCTATTGGAGGTACATTTAAATTTATTTAAAGATGGACACATCAACTGGGTTAGGTCCTACCACTGAGGGGCAGTCTAAAAGTGCACAGAAATGTGAGCTACAGTTACACCAAAACCTCTTTGGGGGAAAAAAAGAGACCATGCCAACAGGCAGAGCTTAATGAATAGGACAGTTTGGATTTCCACACAATGGACAATGAAAGCCACGTTATTTGAGTTTGCATTTCAGACATGAAAGAGAGCATTGATGCTTTGATTTTCTGGCTTGTGATATTGACCTTGAGGTTTCAATGACCAGGATTCATATATATACCTTTTATCCGGCAATGATAAACATTGTTTTGCTTCACTATGTGCCAACTTCTGAGAAATTGCATCCAACTTTGAGGGGAAATAAACATTTTATCATAGTGCTGGACACTTTGTTACAAAGGGCAATTCCTGATCATGTGATTTTATGGAAATTCACAATATTAATAAAGGCAATAAGGGGAAAAAAGATAAAACATGAAGGTAAGCGGGACAATAATATCAAAGAGAATACCAACAGTATCTTCAGATATACAAAGACCGCTGGAAAATGACGCTGATGAGGTAGCCGTAATATGGAATTTAAAAAATAGTAAATGATTGAATACTTTTTGAGGTCAGACTTCACAGCGGAAGAAACCAGCAAAGTGCGTGAAATTCAAGCAAATCTGGGGCAGAAGTTAGTGGAGTTGCTATTACTAAGAAGAAGATGCTTAGGAAGCTGATAGGTCTGAGGGTGGATGTCACCTGGACCAGATAGACTGAGTGAGCTTTACAGATTGTAGAGGCATTGGTAGTGATCTTTCAAGAATCACTATTGGTCCCACAGAACTTGAAATTTGCAAATGTTATTCCACTGTTCAAGAAGAGTTGTTGTTGGGTCTGCTGATCTTCATGGTGGACATTAATGATTTGGGTGAGGGAATTGAAGGCTTTATGGCACAGTTTGCAGAAGATACAGAAGATAGGTGCAGGTAGTGTAGAAGATGCAGAAGGACTTAGACAGGTTGGGAGAATGGAATTTGGAAAAATGAGGGGGACCTCATTGAAACTTGCTGAATAGTGAAAGGCCTGGAATGAATGGATGTATAGAGGATGTTTCCACTAGCAGAAGAGACTAGGACCAGAGGGCACTACCTCAGAATAAAATCACATACCTTTGGAAAGATGAGGAGGAATTTATTTCATCATAGGGTGGTAAATCCATGGAATTCATTGTTGTGAGGCCAAGTCAATGAGTTGTTTAAAGCAGAGATGGACAGGTTCTTAATTAGTAAGGATATGAAAGGTAATGGGGAGAAGGAAGGAGAATGGAGTTAAGAGGGAAAGATTACTACCACTAATGATTCATCTTTCATCACATCTGTAAATGTCTGGACAAGCTGCTTGAGTGGTTAGCATTTGAAATATAATGTGGAAAATGTGAGGTTATTTACCATGATGCATTCAAGATAAATATTGGGTATTTAAGTAATGGTGAGAGATCGGATTAAGTATATGTTCACAGGTTCTTTTGCACAATGCACAGATGCAGCAATTAATAAAGAAAGCAAATGGTATAAGCAAATTTGAACACAAGAAGAGCATGTTTTATTATAGTTGTACAGAGCTGTGATGAGTTCCCATCTGAGTATCGTATATAGTTTAAGTCATAGTGTTGTACAGCATGGAAGCAGGCCTTTAAGTCGATTGTGCCTATGAGCCTATCTCTAGTAATCCCACAACTACATTAGTTCTGGTTTAGTTTAGAGATATAGTGCACCGACCAGCGATCCCCACACAGTAACACTAACCTACACACACTAGGGACAATTTACACTTGTACCAAGTCAATTTACCTCCATACCTGTACTTCTTTGGAGTGTGGGTGGAGATCAAAGATCTCGGAGAAAACTGACGCAGGTCACGGGGACAACGTACAAACTCAATACAGACAGCATCGAACCCGGGTCTCCGGTGCTGCAAGTGCTGTAAGGCAGCAACTCTACCACTGCGCCACTGTGCCGCCCAGGAAGAATTCCAAATTGTTCCATCCTAGCTCATTCAAGTACCTGTCCAGATAGATAGTAAATGTTTATTATTCCTATCTCCATTAAGTCATCTGACAGCTCATTCCAGATACCAGCAACTCTTTGTATGGAAACATTTACCCCTCAGATTCCCTTTTAACTTTCCATTCCCTCTAGTTTTGGACAATCCTCCCACTGGGAAACCGACATAGGCTATGATTGAATCATGGCTGTGATTCTTAAAGCTAAATATGCCTCTCTCATTTCGCCTCTCAACCTTCTTTGTTCCCAGAAAAGAAGACCTACCATATCCAATTTCTCCTTGTAATTCAAGTTCTCCAATCTAGAAAACATCTTTCACCCTTTTCTAGACCCTCTCTAACTTAATCGTGTCCTTCTTATGTTGTGCAACTAATGTACATTTTTGTAACCTGTTATGACTTGTATCCAACCTTGGCTGATGAAGGCGAGCACTACATAGGCCTTCCTCACCACCCTGTCTGCTTGTGTTCCCTGCCTGTTTTCAGGAACGATATACTTGTCCCCTAATATCTCTTTGTTCAACAATACTCTGTACGCCCACTCATCCAAGTTTGCCTTGCCAAGGTTCAACCTCAAAATTGCATAATTCTGCACTTGTCTTAGTTAAATTCCATCTATAATTCCCTTGTCCACTTTCCCAGTTGATCTAGTCCTGTTGTGACCTTAGAGGGCCTTCTTCACCATCCACAATACCAACAATTTTGGTGTCATCTGCAAATTAACTAATCATATCACCTATATTCTCATCCAAATCACTAATGTTTATGACATGTAATAAACAAAAAGCATTAGTTTTATTTAAAAATGGGTATGCTTGCTGTAACTCCATAGAGGAGCTGCAGTGAAGATTCACTGGACTGGTTCCAGCGATAGCATGTTGGCCTGATGAAGAAAAATTAAATAGATTGGAACTGTATTCTCCAGACTTTGGAGGAATGAGTGGAGAATCTGAAAAAACGGAACAGAACGTAGTTTCAGAGTAAGGAGTAAGCTGTTTAAGACTGAAATGAGGAGAAATATCTTCATTTAAAGTGTCGTGAACTTTTGAGATTTTCTACCCTGGATAATGCTATGCTGGTAAATTAGCCACGACCATGACGAATGGCAGAGCAGGGCTGAAGAGCCAGGTGGCCTCTTGCTCCTATTTCTATGTGGGCCCCATTGCTATCCCTACACCACTGCTTATTGAGGCACAGGCCAAACTTTTTTTGAGAGTAGTCTCTGTTTTATTAGTTTGATGCCTTTTCCGAATGGTTTTGGAATTGATAGTCTATTAGAATTTTTCTTTAGCTAGGATTTTCTGGTCTACTTGGTCTGCCTGGTAAATATGCTGCAAGGTCACTGAATGGCTACTGTGAATTTTATAGAAGCAATATGACATCTTGTTTCTTTAGTTACTGTAAAATTGCAGGGTTGTGATGTTTCAGTCCACCCGCCTGATAATGTTGAAGAGATATGAGGGTGGCCTTTTCCATTTAGAGAGTGGTGAGCTCCTGGAATACATTGCCTGAGAAAGTGGTGGGAGCTGAGACACTGATAGCATATAAGAAGTGCCTGGATGAGCATATGACTAAAGTAGGCACAGTAGGCTGTAGGCTAAGTGATGGAAGGTGGGATTAATACGGATGAGGGTCCACGAATCAGCATGGATGTGGAGCGCTGAATGCATGCAGACTCTGACTATGAAAATATCGTCCATCTGAACTAATGTATGTGCTATGGTTTGATATGATATGATTTTCTAGGGGGATTGACATTGATTGTAGAGGCAAGGAAGCTGAATGCTTTATAGGATTTTTCTGCAGTTCTGTTTTTGACAAATGGCGAAATCCTATAATATCATTAATCATGGTTGGTAGACACATCTGGCATGCTAACCCAATGGTTTTCATCCATGTCAATCCCTCCTTCAATATCTGGTCCATTTATTACAAAACTCTGTAACGTTGTACTTTTTATTTCTGTTAATTGCATTCTTGTTGAAGATCGACATGGCAACAGTTCTAAGATCTACATGCAATACCTTTATGAAGACACTGGAAGAATGTATGCAAATTGCAAATGCTTCGTTCAGGCCTGAACTATTGCAGCCTACACCACCAGATTCCCCGCATGTGGCTATCATAAAACCAAACAGGGTATGTTTGTTTATAGCAAACAATTTTGTTAAATTGCTATGGTGATTTCAGCATACAGTTGGACTTTTCTCCAATGAACAGATGGTCTATATCTCTGTCCCCCTTGTTTTTCCAGGTTCAGATGAAGTGCATGTCATATTGCACAAATAGTGAACAATTTATTAATCCAATCACAATGTGTTAGGTAATTGGTGACCAGCATTAGTACCCATTTTTCTCAATGTTGTGTGTCAATCAATGTATTTCTGTTACCTCATTTCTTTATATTAATTTATTGCCTATATACTACATGAGGCAGAAAAAGACAAACATAAAAGAGAAACCTAATAATCCAGAGAGAGAGGAAAAAATGAGTCATCTTACAATTTAATGGCCTCTGGTTTCTCGATGGGAGGTTTGCAACATCAAATGTTCTTCTTGGCATTACTAAGGGAACCCTGCTTGTCTTCTTAACGCCCAGGAAGCCTTAACGCGTACATCTCTTTTTGACATTTATTATAAAGTTATGTGTGTACAGAATTTATGAAGAAAACACTTCCTGTAATATAATTCTTCACTTGCCTCTCATAAATCAAGCTTCAATTTTGATAAATGGACTGTGTACTACTACTTGGGTATAGAAATATAACTCCATGTACTAAATTGTTTAATAATCCCTTGTTTCTCCACTTTCAGTGAAAGTTAGTGAATCTCTTTATATATTTGCAGAAATTCTTTCAGTTTTCAGGTGTTAAAGAAACATTGCCACCCCCCCCCCCCCTTGCAATTTGAAAAAAATTAAAGAAGCAAAAAAGATAATTATATTGTTACAACCTCAGCATAGGAGTACCGCAAGGCTGCGTACTCTCCCCTCTCCTTTACTCTCTCTACACCAACGACTACACCTCCACAGACTCCTCTGTCAAACTACTCAAGTTTGTGGACAACACAACCCTGATTGGACTGATCCAGGATGGGGAGGAATCTACCCACATACAGGAAGTGATACAGCTGGCGTCCTGGTGCCATCGCAACAACCTGGTGCTCAATGCTCTTAAGACAGTGGAATTGATTGTAGACTTTAGGAGAGCTCCCTCTTCCCTCCCCCCACTGACCATCAACATAACCACAGTCATATCTAGTTCCTTGGAACCATCATCTCCAGGGACCTTAAATGGGAGGCCACCATCGCTCTAGAGTCAAAAAGGCCCAACAGAGGACGTACTTCATGCGGCAGCTGAGAAAACACAATCTACCGAAGGCAATGATGGTTCAGTTTTATACGGCCATCATAGAGTCTGTCCTCAACATCTCCATCATGGTCTGGTTTGGCTCAGCCACCAAACATGACATCTGGAGGCTGCAGCACATTATTCGATCAGCCCAGAAGGTTGTTGGCTGCAACCTTCCCCCCCCCCCCCCCCCCCCCCATTGACGATCTGAACACTGCAAGGGCCAGGAAGTCAGGAAGTGACAAGGCAGGAAGCGAGCGGGTAAGATCATCTCTGACCCCTCTCATCCTGGCCACAAACAAACTCTTTGAAGCACTTCCCTCTGTCAAAGCCGCCATAGCCAGACATAAAAACAGTTTTTTTTCCACGAGCGGTAGCACTATTCAACAGCCAAAAGTCTGTAGCCTCCATGTGCTCTGATATTTTATTTAATTCTTCACATGTTTAAATTATAATGTTTTATTTTTAATTGTCTACTGCATATCGTGTTGTTACTTGCGAGCAAAGCACCAAGGCAAATTTCTTGTATGTTTACATACTTGGCTAATAAAATTTATTGCATTGAATTCAATTCAATTCAACTATGGCAGGAGTTGAAAGATTGGTCAGAATTAATATTAATCGGCCCCATCTTTGGTATAGAAATCTGTCACATATTTGTTCGACTTTTATCATTTAACCAATGTGGGAAATTTCAAGCATAAATTAGTTGTTATTACTGATGTACTTAAATTTGGGTTAAATCAAAGATGTAGATAATATACAGGTTGAACAATTGTATTTTGACACCCTCGCTTCCAGAGCCTTCTGGATTATCTGTTTTTCCTGTGTCTCTAAAGCACCATGGAGTGCCAGCAACTTAAATAAAATAAATATGAAATGTAAACTGAATGTGAATGGAATGACCTGCCGACCCAACCCTGGCTCCCACTGTCTCACAGGCAGTGTAGAGTACCGGCTGCTGACCCCACTCCTGACTTGCAAGGTGCGCCAACGAGCTCTTCACTCACCGCATGGTCGGGTGACATGGCAGTTGTTGCGGCTCATGTTGTTGCCGCTGGGGACAGTGCTTTCTCACCGTGGGGCTCTCTCCCCTCTCACCTGCTGCTTTTTCTTGCAGTTAGCGGTGGCTTTGTCCACTGCACACTCGACGGCTTATTTCTCCCGTCGCATTGTCCAATCGGCCTCTTCCTCATCCCACCCCATTCCTCCCAACCATCGTCACCTATTTCTCCCCCAAAGTCGCCGACATACTCCTCCTTGGAAGAAACAAGGTGGGGGGAGGGAGCTGCTTGGTGACCAAGCGCATCTTGCCGTTGACAACAGCAGAAGAAAGTGCTGTCAGCAGAGGCTACAACGTGAACCACAACAACAGCTATGCACCGGAATGTGCGGTGGGTGAAGAAGGGCTCGGTGGTGCACCTTGCAAGCCGGGAGTGAGGTGGGAAGCTGGGGCTCTAAGTGGCCAGGGAGATGGTGCGAGCTCGGGATGGATGGCAGGTCTGTTTGCTGTATCTGACATTGGTTATAAGTGGATTTGTTAAAACGAGGGTTTACTGTTTTGCCTTTGCAAAACAGTTAGGGGAGATTGAGGGCATATTTGACAAGGGATATTGGGAAGCAGCCTTTTAAAGGTGCCCAGTAAATTAGACAAAGCTTGACAGGAAGTTCAGAGTTCTAGAGGGTAAAAGTAAAATTGAACAGAGTGGACAGACGAGGGATTGGGCTGATGCGTGGGGGAGAGGCAAAGTTGAAGCACAAAAAATGTAAAAATTGAGCCTGCACAGATAGAATTAGACGAGTTCTAGAAGGAATTTCAGTTTTTGATGTAAACAAATAACAAAGGGACACCACTCAAGCGAACACTCGCCACTCCACCAATGCCACCTGTGGCCGTTCACGGAATTCCAACCGAGCTCTCATAATTTTGTCTGGATTATAGAACTGGGTGCACCATCGGTTGCTGGAAAATCAGAGTTCAACCTGTATCAATGAAAAAACCTTTAAAACTTTGGGTTCAAAAAGTTAGTTGCTGTAAAACTTATAATCAACACTTGGTCTTTTGTGATTTGGAGGACTTGAGAAGGTTGCTACTTTATAATTTGTGTTCTTTATCCTTTCTTATAGATTAAACAGCGTTCATCCAGTTACTATTACAGAGAAAGGTAATAATTTATAGGGCATAGCACCATTGAAAATTAAGTCCATGAATTGGTCACAATTGTTATGTAATAATGGTCTTGCAGTTTGTTTAAATCTGGTTTATAAATTGCAATAACATTTGGTAAATCTGTATTAACACAAGAACTTCATAAAGCAAATTATTTCTGTGACTCATCTCTTGGCATGTTTTGTTTTAAATAATTCAAGAAAGATGATTTTGGAAAGGCCCCTTCCATTTCCTAATTCTCCCACTGTTACTGCAAGTTTTGACTTTATTTCTGCTCAGATGGCACTCAGTTAAACTCGGGCATTGAAATATTTTTTTGTTAATTTAAATATTTTTACCACAGGAATGAACTGAAAATCCGTCAGAATGGATTAATGTTAAAAGAAAACAAGATTAAGTCTTGGAAGAGGTCACAATTGGAAAGTGATGATCAGCATCAACAAAATCCAAGAAGGGGAAGTATTGAAAATGCAGAGGGTAAGATGGAAATATAAATGTGAAATTGGAACAGATCTATGTTACCAAAGCCTTTGGAGGTGATAATGCTATGCAATTACTGTAGATCCTCATGGTAGGGGATGGAAATAACTACAAAATGTCTGTTTCATTTGAATGTGTTGCTGACCATTGGTGAATATGCCAACTAGCTTTTTTTTTTCTTCCCCATTTCAACATGAATTAATTTAAAAAAAAGTATTGCAGTGAAGTTAAAAAAAATTGGTAGTATTTCTCCAAAGCACCCTGTGTTAACCGATTAGATCAGAGCTTGGGTAATTGTTACATCATGCACACAGAGATGAAAAAAGGCGATGGCTGCTGTGGGGAGTCTAATGTGGTCTAGTAGTTTGTAAATGAATCCATATTTTGGGTGTAAATTGCATCGGAATCAAGTATACATGGCACATTTTGCATATTGTACCTGTCATAACAACCAGAATGTTTGTTTAGAGAATAATTTACAGTTCAATTTACCAAAATAATGAGCATCCCTAATGATTTAAACCGTGGTAAGATATCAACATTTTTTCAGTAATCCAACAAATGGGATACTGGCACATCTAAGTAATCTGTTCTTCTAAACAATTGTATTCTCTTTTCCCATTATCTATTGTTGCCAGTGAGTAATTTTTAAGAATGAGAGCACTGTACTTCATATCACAACAGTATGCAAATTCACAAGCCGAGCATGGTGCAACTAAGCAGCACAGTGCACTATTTGAACAGCTCCTACTTCCATTATGAATGATGGCCTTTGTTTTCAACAATTGCATCAAGTTAAATTTTAACAGCGTATCTTGTAGCTCAGTTTTTTTTATTGAGGGCTTACCAGTTGCCATGAGGTTATAAAGGCCATCCCTAAGAATAGTAGCTTTGCACTTGCAAGGAAAGCTTGGTCCTATCAAGAATCCCACTGCTGCTCTTTACAAGTATGTTAAAAGCTGTCACCCACACGATGGTAGAGAAAATTACTAAATTATTCTGTATTATTTTTGGACAAATTGCCATTTCTGCTTGGTGCCAAATGAATTGGGTGTTTTGTATATTTCCCAATACAAATTTATCTTGATTTTTAAATGAAAGTTATATTGGGAAGTCTTCCTAATGCTGTACTTTGCTTTTTTGCTGTTCCCTCTTTGAATAATCAGTGATGATGGATAACTCCGAGTTAACAAATGCAACTGCAGAGGACTCTGGTGTGAATATTGAACTTCAGCCTTCTGCAGCTGAGGATGAGACTGGCAAGGACACTGAGGAACCAGGTGGCCCAAACCCTGATGCAGAGAAGGAGGAGATACAGACATTTTTCAGTGTGATGGATCAAAGGTATGGATATTCTGGTTGAGAGGCACCTTATGTCACAAGGAGTATAATCAGTTTGTGTTTCTTTTTATATTACCCTGTCACTTTATAAATCCAAGTCTGAACTTTAGCATATTTTTCCTAAGTTCATGAACTAAGAGACAACTAAATGATTAGGAATGATTTCTTACTGGAGCCTAAAATTCTTCAACTGTAGTTATTTCATGGAAGCCAAAGATTTGCAAGACCTAGATCTTGTATTGCAGATTGCTTTTTCAATTCTTTATATTGTCACCAGGTTTTTGAGCCAGTAGAACTAAAACTATAATTATGTTAGGAATAAAACTATAACTCTAATTAGCTGCAGACTAAAAATCAAAAAATAATAATATTTGCTCAAAAGTTAATCTCTACCAGCCAAATATGACCAGACAATGATCACATACTTTATTTAATCGGAACGTCCATCTTTCACGTGTACACATATTTAATGGATGCAAGCTAGTCCTAGTTTTATTCCTATTTGATGCATTTTAAATAGTGTTTTTGGTGCATTTTTATCTTGTGTTATTTAAAAGCTTATTTTAAAACAAATAATAAATCTGGTTGCATTGATCGGAGCTCGTATGAGACTCTTTTTACCAAATACATTAGACATGATCCAAAATCTGTTAAGATTTCAATCATGCTCCATGGAATTTCTGTGCTATAACTCTGGTGCTTGCCCTAAATATGACTCCACTGTAGAGCAAATTTCAAGTCTAATGTCTCTTCTGTGTAAGGCGGGTTATTGGTATTGTTTTTTTATTTTACATCCTGAGATGCAGTCAAAAGCTCTTGTATGCTATCCAGTCAGATTAAATCACACTGTACATGAGTACGACCAAGCAATACATAAGTATAATGGGTAGTGCAAAAAGAAAAATACTAGAATGCAAAAAGGAAGTGTTACAGCATTTTAGTGCTGGAGGAAAAAAAAATCCAATGTCCACAATAAGGTGGGTTGGAACATTGGGACTACATGCTGGTCTATGGGAGGACCACTCAGTAGTCTGATAACAACAAGTAGAAGCTGTTCCTGAATTTGGTGGTACTTGCTTTCAAGTATCTTTTGTCTGGCAGGAGAGGGAGCAGAGGGGATGAAAAAAGGCGTTGTTTATGTTAGCTTCTTTGCCGAGGCAGAGTGAAGTGTAGATGGAGTCAATAGCGGGGAGGCTGATGTGTGTGATGAACTGGGCTACATCCACAACTCTGCAATTTCAGGTGGTCTAAATTCTAATTATAAAACCATGGTGTTAAGGGGGAGTTGACCATTTGAGTTCTCAACAGATCTTTTAAAAATATGTAGGAAGGAATTGCAGATGCTGGTTTACACCGAAGATAGACACAAAATGCTGGAGTAACTTAGCAGGACAGGCAGCATCTCTAGAGTGAAGGAATGGGTGACGTTTCGGGTCGAGACCCTTCTTCAGATTTCAGACTCGCTCTCCTCTGACCCTTGGTCTGAAGAAGAGTCTCGTCCGGAAACAACATCTATTTCTTCTCTCCAGAGATGCTGCGTGTCCCGCTGTGTTCTTTTAAAAATGTTTCATATTCTCAAAATCAAAACACTGCTGTGGAATGATCAATTCAAAAGTCAACTTCAACAAAGCTTTAAATTGAATCTTTTCTATAAACTCATTATACATTATAAAATGTAGCATTAAGATGGAATTGTTTCATTAGATTTTTTATTAGGGTTTTTCATTAGAGTTTTTGAAGAACAGTAACAGTAAGAATTTCAGTGTTCTATCTGGGACATATGACAATAAAACATTCTTGACACTCTTGAATGGTTTGTGTTTAAATTCCTAAATTAAAATGAATGAATAAAAGAAGACCTCATGAACATGATTATAAAATCTGTTACGTTTTACAAAGTGCGACCTAACAGTGTAAGTTGTGCAAAAAACAAACTGCTGGAGGAACTCAGCAGGTCAGGCAGTATCTGTGGAAGGATGTAGACCATGTCACAAGTCAGGACTCTTCTTCAAACTGATCGAAGTAGAGGGGAGATAGCTGGTGGAAAGGGATGGTGCAATAACTAGCAAATGATGGGTGGAACCTGGTAAGCAATGTTTGATTGACAGCTGGATCAAGTGGGGGAGAGAAGAATTGAGATAATAACCAAGGTTGGAGATGACAAGTGGAAAAAACAAAGGGTGCAAATGATGGAATCTGATAAGAAAGAAAGGTGGTTACATGCAATTGGAGAATTCAGTGTTCATGCCTTTGGGTTGTAGGCTACCCAAGTGGAATATGAGGTGCTGTTCTTTCATCTTGTGTGGGGTCTCAGTCAGGCTGTGGAGGAGGCCAAAGACAGAGAGATCTGTATGGAAAGGAGAATTAAAATGGTTAACAAACGGGTTTTCCAGCTGGCCCATGCTGAGGGAGTGCAAGTGTTCGGTGAAACGGTTGCCTTGTCTATGCTTTGTCTCGCCGATGTAGAGGCTACATCAAGAAAACTGAAGGGAGTAAATCAGATTGGAGGAGATGCCTGGAACCCTTTGTCTCGCTAGATTGGAAGGGATCCTGAATGGATGCAAGGAAGGAGGTGTCGGGATGGGCATAGCACCTCCTATGGTGGAGGGGAATGGGACGAGAAATGATCAAAGCAGTGTCATGGAGAGAGTCATCTCTGTGGAAAGCAGAAATGTGTGAGTAGAAAGGCTGTTAATATTCAGCTAGGAGGATTTTTTTTTTGGAGACAATAATTGCAATGGAGGTAATCCTATTTCAAGTTCAGTTTATTGTCACATGTACCAATTAAGGTACAGTGAAATTTGAGTTGCCATACTAAGAGAAAAGCAACAAGACGCACAACCACATAAAAATTAACATAAACATCCATCACAGTGGATTCCACATTCCTCACTATGATGGATGGCAATAAAGTTCAATCTTCTTCCTCTTTGTTCTCCTGCGGTCGGGGCAGTAAAACCATCCACATTCGGGGCGATCAAAGCCCCCACAGCCGACGATCGAAGCTCCCGTCGGGCTGATTGAAACTTCCGCGTTGGGGCGGTTGAAACACTCCCCGCAGCATGGAGCTCCCGAGTCGGCCTCATCTTACAAGAGACTGCGGGCTTCACGATGTTAAAGTGCAAAGGCCCCGCGGTTGGAGCTTCGATCCCGGGCAAAGGGATCGTAAGCTGCGTGATGTTGAAAAAAAAGTGTCCCCCCAACTCCTCCCCCCCCCCCCCCACATAAAGCAAACCAAGAAACATTTGTTATTGAAGAACCAACACATGGTGAAATTCTAAAACAGTCCAGATTTACTGAAAGGAATGAGTTTGAGAACCACAATAGGGTTTGGACAGTTTGTCAAACCTTGTCCTCCAGTTCAAATAAAATAGATAGACTTTTGTTTGACACTTATTCTGCAGGCTAATGTGTGATTAGTGCTTTAGCATTTAGATAATACAACGGTAGGTGACCATCAATCTAATCCGTGTATCTCAATTAAGTTTGTTTTTTCAAATCCCAAGGAACAAATTCAGAGATATAACAGGAAAACCAAGAATTAAACTTTTTCTTTGGAGGCTTGGCTATTACCAGGAAATAATCTTTACTGCCTTTCTCTGAAGTGTTAAAATCCCTATGCTGGTTAGGTTATTTTCAGAGACATTGTTAACCCATTAATTGAGTAAATTCATGGGGAGGAGGGGTCAGCAGGGATTACGAATGTACTCATGTACAAAACAAAGTAAACTTTTGCCTTTCAATGCCAGTGTGCATTTTGTTAAATATTATATATTTTATAAGTAAATAGATTTTATAAGTCTAATCGAGTTATTTTTGGTATCAAGTGTGCCATCAACGAACAAGAAAGTAAAGTTATTATCTATTCTTGATTTTCTCTTCTAACCACAGTGTGTTTAGAAGTTCCTGTTCCTCTACAATTTGTGGGAAATACGGCAGTATTTGGAAGTAAATGCAGGTTTTTGTGAGCTCTTGTCAAACAGACGATAAAAGGTGTTTGAAGTACATCCAGATTTGTATATGTTCTCAAAGATGTCATCCACATTTGTATTCCAGTTTCCTTTTGGGTACAATGTTTCTAACATTTTCCAATTGTTTTATATTTTCCAACAGTACATATGCAATACTATTTTCTCTTTCAGATTTAATGATATTGAATTTGAAGAAGACAGTGGGATTCCTACTTTGCCATTTCTGGAATCTTGCTATGCTATCGTTCCAGTTTTAGGTAGGAAATTACATTATCTGTTTTTTAGTATATGTTTGAAATAATAATCCAAGTGTTGTGTACTTCAAATATCCAGGTACAAGCAAACCATTCTGATCATCCTTGAATTTGGATTGTGTTTATTTTTACTCACAAAAATACGTGTCTCAGTATAAAATTATGCTATCATGTTTATATTTATGGCTTTTCTTTTCCGTTAGGGTTAGCCCTTATTTGTAGGTAAAGATTTGTTCTGCATCAGTTCATTGTTTAGCCCTCTTACAAGTTCCACAGCGATGTTTGGCTGTGGTAACACTGAAATGTTCATTTAACATTGGATTTCTCTCGAAGAAAGACATTTTGTTGCAACAAATTTGAACAGGTCAGCACATACATGTTTCCACCAGCAGAGTTTTTCAATATTAATTTGATCATTTGTTTAAAATGTAAGAACTATTCTGTGCTTATATATTAGGCTGCAGTTGCTGCACATGGTGGAAAATACATTTAAGCTTTTTTGTAAAGACTATATTCTGCAGAAATCGAGGATATTTTAGAATTGACATTTCTGCATGTTAGTTGTCGTGAAGGCCATTGTTGAGACAGCTTTTCAAAATGAGAACAATGTAAGCAATCATTAGATGAATCTCTGGGCCTTGGAAGTTTCCAATATAGCAGTTTTGCTACTCTCAATATCGATCCTTAGAAAAATAACTTATTGTGACTAATTATATCACAGTAAGTTCTTCAATGTTATATAAAGGCGATTAATTGTTAATTAATGGAGCAATGTTGCTTAAGTCTTAAAAGTGTTGAATTCGTGAAATCAGCAGTACTCCGTCAAACTTTACTATTGACCTTGGCAGCCATGGGCCATCATTTTATGCTGTGTAATGACTGCAGTTTGGGCATTACCAGTTTCCAAATTTGCCAGGTGGTATATGCGTGCACCGTTGTGGCACAAACCTCCCTTCCCACTGGTTGGATTGGGCACTAACATCTGCGATAGTTAGTGTGTGGCAGCTTACAAATTACACGGGTTGTGACATTAGTGTGCAAAGCTAACAATATCAGAGGAATATCATAAATTTAACTGTAGTAAGGAAATGCCTAATCTCTTCAATTTAAATGGAATATCTCTTTAAGATATCTCTCTTTCAACCAACATCTGGTAAATAAATGGATAGACTGGCAGTTTAGTGTTCCAGGGTACATATGCTACAGGAGTGATAGAGGTGCGGTAAAAGAGAAGAGGATGTGGCTTTATTGATTAAGGAGAATATCACGTCACTAGTCTGAGATGACATTATTGATGGTTCGTCCTGTGAGGCGACGTGGGTGGAGCTGCCAAAAAATAATAGGATAATCACCTTGTCAGGAGTGGCCCCAAAATATTTAACGGGAATTAGAAGAGTAAAAATGCCAAGCTTGCAGGCAATTTGGGACTAATAAGGATGTCATAGTAGGGGATTTTAAATTGCCCAAAATCCATTGTTCAAAAAGTTTGGATGGGGTGGAATTTGTCGAATGTGCTCAGGAAATTGGGGCGGGCAAGTGGATGAAGTGTTCGTGGATGAGTCTTTTGTTGACCAACTGTTCCATTAGGTTTTAGATAATTATGGATAAAGACGGGTCGGGCCCACAAGTTAAAATTCTAAGCTGGGACAAAGCCAACTGTGCTTTTAGACAGGAACTTGTTCAAGTTGATTGGAGCAGGTTGTTTGCGGGCAAGGGAATGTCCGGAAAGTGGGTGATGAGAATTCAGGGCATGCATGTTCCTGTTAGAGTGAAGGGCAAGGAAGTGGGCATAAGGAAGCTCGGATGACTAGAGTAGTTGAAGCTCTGGTCAAGAAAAAGGAGGAAGCATACAACAGGTATAGGAACTGCAATCAAGAAGGAAATCATGGTTTGAAAGATTCAAGGTCAGTTTATTGTCACATGTACCAGTTAGGGTGCAGTGAAATTTGAGTTACCATACAACCATACTAAATGAAAAGCAACAAGACACATAATCACATAAAAGTTAATATAAACATCCACCACAGTGGATTCCACATTCCTCACTGTGATGGAAGGCAATAAAGTTCAAATTCTCTTCCTCTTTGTTGTCCTGTCGTTGGGGCCGTCAACCATCCGCAGTCAGGGCGATCAAAGCCCCCGCAGCCGACAATTGAAGCCCCCTTCGGGGTGATCGAAACTCCCGTGTCGGGGTGGCATGGAGCTCCAGAATCGGCCTCATCTTACCAGAGACCGCAGGCTCACAATGTTAAAGTCACCAGTTCCTGCGTTTGGAGCTTCGATCCCCAGCAAAGGGATCGCAAGTTCCGCAATGTTAAAGTCCCGCAGACTCCCGCGGCTTAGAGCGCCGGGTCGGTCTCCAGGAAAGACCGCCAACTCCACAATGTTAGGCCGCGGTGGGGACAGAGATAGCATACGGAAAAAAATCGCATCTCCGTTGAGGTAAGTGATTGAAAAAAAATTGCCCCCAACCTGCACATAAAACAAACCAAGGAACAATAAAACATACTTTCAACACATACTTAAAAATAACAAAAATGAAGAAAGGACAGACAGACTGTTGTCGAGGCAGCCACTGCTCACAGGGACAAGAGGAGGGCCAGGAGATAGCTCTGGTAGATAATATTAAGGAAAATCCAAAGAGATTTTATTTAAGGGAAAAGAGGCCAACTAGAGATAGAATCGAAGTAGTCCTCTCTGTGAAGCCACAGGAGATGGGCAAAGTCCTCAATGAGCATTTCTCCTCTGTTTCTACAGTGGAGAGACACAAGGACTGGGGAACTTGGACTAGTCAATGGAAGTTTCTTGGAGGGCAGTCAGTATTATAGTCGAGGAGGTGATGAAGGTCCTAACACTGGACAAGGTAGACCGGCTTGATGGGAAGCTAGAGAAGCAACTGCAGGTGTCCTGGCTGAGATATATGAGTCATCATTAAATATGGGTGAGATGCTGGAAGACTGGAGGGTAGCAAATATTACGTGTCTGTTTAAGAAGGGCTACAAGGAAAAACCTGGAAACTACAGTCCGTGAGCCTAACATCTATAGTTGGAAAGTTACTAGAGAGTATTCTGAGGGATAAGGTAAACATGCATTTAGATAGATAAGAGCTGTTTAGGGATAGTCAGCACAGGGTTGTATGTGGGAGATTGTGTTTCACAAATTATATTGAATTTTTTGAAGATTGTAACTAAAAGGTTGGTGAGAGCAGAGCTGTAGAACTAACTGTATGGATTTCAGCAAGGCATTTGACAAGGTTCCTCATGGTAGGCTACTTTAGATGGTTAGATCGCATAGGATCCAAGGAGCAATAGCTGCATGGATGGAAAAGTGACTTCATGGAAGGAGGGTATTGGTGGAAGGTTGTTTTTTGGACTGGAGGTTTGTGACTAGTGATGTGCCTCAATGATTGGTGCTGTGTACATTGCTGTTTGTTATTTGTATCAATGATTTGGATGAGAATGTAAAAGGTGGGAAAGTTAGCAGCTGACACTGAAGTGGGTGGTATCGTAGATAGTGAAGATGGTTATCCAAGGTTACAGCAGTTGGTCAAGTGGGCAGAGGAATGGCTAATGGATTGTGAGGTGTTGCATTTTGGGAAGTCTAACCAGGGCAGGACCTTTACAGTGAATGGCAGGGTTCTAGCGAGTGTTTACTGTTTAGCCACTGGGAGATCAGGTAGGTCCAGGTGGACTGAACAAAGTTGTTCAGCGAAATGATCGCCCAGTCTATGTTTGGTCTCGCCGATGTATAAGAGTCCACATCTTGAAAAACTGATACAGTAGATGAGGTTGGAGGAGGAGCAAATTAACTTCTGCCTAACCTGAAAGGACTGATGGGGTCCGTAGACAGAGTTGAGGGAGGAGGAGGTGTTGGGGCAGGTGTTGCATCTCCTGCGGTTGCAGCAGAAGGTACCTGATGAAAGGGTGGTGTGGGTGGGAAGGGATGAGTTAACCAGGGATTTGCAGCGGGAACGGTCTCTGCGGAAGGCGGTAAGGAGGTGGAGATGGAAAGATGCGACTCCTGGTGGGATCCCGTTGGAGGTGGCCAAAATGTCGGGGGATGCTGCTGTAAGAATCTAGCAATTTATATAATTTTTCTATGATTGTAACACTTGGCAGTGTATATGTTCAAATATTTCTGTACTAGCTTCTATCATGTTTCCCTTTGCAGATAAACTTGGTCCAACAGTCTTTGCTCCTGTTAAATTAGACTTTGTGGGTAATATTAAGGTAAGTATTTCATTACTTGACTACACAGACTTATCGTCTGCCTCGGGTTTCTTGTTACTTTGGACATTTTGGGCTCCTTATACTTAATCTTTAATTAAGATGCTTGATGGTTTCCACTTTCAGAAAATAAATCAGAAATACATCACTGATACTACAAAGTTCACTACCCTTCAGAAGATAGTACTGCATGAATTGGAAACTGAAGTCGCAACGGTGAGAAATTCTGCCACTGAGGCGCTCCTTTGGTTGAAGAGGTATGTACCCAGTGGGTTTTAATTCCCTTTTCCAAAATGTTCTTTCCTGGCCAGACATCTCCTGATAACATTAGCTCATGCTGGATTGTGAATCCAAGGGTGTCTGCACCGTTTCTGGAACTTAACCTAGGGCAGCACGGTGGTTCAGCGGCAGAGTTGCTGCTTAACAGCGCCAGATACCCGGGCTTAATCTTGAATACGGGTGCTGTCTGTACGGAGTTTTTACATTCTCCCTGTGACCACGTGTGTTTTCTGTTGAGATGTTTGGTTTCCTTCGCATTTCAAAGGGTTGTAGGTTAATTGGCTTGATATAAATGTAAAAATTGTACCAAGTATTAGTGTTGGGGATCGCTGGTCATTGTGGGCTGAAGGGCCTGGTTCTGCGCTGTACCTCTAAACTAAAAAGGTATAAGAGTAAGGAAGTCATGATGCAGCTGTATTGTACTTTGGATAGGTCTTGTCACCCCGTTACAGGAAGGATGTGGGAGCTTTTGCAAATGGTGCAGAGGAGGTTTACTAGAATGATGCCTGGTAACCTGGATTTTAGCTACAGGTGGAGGTGGGACAGATTTGGATCGTTTTTCTGTGGAACACCTGAGTTTGCAGAGAAACCTGATAGAAGTATATAAAGTTATAAGAGGCATAGATAGGGTAAATAATCAGAACCTTTTCATTTTCCCAGGATGGGAAAATCAAATAGTAGAGAATATAGATTTAACACGAGAGGGACAAAGTTTAAAAGAGATATGTAGGGCAACTTTTGTACACAGAGAATGGTGAGTGCCTAGAATGTGCTGCTGGAGTTGCTGGTTGAGGCGGGTAATATAGTGGCATTTAGAGACGTTTGAATAGGCGTATGGATATGCAGGGAATGGAGGGATATGGGTTATGTGCAGCGAGATAAAATATGAACTTTGCAATATGTTCGGCACAGACATTGAGGGCCAAAGGGTCTGTTCTTGTTCATTACTGTTCTATATATCACTATTTGTACAGACAATCCTTGGTTAAAGTAAGGGTTCTGTTCCTGAGAGGATAAGGATATTCAGTCCCACCAACTTCAGTCGACCATTGTCTCCAAGTGAAACTATTTTGCTTTACACACCATCCAAGGAAAATGTTATTTTACGATACGATAGAACTTTATCCCAGGAGGGAAATTGGTCTGCCAACAGTCATAAAACACAACAAGATACATGAAACATGAAATTAAAGTGAAGTGAAAAGTCCAGGATTTGGGATGTGCAAAGATAGGGGGGAGGGAGTTAGTCTACCCCACGACAGAAGGGGGAGGGGTTGTACAGTTTGATAGCCACCAGGAAAATGGATCTCCTGTGGCGTTCTCTGCTGCATCTTCGTGGAACCAGTCTGTTGCGGAAGGTGCTCCTCGGGTTAACCATTGTCATGGAGGGGGTGAGCTGTAATGTCCAAGATGTTCCGCAGTTTTAGGAGCAAGACCTCCCCTCCAAAACCATCTCCAGTGAATCCAACTTCACCACCCAGGCGGCTTATGTTTGTAGACTTCAAAATATTCACTGAACAATGAGACTGAAAGTTTATTTAATTTAGTGAATATTTAAAACATAGAACAGTACAGCACAGGAACAGGTCCTTTGGTCTACAATGTCTGTGCCGAGCATGATGCTAAGATAAACTATTACCTGTTAATGTGATCCTAATCCTGCCATTCATTGCATATCTCAGTTCAGTTAGTTTAGTTTACTGACATGTGTACCGAGGTACAGTGAAAAGCTTTTGTTGCATGCTAACCAGCCAGTGGAAAGACAATACATGATTACAATCAAGCCTCTTAAATACCACCATTGAATCTAATTCCACCATCACCATTAAAACTATGCCCTCTTGTCTTTGATATTTCCACCCTGGGGAAATAGGTTTTGACTGTCTGCCCTATCAATGCCTCACATTTTTAATACTATCAGATTTCTCCTTAATCTGTGACATTCCAGAGCAAACAATTCCAGTCTGTTCCACTTCTTATAACTAATACCATCTAATCCAGGCATTGTTATATTAAACCTTATATTGCAAAAAATCACTTTAACAAACTCCCAGCGAAAGAAAAAAAACAAACTGCTAGAGGAATTCAGCCGGCCAAGTTGTATTTGTGGAAGGATTTGGACAGATGACATTTTGAGCTGGGATTGCCTTCCACAGATTATGCCTGGCCTACGGAATTCTTCCAGCAGTTTGTATTTTTGCTCAAGATTCCAGCATCTGCAATCTCTTGTATTTTCCAGCAAAATAAATGAGTTACTTTTTATCCAATTCTGCCCTCTAGTGGAGTTGTATAGATTGCAAGACAGGTTCTTGCAAAAATGTCAAAATGCACTATAACCTATTTCCTTCTAAATGTAGAAGGGCTATAATTATTGAGATCCATTTTCACATTGTGCATTTAATGTTGTCATTCAACATTTAGAACATTTTCTTTACACTGTCAACATTGGACTGATATCCCCAGATTCTGCAAACTTCATCTTCCTCCAAACCTGTCCCTCCCCCACCCCTTTGGTAATCCTCCCACGTTTGGTGACTGATGCATTGCATAAACCCATTTTTGTTGCCTCCATTTAATACTGCTGGTACAAACTATTAACCCTTGTAAAAAAGGAGGCAGAAACCAAATCCATCCTAGAAGAAAGTATTGATGTTGAACTTGAGAGGAAGTGGCAGGTGTGAGGAGAAAAATCAAATTTAAAATGAAATGGGGAAGTATTTTTCATACTTGATATATAAATCAGTATACCCAAGACTGAATATTTTAGTTTTACGATTGGATGGGTGTTGGATTATTTCACACTTTGATACTGCCAAGTACATTAGATATTTTTGAAATTTTAAAACATTCTTTGAAGGTGAGATTTGGAAACTGGCATCCAGTCAGATATATTGCTTGATATTTTGACCTTCTGGTTTCTCAATGTCCATCTCCCTCCTTTCACAATTAGCTTTACACACATGTGTTCCGCCTATTGGCAGCTTTCGGCATTACCTTGAGCAACAGAATGTAAAGCAGTGATATTTGAGTGTTAAAGGAAAACAATGTTTAATTCAAATACCAGTAACCAATCTACAAAATCATATTTTTTCCCCTTGTAATGTTGGTGTCAGAGGACTAAAATTCCTGAGAGGTTTTCTGGAAGAAGTGAATAATGGAGAAAAGGACATTCAGAAAGCGCTCAGTAAGTCTTGACCTAACCAACTACTTTATGGGATTTTATTGCTCTTTGCTGTGTCTATGTTGTGTTGGGGAGTGAGAGAGGAAAAGGTGATTAACACAAAGGAACAAAATATTTGCATTTATGTAGCATATTAACATTCTTAGAATGGCAAGTGTTATTGTTTGAAGTATCCTTTGTGTACTAATTAAAACAAACAGAGCAACCAATTTATTTTGATCACATCGCACAAACACCAATGAGATAAGTGACCAGTTCATGTAGTGAAATTCTACTGGGATTAGAGTTGGCCAGAACTGTCTGCATTTTGAATAGTTCCTATCTGCCTGCATGGAACTATGTTGAAACATCATCAACTGCTACCTATAACTTGTCAGGCTAGGTCCTGCCCTTCTCTTCCAGCTTTCTTGAAGAGCTGAATTAGTAAATCCTATTGGAAATCTTAGATCAATCAGATTGATCCCAAATTAATGTGATGGGTTGGTCTAGTTGGACATAGTATCCATTCCACACCCTGACTTTAGCAGGTCATGTAAAATAGAGATGCTATAATATAAATTTCTAAGATGTAATTGATATGTTTAATTCCATATCTTAAATAGTGTTGCTGCATTCCATATAATTTACGTGGCGAAATACATACATACATTCCATTTTTAACAGGAAAACTAGCGCTGACCAACGATCACCCATATGCTAGTTCTATCCTATACACAATCCTACAGACAATTTTACAGAAGCCAATTAACCTACAAACCTTGTGACTGTGGGCGAACCCCTGTGACCATGTGGGCTTTCTTTGGGTGCTCTGGTTTCTTACCGCATTCCAAAGATGTGCAGGTTTGTAGGTTAATTGGCTTAGTCTTTTGGAAGGGAAAAATCTGTTTATATACCCTGCTCTGTTATGAAGTCTGGGATGATCTGTTTTCACCGACCTCTGTAAGTCAGATAAATCCATGTTTGCGCAGAAAAGTGGCACAGAATATTCATGTCCCATGAGTGCGGACATGATAATGCTTGAGACCATCACTAAGCTGCCAATACAAACCTCTCACAAGGCCTCTGTGGATCAGAAATGTAACTAGGACAACTATAACAATGCTAAGCTCAGTCGCTGAAAGGTGTGGGTCTCACCTTGTAGCATCTTAATAATTTTCTCTTAATTCCCATAATAATTCACCGACTATAGTGTTCACCAAATTTGAATAACACTTGGATATATTGAATGTGATAGTAAAAACTTGGCAAAAAGAATACAACAGTCAAATGATTAAATCTTTTTGGCTGAAGCCTGATTGCATAGACCATGTTTGTATTATTTTCAGTACAGAATACCCACATGGTTGAACTAAAGTGATTTACACCCTCTGGAAGGGTAATATCAAAAGCAAGCTCCACTTGATACAGTAGCATTATGATTATGTTATTGGATGACTAACCCCAAAGCTAATTTAATGATAGAGACGAGAGTTCAAATCTCATTACAGTAGCTGTGGAATTTGAATAAGTTAATTAAATCTGTAATGAAAAACTAATATGTGTAATGAAACTAGCAAGATGGAGTAAAAACCCATCTGTTCCATTTTGAGGAAGGAAAATTGTCATCCTTTAAGTCTATCCTATTTGTGACTCCAGACCCACAACAATGTGGTTAATTCCAAACTGAACAGATCTGATATGCTCTACAGTTGTGTCAGAGTTACAGTAAACATTAGGAACAAAGCCAAAAGAATCCTGCAGATTCTTCCTTGTGAACATTTGGAGCTTGCATTTTGGCTATACAATGGCCTGATAAGAATAGTGTCTTTCAGTCAGTATCTTAATCCCCTCTCTCATGATGGCCTATTCCTAATCCTACATCCCCGATAAGCTTGACATCAATTAGGATGGAGGGGTTTTCTAGGTCAGCACCTAGATGCGTCACCAATACATTGTGGCAACAGTGCATATAATTGTAAGGATGCACTGCAACAAATTTCAATTGAAATTGCAACAGGAGTTCCTCCCTTTTGCAAACTCTACCCTTCATATATACAAGACATCTTGGGAATTCTACCACCTGCAAGTTCCTTCCAAATCAAACAACACCATGCTGGACATAAGGTTTCTTTGCTTCTGTCTTCACTGGACTAATATGCATACATTTTATATGTAGTACCAGTATGGAGTAAACAGCAACACCAATTACTGAATTAGTGCAAGGGAAGGGCACACTAGAAGCGCGATATATTGCATTGTGCGGTCATTCTAATGTTACCTACATCCGATTAACCTTTTATAGGAGCTAAGGTCTCCACATCCATACTGCAAGGTATAATTTTGCCATTACACAAGCAATAAGTTGAACCCAATTCAAAAGCTGGGCCTAAACTGAAATAAATCAATTGATCGATATTCTCTACTGCTGCTCATTTTAGTTTTTAGTTGAGGAATGACCTATTGTTTCCTCCTTGTGCTTTGTATGGCTGGAGAATATTGTTTTTCAGTCAGAAATAGATAACTGTCATTTACATTGACATGACTAAAACAAGGTTATGGCTATGTTTATGTTAATGAAGTTGCACAGCCATTTTAACATCTGTCTTCAAATCTAAGCAATGCATAAGACATTTTGGCATGTAGAAAATATATTTTTTCTTTGGAAAAGCCCCAACCATTAAACAAGCACAAGAAGAATAGAGTTGAATTTGTTTGACTGAAGACTCTGTAGATTCATTCAGATCCACCTAAATTCCTTAAATAGTTGCAGTTGATGATTTTTTTGATAGCTTGGCTCATTGGCATAGCTTGGCTCATTTCTGATCAATCACCGGAAAATTTGCAGTGAGAGTATTCATGAATTTATAATTTTTCTGTCTGTTTGCCAAAGTGTGTCATTTGAAAGATGTAATGTGTTCTGTTTTTATGTAATATTTTGATGAACAGCTGGTATATGTTATGAATGTTCACACCTTTCACAATTTTTTGTTCCTCTTTGGCAGATACTTCATATGGCAGAACTTTGCGTCAATACCACGGTTGGGTTGTTAGAGGTGTCTTTGCTGTAAGTTTATTTTTAATATTTATCTATTGCCTTTAAATTTGCGCCAAAAAATGGTAATTAATGCAATTAATTTACTCTCAAACTTGCAGTTGGCTCTGAGAGCTGCTCCATTTTATGAAGCATTTATGGCGGCTCTTGCTATAAATGAAGGAGATGAAGTGAAGGAAGCATTCCATGAAAAGATGCAGAGTGATTTGAACCAATATCTTCCGGCCATGGGAAAGCAAATTGAGATCTTGGATGCTTTGTATGAAGAATACAATTTGGAATCTGATGAAGTAGTATAACAGCAAATCAATGGAAAAGGAAGAAATCTGACCATTCTGAAATACTCTAATACCACCAATGAAAAGTGCCGATAAGCATTTGTTCGTATGTCCCAGTCCATTGAACTATACTGTGGAATTTCAAAAATTGGAGATGTGTTATGTGCAAATGGACAACAGAGGGACATTTCTACAGATAGCAGTGCTACGTAATTCAAAACAATTGTAAGAGCATAGTGATATATAGGATTTTGTTTAAGTTGAAACATCTCCTTATTCAGCAAAATAATGACTACCAAAATACTCATTAAGTCTTTAAATTATTTAAAATTGAAGCCCAAAGGATTTGAAATACTAATCACTGTTTATAATGGATGTTATTAAGTTAATCTTGAAAATAATTGTATTATATTCTCTTTCTGTACATTTGTGAACTGAAATGTGCAAAAATTACTTGGCAATTTTTTTTAAAAAATCAATGCGAAATCCAGTTGATTTTGACACTTTTTAAAAGTAATATGTGGATATTCATAAGAACTTGCCTACATGTAGCTCAATTCAGCACAAGCCATTAATTGATGAACCTGATTTATGTTAAGTAAAATGAGGGGAAACTCTTAATCCACTCCATGACATCTACACAGCCATAATGTAAGTGTTTGATTTATGGAGTGTTCTACCAAACTTTATTTAGAATGGGAGAGGAAAAACAATTGAAATGTTCCAGTTGAACACCTGTGATGTTTAAACAGAGCATTAAACAGAAGATTTGTTTTGGCCTAGTTGTTAGATACTAACCCATGCAGCTATTTGCCCGTTTTAGTTATTCCAGTTCGGAAGGCCCTGGAGTGTTTCTGGAATGAAATGTTCACAGCTGAAAGCAGTTTGGCACCTCATTAAACAAAGGGATGAAGTAAATATCAGCCAGAAGTAACTTCCTCTCCTTGTGCAAACCAAATAGAATGACGTCTACAGAACACTGATTTGGGTTGAAGATTCTAGCTCCAAACCATACTCTGGTGGGGTGGAAATTGGTTGTAAAGAAATAGCAGAGGATGCTGGTGTGTACATTCTAAAATAATTGCCAATGCTGAAAAGTTGTCAGTGCTATTTTTGGCTGATGTGTTACTGAACCCTAGTTGCCCGCTGGATGACTGAGCTAATCTAACTAGATAGTATTTAGAATTGTTTCTAGAATACAGTAAATGGACATTGTACTTGCTGTGCAATTATAGCCACTAGCATTTATTTAACTGGGAAATGCACTGTGTACATATATAGATATATTTTATACTTATTTAATAAAACATTGCACTTTTAATAAATGTTTGGTGCAGTTGCCATTGTTCGAAAGCTTATTTGTCAGTTTTCATAAAGTTTAAGGTTTGGTGGTAAATCCCCATGCAGAATGAAATAATAGAATTGCTAAAAACAAAAAAACTAGTTGCCTTTATGTGGCATAATTTATGCCACTTTCAACATATCTGAAATAAACCACGTAAGGGTTTTCATTGCAAAGTCACTGTTGTAACATAGGATAAGGAGCAGGCAACGTTCACATACTCGATGTTAACTGAAATATATAAATATCGGCATGGATATTGCCCTGGTCTTGATCAGCAAATAAATAAACCAATTTGCCAAATCTTGATCTTCTAATAGGTTATTTTTTAGTGTAACAGTGGGATACAATGGCCGAATGCAAGTCCAGTCCAGAATTGCAGACTCTAGGCAGTTAAGTTAATTGATGTAGAGGTTTATCTGGGGTTGGCTCGGAGAAGCACCCATTCCAACAGCAAGTAGGAAAATCTGTCTGCTTTGCTGCTCAAATGACAGAAACTCAAGATGAGGAATATCTGCTGCAAAATCATTAATTGATTCCTCTTACAGATGTAGGAGGTTGGTGTATATCACTATTCCTCTACCTACTACTCTCCTCAGATCTGAATGCCCCAAAAATGAGCCTTCTCCTCCAAACAATCATTATTGAGTCTTAGAAGCCACAATCTTACCGGTCACACTTTTTCTCACTACGCTACTCTCTACTTTTAGCACGTCCACTGGGGATCTTGCAGCATTAAATTACTGTCCTGTTAACAGCTCAAGCCACCTCTCTTTTGGCTCTTCTGGAAACTCTCCAGCTGATGATGGGAGAAAGCTGTTCAGAGTACTGGAAAGGTAGTCATTATTACATATTGTTGACTTTGCCTTCTATATTGAATGTTTTGCATCACATAAACAATTCAATCGGCTCAACTGGTCCACGTCTGAGTTCATTCTCCACATGAGCCTCTTTCCACTCTGCTTCACCTAGTTCTATAAGTACGGGTAATTCTGCTATCATGCGATTGTTGCATTACTGAAATACTTAGTGTTATAGAAAAGCATGATATAAAACTAATTGTGTCAATGGAGAAAAAGTGTGAGCCACTAGACTTTCTGACTCAATGAAAAAGTAACTTCTTTCTCTGCAGGATTTCAGATACTCATTTAGTCTTCCTAGTCATTTAGCGTGGAAACAGGCAGTTCTGCCCAACTAAACCATGTTGACCAGCATGCTCCATCTACACTAGTCCCACTTCCTGCATTTGGTCCATATCCCTCTCAACCTATCCTATACCTGTCTAATTGTTTCTGAAACGTTGTTGATAGCACCTGCCTCAACTACCCTCTCTAGCGGCTCGATCCACACACCTACCACCCTTTATGTAAAAGAAAAAGTTACCCCTCGGGTTCCTATTAAATCTTACCCCCCCCCCCATCACTTTAAACCTATGCCTCCTGGTTCTCGATTTCCCCAACTCTGGGCAAAAGACTGTGTGTTTACCCATTCTATTCCGCTCATGATTTTGTATATTTCTATAAGATCACCTCTCATCCTCCTGCGCTCCAAGGAATACGGAATACAGTCTTACCCTGCTCAACTTCACCCTATTGCTCACACCCTTGAGTCCTGGCAACATTCTTGTAAACCTTCTATGCACTCTTTTCAGCTGACAGCATCTTTTCTATAACAGGGTGCACAAAACTGAACACAATACTCAAAATGTGGCCTCACCAACATCCTACATAACTACAACATGATCTCTCAACTTCTATACTCTGTACTCTGACTGATGAAGGCCAATGAGCAGAAAGCCTTTTTGACCACCTTATCTACCTGTGACACAACTTTCAAGGAACTAAATACCTGCACTTCTAGATCCCTCTGCTCTACACCACACCCCAGAACCTTCCTATTATTTGTGTGGTTCCTGCCCATGTTAGTCTTTCAAAAATGGAACACCTCCCATTTATCTGTGTTAAATTCCATCAACCGGGAAAATGAAATTGGTTTATCTATAACAAAAGAATCTTGGGAAGAAAGTTTACAACGCATACATCGCTGTTCATTAAACGCGAGGCATACATTGATACAATTTAAAGTTTTGTATAGGTTACATTATTCAAAAACCAAATTAAATAGAATTTTTCCTAATGTCTCTCCTATTTGTGATAAATGTCAGAATTTAGAGGCTAATTTAATACATAGTTTTGTAACGTGTTCAAAACTTAGTTATTATTGGACAGAAATCTTCAGAGTTATATCTGAAGTTCTTAGAGTTAAACTGGATCCAGAACCAAAGTTAATAATATTAGGAATTCCGGATTCACAATGCGTATTAACAGTAAATCAAAGAATTTTCTTAGATTACTGTTTGATAATAGGGAAAAAAATAATATTGAAATTTTGGAAGGGAACATTAACCCCCATAATTAAAATGTGGACAGCAGAGATGTTGGAGACTTTGTATTTGGAAAGAATCAGATTTGTCCTAATGGACAAATGTGAAATCTTTGAACAAATATGGTCTCCATATATACAATATTTGAAGGGCTAGCTGTTCTTGGCATTACTACTCAATGGGTACTAGACAGGATTTGACGAAAAAAATATGGATTTTCTAATTGGGTTTTGTGTACACGTCTCCGCAATACGACGTTATAATTACAATACATTTTGTTGTTTCTATCTTAAATATTCATATTATACCATATATTGTTCATAAAGGGGAATTATATATATATACTGAATAGATATATACTAAGTAGTGTTTGTTTTCTTCTTTTTTTTTTTTTTTTTTTTTTCTTTGACTTTTTATCTTTTTTTATTATTCAAACACAATCATTTCCTTTCTTTTTTTTTTCGATTTGAAGTCTATTCCTTTTTTCTTATTCTTTCTTTATTTCTAAAAAACAGAAGATAATAATAGCGAATATGATAGTTGTACATTTACTGAATTACGTTGGTATTTGTAAATTTGTTTTACTACTTGGAAATTACTACATCTAATAAAAATATTATTAACATAAATTCCATCAACCATGCCTTAGCCCACCTGTCCAACCGATCAAGATTCTGCTTCATTTTTTGACATCCATTTTCACTGTCTACAATACCACCCACTTTTGCGTCATCTGCAAACTTGCTAACCACTTTTTAATAACTTAAGTTTATTTTTGTTAGTGAGCTGAAAAATACTAACGGCTGTATATTACACTAGGCTAAGTGGGACCCGTTGAGTCCCAGCATCACACAGTAGGGCTGGTCCCCCAATGCAATATTCCACCTCTCCACCAATTCCAATATTGGTGGCCAGTGGGGGGGTGGGGCTTTCTGGAGCGCTAGTGTGGGTGTTGTGGGCTGAAGGGACTGGTTTCCAGAGGGCTAGTATGGACATTGTGGGCCGAATGGATTCTTGGGCTGGCAGCTCAGTCACTCAAGCCTGTTCTGCTGGAAGCTCACTCACTCATGGCTGGTGGGTTGGCAGTTGACTCGGGGCTATCCTTGAAATCCCATTTCAAGCAGGGTGCAAGCCCACCAAATTCAAGTGCAGTTTCTTACCACTTCAAGCAGGGTGCAAGGCCACAAAATTCAAGTGCAGTATCATACCATTTCAAGCAGGGTGCAAGCTCACTAAAGACAGCGAGTCGTGACCTCTCCATCCTCCATCTTGCAGAGACTGAACCATGTCCACACTTCTGGGTTTAATTAGGCAACACAGCTTTAGCATTACCAAACCAAAGGTAACACAGCTTTAGCAATTCCAAACAAAGGCAACACAGCTTTAGCATTTCCAAACCAAAGGCAACACAGCTTTAGCATTTCCAAATCAAAGGCAACACAGCTTTAGCATTTCCAAACAAAAGGCAGCACAGCTTTAGCATTTCCAAACTATATTTACAAATCACATTAAGGGCACTGACAGGTCAGTAAAACCACTCACAGTTTAGTAGACATGTGTTCAGTGTTATTCACAGCTCAGACTGAGAGACGTGACCCTCTCGCTCCCCCATCTTGCAGAGACTGACTGAGGCACTCAACACTTCTGGGTTTTATAGTCCCTCCAAAAGGGGCATGGCCTTAAGGAGAGAGAATCTCAACATTTTTTAAACACTAATAACTCTTTTATTTGTAATCTATGGGAAAATCCTCTTGTCCTGCGTAGCGGAGGGGGACTCTGAGTAAGACGGCCAAAAATCACAGCCGTGAGGGGACTTCCGGTGGCGCTATGGAGTAGGAGGAACTAGTGCCGTCCAGCTCCGCAAAAATTGTAGAAAAAACGGGGTTATTTAAAGCTACTCACCAGAGAGGAATGTCTGTGAACGGCACCGGCAGCTAGATAAGGTCCGTGACGTCATCAGGCGCGCGACTTTACCGGCATTAATGTCGACTCAAAGAAGCCCCCCCAAAGTGAAAAAAACAGTGCCGAAAAAAGAGGTAGGCCCAGCTGAAGCCTCGACCTCGAATTTGACTGGCTCTCTGGAGGATATCTCAAGGAAGAAATCAGAAATGGAAGATCTGAAAACTACCATTATGGGTGAGCTTAAAAAAATGAAAAAAGAATATAAAGAAGAATTTAAGTTCCTCAGAGCTGATATTGAAGTATTTAAAGAGCAAGTTAAAGAGGAGTTGAAAAAAGAAGTTGTAACCACAGTAAAAATTATGATGGATGAATGGAAGATAAAAGCAGATGCTGATCTAAAACACCAGATGGATGAAGTTAATCAGAAAGTTGGCGGTGTGGAACTCGCGGTTGATCTCAAGTTAGAACCTATTATAAAAACACTTGATCAACAACACGATGCAATAAAGGAATTGACCAGTATTGCTGACTCAAGTGCTAAGGCGAATGCGAAACTTCTCTCCGAGAACAAGCATTTAACAGATTTATTGAATAAAATAACTGAGAAATGTATTGACTTGGAGGGAAGGCAACGGCGCAAGAACTTGCGTATCGTGGGTGTGCGTGAAGGCAAGGAGAGAGCTCAAGACACCAGAGAGTTTGCCGCAAATCTTCTGAAAAATGTCTTGAATCTGGAGCAAGCACCCCTACTTGGCCGAGCGCACAGAGCACTGAGACGACGTCCAAAGACGGGTTCGCCACCAAGACAACTGATTGTGAAAGTGGTCTACGATCATGTTTTGGAAGATGTGATGAAGATAATAATTCGTAAGAGTCTGCTTTATGATGGTGACAAGATCAGCATATTCAGAGATTATCCTGCGGAAGTGGCCAGGAGAAGAGCTTTATTTACTGAAACAAGGCACATCCTCAGGAATATAAAGGGCGTGAAATATGGCCTGATGTATCCTGCCACACTACGTGTAAGCTATGATAATAAAGAGCATCACTTCATTAAGCATACCGAAGCTCTTGAGTTCGCTCGTAAAATCGAGAAGGAGTTGGATGAGGAAGAAGAAGGAGAAGCAGAGGGAACACAGAGAGAAGATGAAGATGAGGACGAAGAATAATGAACTTGAATCATATCCAATACTTACCTGATGCCAATGTTCACCCAGCAAGAAGGAGGAAGAATGATGAACTTTTAAAATTATTGGACATGGAGAGCATAATGATTATTAACAATAAATTAATATACAATAGTATTAGTTTAGTACTAACCATTATTTACAAATGTATGTTATTCCTCCTTAAACAATTTAAAATGATAGCAGTAATTAAAATAATATAGCATTAACAAGAATGGAAATGTAACGTCCCGCCCCTAAATATATTGCCCTTAAGGCATTTACGGAGCTGGAAATATAAACATCTTTTTTTTCCCCCACGGAAGTCCGTAGATTAATAGCCACGCTAGTGTGGCTTACACTAATATCACTTAACGTAGTAATAGACACTTTTTTTTCCCTGCACTTTTCTACTAATATTATTAACTTTTTTATTTTTATATTAATTTTTTTAATAAATTATACGTTGAATTATATTATTTTACTTATGAACAGTATTACACAGTAGACTGGAGAAGATACATATGTCAGATAAAGTTATTAGTATTAACATTTGTTGATCATAAACTTGGGTACGAAATTGGGATGTATATGCTGAGACATCTACCTCATTATAATCCACCATAATATCAAACTGCAAGACATTAATAAGAAAAAGGGGGGTGATGGAATCACCTTCTGTAGTTGGAATGTAAAAGGTATTAATGAACCAATTAAAAGAGGTAAGGTATTGGCGCAATTAAATAGAATGAAAACAGACATAATTTATCTTCAAGAGATTCATCTAAAAAAGGATGCACAATATAGATTAACGGCAAATTGGATATCTAGGGTGTACCATTCATCATTTACTCATAAATCTCGAGGAGTTGCCATACTTATTCATAAAGGTATTCAATTTAAACATAGTTCAATAATAGAAGATCCTGAAGGTAGATATATAATAGTTACTGGTGAACTATACTCGAAGAAGGTTGTACTTATGAATATATATGGACCAAATTTTGATAATCCGCTATTTTTTAAGAAAATATTCAATACTATTCCTATAGTAACACAGCACAATCTAATAATTGGGGGTGACTTAAATTGCACTTTGGATAATTATTTGGATAGATCATCAACTAAAAGGAAGGCTATATCTAAATCAAGCGAATTCATAAATTTGTTTATTAGTTCAGCTAATGTCAAAGATATTTGGAGAAATGATAATCCCAATGGTCGAGAATACTCATTTTACTCTCCGGTATTTGGAACTTATTCTAGGATAGATTATTTTCTAATAGATTCAAAACTTGTCCCATTTACGTATGATTCAAAATATCATAATATTATTATCTCGGATCATGCTCCATTAACATTTAAGATTAACTTAAAGGGTATAACTAATAGATATTGGCAATGGAGATTTAATCCTCATATATTAAATGATAAGGCTTGCTCTGATTATCTGGTTAAACAGATTGAATTATTTTTTGAAACTAATGATAAACCTGGAATTTCATCGTGGATCAATCCGATGGAATAGAAGCATTTCTCCAGGAATGCCCCATTAATGGATTAGATCAGGAAGGTAGAGAATTATTAGATGCTGAAATATCAGCAAAAGATATTGAGGAATCAATTAGATCATTGAAGAACGGTAAAGCTTCAGGCCCTGACGGTTTGGGTGTTGAATTTTATAAGAAGTTTCATGATTTGATCGTCCCACGGCTACAAACTATGTATAAAGATGCCTACGAGCAAGAACAGCTTCCAGAAACCCTAAAAGAATCCACAATTACACTTATTCCTAAAGTAGATAAAGATCCAGAAGACCCAGGATCATATAGAGCAATAGCTCTTTTAAATACAGATCAAAAAATATTAACAACAATTTTATCTCAAAGGTTAAGTTTAGTGATCAATAAATTAATACATCATGATCAAACAGGTTTTATTCCTAAACGATACTCCACTTATAATTTAAGATGTCTATTTAATATCATTTACTCGAAAAGAGTGAATGATATTGAATTAGCAGTTATATCCCTGGATGCGGAGAAGGCGTTTGACCAGGTTGAATGGCCTTACTTATTTAGGATAATGCATACATTTCAACTGGGAGAAGGATTTTGCAAATGGGTTAGAATTTTATACTCTGGCCCAACAGCAAGAATCCTAACAAACCAAATGTTATCAGCAAAATTTAATCTTTCTAGGGGTTGTAGACAAGGTTGTCCGTTATCACCCTTATTATTTGCACTCACTATAGAATTATTGGCTGAAAGGATTAGATAGAACCAGAAATTTATGGATATAATACTAAAACCACAACTAACAAAATATCTTTATATGCAGACGATGTTTTGATATACATAACAAAACCGGAGATTAGTATTCCTAAATTACTTGATGTTATAACTGAATTTAGTATGTTCTCAGGATATAAAATTAACTGGAATAAAAGTGAAATTATGCCTATAATAGGAATAAAATTGAATAAATTACAAACATTTCCATTTAAAATAGTTAATAATTAAATCAAATATCTTGGAATTAATGTATCAAAATCTTATAATTCTTTATTTAAATCAAATTTCCCCCAATTACTAAATAAATTAAAAAATATTTTATATTGGAAAACATTACCGATATCAATGATTGGTAGAATAAATGCCATTAAAATGATTTTTTGCCACAATTACTATATTTATTTCAAGCCATCCCGTTATATCTTCCTAAATTTTTTTTTTTTTTTAATTGATTCCATCGTTTTATTTGGGATTATAAAAATCACAGAATAAGTAAAACACACTTATGTAAACCTAAGATAAATGGTGCCCTAGACATACCAAATTTTTAATATTATTTTTGGGCAGTTTAGATTAAGAACTTTAATTATTGGTTGGTACATATGGAACAGGACCCGGTTTGGTTAAGAATAGAAAAGGAAGACTGTTTAGCATTCGATATAAGTACAATATTCCTTGCCCCAGGGGTGGTACAAAAAAATAAGGAAAATCCTATAATTTTAAATAATATACGTATTTGGAAACACATCATTAAGACTTTACATTTAGAAACTATGCCGCTTTGTTTACCAATTATGAATAATCCTCTGTTTAAGCCCTCGACATTGGATGTGGGGTTTAGACATTGGAAACATTTAGGAATAATAAGGATAGAACATCTTTACAGGAATGGGAAATTTCTCTCATTTCAGGAGTTGAAAGAGATTTATGGATTGCAAGCAAATAATTTATTTAGATATTTACAAATTAGAGATTATGTCAAATTAAATACGCAAGATTACAGAAATAGAGATCCAGGTTTACTGGATGAAGTACTTAATAAGCATCCAAACACAGAAAAATTAATAGCATATATATATATATATATATATATATATATATATATATATATATATATATATATATATATATATATATATATATATATATATATATATATATATATATATATATAAAAAAAACATTCTTTTGGACAGGGAAATACCAACAACTGAATTATTTCGACAAAAATGGGAAAATGAAACTGGTTTACCAATATCAGAAGATTTTTGGGAAGAAAGCTTACAACGAATTCATCGCTGTTCGTTAAATGCCAGACATACTTTGATACAATTCAAAGTATTACATAGATTACATTACTCAAAAAAGAAATTAAATAGAATTTTCCCTAATATATCACCACTGTGTGATAAATGTCAGCACATAGAAGCCGATTTAACTCATAGTTTTGTAATATGTACAAAACTTAATAGTTATTGGATTGAGATTTTTAAAATTATTTCCATAGTTTTAAAGATTACATTTATTCCTGACCCAAAATTAATAATATTTGGTGTTTCAGATTCAAACCAAACATTAACAGCAAATCAAATAAATTTTCTGGATTATTGTTTAATAATTGGAAAAAAATTAATATTAACATTTTGGAAGGGACCATTATCCCCTACAATTAAAATGTGGACAGTGGAAATGTTGGAGACGTTGCAATTGGAAAGAATTAGGTTTATTCTAATTGATAAACATGAGCTTTTTGAACAAATATGGTCTCCATTCACTGATTATATGAAGGGGTAGCTGGGCTCAGCATTGAAACTCAATAAGTACCCGGTGGCAAGATCAAACAAAAATGTTTAATCTGAGATTTATATACTTGTCTCCATATATTACAATTAGAAATTGTTCCATTCATTGATAAAATGCATACTGTTTTTTTTTCCTTAAGTATAATAATTGTTTATTAGTTATATGTTTATTCTTTTTTTAAAAATATTTTTTTTTCTCTTCTAATCAAGTATAATCACACTCTTTAAATTATTCACTATTCTTTATTCTTTTTTCTTTTTCTCTTTTTCACACTTTAAAAAAAATTGAGGCCTATATATATGGCTTGGTAATATTTATACAATTTTGGAATGATGTAATATGTATATCTGAAAAAATTATCATATTATTTGTAATATGTATGGCCTCTAATAAAAATATATTAAAAAAAAAATCACAGCCGCAAGTGGCAGCGTTTTTTCTAAAATCAATATACTGAACAACAGGAAGTGGTCAAGATCAGACTTTTAGTAATACAGATTGTTTTAAAGAGTTATATTCAACAAGCGTTAATAGGAGCAATTGCTCATCTACTTCCATAGTATTCTTCAGTAAAAAATAGCGGTTGAGATTTTAAAAGATAATGGTGTCTAATTATTGTAAGGAGGTTACATGGAAAAACATTTTTTTCCCCCCAGACAGTTTTTCTTCTGCTTGCCAATTTCAAAAGTAATTCGTTTTTTAGTTCCTAAATAAAATTGCATTGTTATCAATTGGGCCTGCATGATACAAATAGTGTTCCCTAATTCATCCAATTTGTATTGTGGAAACTGTTTATAGCGGAACTATTTGTATAATAGGAACATGCAAATCTAAATGACTGAAACAAGTCTTAAACACAGGAAGATAATAATGGTTTTAAAAAAAAGGATTTTGTTGCTGCACATTTTCCAACATTGACATCCTTCCTATATCTGGGCAATCAGAAGTGCATGCAGTACTCTTCGTGTGATCTCACCAACAATGTCCCAGCCTTTGCACTTTTTCTTCACAACGAAGACGAACATGCCAAATACCATATTTATCACCCTGTTGACTTGACTCACCATTTGCAGGGAACCACCGCTCTCCTGGGCTTTATCATTTTCCGTGCAAGTCCTGCCCCAGTGTAACATGCTACAGTGTTACATGTCAGAGCTAAATTCCATATGCCAATCCTTGGCCCAACATCCGAACTGATCTGTGTCCTGGCTAGAAACAAACCATCTCAGTTCAACAGTAAGTATATTTCTTTGTCCAAACCTTTAATTGCACATTTTTTGCACAGTGAATATTTTTCCTTTTCCCTGGTGTTAAGATTTTTTTTAATACAAAAATGAAATTTTCTCCAGGAAAAATTGTAGAATTTATAAAACCTTTATGCATTGCAGGATTCATACAAAACGCACTGCAGTCATTGCTATGGAAAAAAAACAAAGCCTGGCCTGGATTTTTGGGACTAACCTGAGTCTTTGATGTGTTGTAAATATATAGCCATGTAAATCCTAATATATAAATTCTACTTAACATCTGAAGTACTTGGTCTTTGGAATTCAGGTGATTTAGTGATTCTGTGGATTTTGGTTTTATTTATCCATTAGTCCTATTATTTGTACATAAGTAACGTCCCATAACCAAATCAACTGTGGGGCCTTGCCCACATTTGCCAATTCTGGTCATATACCTCCTTGGAAACGTAATCACGTTCTCCTGCTCCCAAACACATCATCCCCAATCTTCTGTGTTAACTATCTAATACAGTATGTTTGTCTTTGCAATGTGCTGATATACTCCACCCATTGGGAAGCAATTAAACTTAAAAAAATTGCAGACACTGGAAACCTGAACTAAAGCACATAATATACTGTGCAAATCAGGGATTGTTGTCCACCAACAATGACAGAATATAGAAATGAAACCAAGAATCCTGTGTCACAGCTTCAGAACAACAAGTTGGCCTTAATGTTAGTAAGAAAAAATAATTGGGTAGTTGAATTTAGGAAGCGGGATGTTAACACAAATATGAGCTTGTCAGAGGAGCTGCTGTCGAGATGGTTAATATCTTCAAGTTCCTGGGCATCAGCGGCAATCTAACCTGGTCCCTTCACGCCAATGCAAAGATCAAGAAAGCATGTCTACGTATTTAGTTTTCTTAGGCATCTGGGAATATTTGGCAAGTCCATGAAGTTTTACAGATGAACTTAAAAAGTATACTGATAGGATGCATCTCAGCCTGGTAGGGCAACTACTCTGCTCTTATCCGCCTGAACCTGCAGAGAGTGAAGAACACAGCTCAGTCCACCACAGCTCGTCTTCCTTCCATCCAGTCCCTCTTCACGGTGCTTTAGGTCAGGAAGAGTGGAAGTATCATCAAGGATGCCTGACACCCTGACCAGTGCCTTTTCTCTCTTTTACCTTCTAGGAGAAAATACAGTTGTTTAGTTAATTCAGTTTAGTTTATTGTCATGTGTACAGTGATAAGCTTTTTTGTTGCATGTTATCCAGTCAATGGAAAGATTACATGATTACAATCTAGTTTGTCCACAGTGTACAGATACAGGAAAACGGGAATAACTTTTAGTACAATGAAGTCCAGTAAAGTCTGATTAAAGCTCGTCCATGGGTCTATAATGAGGATAGGTCAGGACTGTATTTAGCATTAGAGTACATGTGGCATTTAAACATTGAGCTTTCTGTGAACTAGGAATTTTATTATGGTACCCGGACAGGACACCGAAGGATGAGAAGCCAAAGCCAAGAAGCTGAAGACAAGATGCCGAATGGACATCACGTCGAAAAGCCATGACGCCGAAAGGACACGAATGGAAATGACGTAGAACGGATGTGGTTGAAAATTTATGATGCCAAATGGACATGAAGCCGAAATCATAAATAAGTATGAAACACTTTTTAAAAAAATCTATATTTGCTGCAAGAATTGTTGTACCTTGTCACATTTAAAAATAGTTACATTGTAGATCGGTTCGTTAGGGAACCCTAACTGAAACTTGGACTCAGGATTAGATGAAAAGTTATATTCTATATTCCTTGATCTTATCTCCAATGATGTATTAATGGTAAATTATTCCATTCTTTATGATTTCTTTTTGATTTTTATTTTATTTTACTTTCTGTTTTTCTCTCTTTTTATATAAAAATGTATTAGACACAAAATGATTCATTTGATAAAATTAATAATGTATGATTGTTGCATACAAAATATTGCTATCATAGTGTGTTTGCAAATTCACTGCTTACCTACTCTAATAAAAATATATATTTAAAAAAACAAAAATAGTTACATTGTTGTACCTTGTTACATTGTTAAATTGATGTACCTTGTAAGTCTCCGGGGACGGGATTGGTCCGACAACTTGTCAGTCATCGACAAAGGTCAGCGATTGGTCCAGACCCCTGCGTCCATCACATCGCTGCCTCTGTGGCAATCGCAGCAGATTGTAGTCAGTGCCACCATTTTACAAATTCAAGCTCAGGCTCCCCCCCCCCCCCCCCCCCCCACTCTCCCGACTCCCCCTGGCCAGTGATGTGATGGACGCAGGGGCCTGGACCAAGGCCCCTGGACCTTTGTCGATGACTGACAAGGTGTCAGACCAATCCCATCCCCGGAGACGTCATGTCCGTTCGGCGTCATGGCTTTTCGACGTCATGTTTGTTCGGTGGCTTTTTGACATCATGCCTGTTCGGTGTCTTGTTCGATCGGCGTCATGTCCGTTTGGCTCTTGTCCGTTCGTCCTCAAGTCCGTTCGGCATCTTGGCTTTTCGACGTGTTGGCCATTTGGCATCTTGGCTTTGGCTTCTTGGGTTCGGCTTCTCATCCTTCAGCGTCCTATCCGCACATGTTTCATTACACCCTGGTGTATATGACAATAATTTAATCTGATCTGAGATTTTTGGAGAGAGAACAGGATTAACACTGCAGCTCAATGACCTTACATTGCAAAGCATTACTAGATGGACGATTCTTGTCTATTTTACTTCGGAGTCACGTGAGTGACTACGTGAAGAAGCCCCGCCAGGCGCATGCTCGGCATTACGTCGACGCATGTCCGTAAGGAAGGGCTGCAGATCGCAGCTCCACCAGCGGAAACAGGCCCGCAGGTAAGTGGGTTGAAAATTACTTCCTGGGTAGAAACTCCGTGACACTGGCTGGAATAGCCAAGAGGAGTTTGGGAAGTTTTTAAAAAATGGACGGTGAAAAATTGGCGCGGGGAAAGCGCGCGTCCTGGGTGGAAACATAATAAGATCGGGACCACAGATTAGTACGGAGCCGGTTCCGATACCGGTAGCCGTTGACTCTGCCGTAGTTCAGCATTTAGACGCTCCACAGCCACAGGCCACGGAGGGTTCTCCAGTGGAAAGGAAAAATAAAAAGAAGTCTGCTAAGCCTGTAATATCAGATGAATCTGATGAAGAAGAGGCAGGGCCAGGCAAACGAGCCTGTGGCTCAGGATGGACCAAATGGAGAAAATGCTTCAAAATTATCAACCAAGGGTCAAAAGACCCAGAATATTCCCAGGCAGCTCCTGAGGGAGTTCCATATCACAAATATGGTGTCTTTACAACATGGGAATGTGAACCTCCAGAGCCTTGTTAAGGTCTGGAAGAAGTCTCCTTTGAGCAAGTCTCAAGAGTACCAGGGCGGCAAAAGACTGACCCTGAAGGTGGTGTTTTTGGTCTTGAATACCCACCACAGCACAAAAGTCAAACTCCAGGTGTACCAGATGTAGCACAATCCTTTGCTATACCAGAGGGAAGCGGTGAGGTCATGGAAGAAAACCTGGCGGCCAACATTAACTATTTGGTTTCTCACCAGCTTCAGGAGACTGTCATGATTGAGACAGCAGACCTCTATAAAACACCTGTTAATTGTGCATCACTAAGGGTGCCGAAGGTGAATCCAGCCATTGGACACCCATGACTTTAATAATGCGAGGACAGGAGGGTCCTCGAGCTCATTGTAGCTGGCATTAATGCTTTTGGGTGTTGGAAGGGCATGCTATGTCCAAAATCCAAAAAAGACATGTTGGCATTGTTTTGTAACTCTTAATTTGAGATTAATTGTATGAGATAAATCACTATTTGGCCCATCCTGCACCCAAGATTTGCTGGTTTGTGTAAATCAAGCAATGTTCAAACTCCAGATTATTTATTCGGAGAAAACCTGCCTAAAAAATTAAAGATATTGATGAGGAGGCAAAGACTATCAGCCTCATAAAATTGGTATATTTGGTCAAAGGAGACAATCTGGCTGGATGAGAAGGGGGTTGATTCAGGAGCAGGAACAAGCAGAGGCAGGGGTATGGTGTGAAGGTATTAGTACCCATCACAGCCCTATGTTAATCCATATATTGGGAGAAGGAGACCGTCACGGTCATTTGCTGAGGTATAAAAACTTTATTCTATCACAGAGGAAACTGTTGTAGAACTTCCGGTTGGTGGTAGATGGCAATTGTTTTATGATGAATGGTACTGTATAAAATCTGATCGGTTTATATTAGATACTGTGTCAGGTGCTATATTAGAATTTATGGAAGGAGTTGATCCATCAGTACAGGATAAACCTAAATGGGTTTTGGTGTTTTCTGCACCTGAAAATTCTCAGGTAAAAGAAGAAGTAAAAAATGTATTTAAAAAAGGGGTAATTGAAAGTACGGTGAATCATCCGCAACAATTTGTGTGAAATATTCTCCCCAGGACAAATAAAGATGGGGGTTGTAGAGTCATTCTGGATCTCACAAAATTGAATTCATATGTCCAGTATAGACATTTCAAAATGGACACCTTCAACACTGCAAAGGAGTTGTTGTCCATAGGGTGTTACATGGATACTATAGACTTAAAAGATGCATATTATTCAGTGCCAATTCATCACCATTATCATAGGTACTTGAAGTTTAATTGGATGGGTCAGCAGTGGCAATGTAAAGCATTACCTAATAGGTTAAGTTCAGCTCCCAGGCTGTTCACAAAATTATTGAAACCAGCACTTGCATTGTTAAGGGCTCAAAATCACATTGTCATGGCTTATCTTGATGATATTTTAATTGTTAATGCCACTCAGGAATCAGCTGAAAATTCAGTTTCAGCAACTATAAGCCTGTTGGAAAGGCTAGGGTTTCTGATCCATCCAACAAAATCTAAGCTACAGCCATTGCAAACAATTGAGTACTTGGGATTTGTCATTAATTCAGTTTCTGTGTCAGTAATTTTACCAACAGATGAAGTTGTGGATATTACAAATGTGTGTAGTTGCCTTTCTGACAAACCTTATCCCTCCATCCGAGAAGTAGCTAGGTTTATTGGTAAGATGGTAGCAGCATTTCCCGCTGTTGAGTTTGGTCCTTTGCATTATCAAAATCTTCAAAGGGCAAAAGCACAAGCTCTAAAAGAACGTGCAGGTCATTTTGACAGACCCATGCAGTTGCCAACGGAAGCGTTGGCTGAATTACAGTGGTGGATTGGGAACATTGCACAAGCTACTAAAAACATTGTTATTCAGCAACCTACAGTGGTATTGCAAACTGATGTTAGTGCTCTCGGATGGAGGGGGGGGGGGGGGGGGCGCCTACGGACAATAATACCAGCTGTGGTGGTAGATGGACTGTCCACTAGGATTTAATTCTCCAAACATATGGTATTAATTATTTGAAATTATTGGGGGCATTTTTGGATTAAAAGCTTATTGTTCTACAATGGATAACTTGCATGTTCAATTACAAGTAGACAATACCACAGCTGTAGCATATATCAATCACATGGGTGGAGTAAGATCAGTATCATGTGATCATCTGGTCAACCTGATGATGAATAGGTGTGTATCTAGGAATATCTGGCTTTCAGCTACTTATCTCCCAGGGAAGACAATGTTGTGGCAGACAACAGATCACGGGAGTTTAAAGACAATACAGAATAGATGTTAAATCCACAAAATTTCCAAAAAATTGTCAATCGGTATGGTGTACCTGACATTGATCTATTTGCATCCAGATTACATCACCAATTGCCTACATACATGTCATGGGAGCCTGATCCAGGAGCTGTAGCGTTGGATGCATTCTCGCTACATTGGGGAAATATGTTTCTATCTTTTCCCCCATTTTGCCTGATTAGGCAATATCTCAGTAAAATAGAGCAAGACTCTGCCACGGGTGTTTTGGTGGCTCCAAACTGGCCTACACAACCATGGTTCCCATTGATGCTTAGAATGATAATTGAACAATTTATGACGATTCCCAGCTCCAGGGATTTGTTAGTACAACCAGTGACAGAACAAGTTCATCCATTGCATGATCATATGAATTTGTTAATCTGCAAGTTCTGACCAGACCATTACAAGGGCTTGGACTGTCGAACAGTACCATGAATGTCGTAATGTCAGCTTGGAGAGATAGCACTAAGAAACAATATATGTCTCACATAAAGAAATGGGAAGCTTTTTGTATTCAGTCAGATATATCTTATCATAATGCATATCGGATGTATTGGAGTTCCTTGCTATGCTGCATTTTGATCAGCACCTTAGTTATAGTGCCATTAATAGTGCCCGTATTGCTTTGTCTTCCTATTTATGACAATTTTCATGACATCTATCTATCGGGTCTCATCCATGAATATCCCGATTTATGAGAGGGATTTTAATAAAAATCTTCCCAAACCCAGATATACAGAAATTTGGAATGTTAGTATAGTTCTCGCATTGCCCCGGCAATGGGCTCCAATTTTACTTTGGAGTCACGCGCAGCTCCCACCAGCGGTAAGTTTAACCCGCAGGTAAGTCACTGTTGAACTTTCTTGCTAGTGTTTTGAAACTCTGTAAGTCTGCAGAGCCAGCTAGAGTGCTGATGTATTTTGAAAAAAATTAAAAACTCTGTAAATCTGGCTCGAAATACGGAGCCAGCTAGAGTGAAAGTATTTTAAACTGCTGTAATTGAATAGAACGTGCTCGAACCGCAGTTTCCGATTTAGATCGGATCGGGAGATAAGGGCTGCTTTAAAAGCCAGCTCCTGTTATTTACCGCTATTTAGATCGGGTTTCAAGATAACGGCTGCGCTAAATGCCGGTTCCAAATACTCACTAATTGTAAAATAAAGTCTGCTCTGAGGATATATTACCAGATGCAGTTTCTTTATGGAAATGTATATAACCCTGTGTGATACTGAGGTTAATACAAATATTATGCAAGCAGAATGTGCCTGTCAGACTTACAATTTTAAACATATATGGTTTATGCACAAATACAAAACAGTAAAGAAGTAACACTCCTCGAAGGGAGAACAAGAATGTGGGAGAGGCTGGAAATGGAAAAAATGCTCCACACTTAGAACCATTAATCAAGGGTTCTAAGACCCATGTATGTCTTCCTGTAAGGCAGGCTCCGAAGGAGTTTCCATACGCTGAGTATGGTGCCTATGAAAATGGGATTCTGATTCTCCAGTACCTTGGTTAGGTCTGGATGAGGTCCCTGGAGCAAGATAAAATGCTCCAAACTCTAATCAGTCAAGGGTTCTAAAGACCCATGAGATTCTAAGGCAGGCTCCGAAGGAGTTTCCATACACTGAGTATGGTGCCTATGAAGAATGAGAATCTCATTCACCAGTGCCTTGCATAGGTCTGGATGAAGTCTCCCTAGAGCAAGACTTGGGAGTACCAGGGCAGGAGGAGACTGACTCTGAAGCTGGTGTCCCTACTTATGTGTATACACCAGAGCACAATAGAAATGCTCCGGTGTTCCCGATGTAGCACCAAGTTTTGCTATATCGGTATGGACTGGTGAGGCTATGGATGAACCTGGCGGCCAACATTATTTGGTTTCTCACCTACTCCAAGAAACTGTTATGACTGAAACCGTAAAAAATATATAAAACACCCGTCTATTGTGCCTCGCTCAGGGTGCCAACAGTGACTCAGTAATTGGGCACCCATGAGTGTAATGATGCAAGGACAGGAAATATGTTCCAGCATGTCCTCTAGCTGATATTCAGTTGGCATCACTGCATTTGGGGAAGACATACATGGGTCGATAATGTCCAATACTTTTAAGACATGCTTGCATTACTCTGCAATGCATATTCAAACCCAATTGTATGATGAAAATTGCTATTTGGCTAACATTATACCCAAAAAATGCAGGATTATGTGGGCAAGCTATAACCAGATTTATGATTGATAAAAAACTGCCCAAACAATTAAGGATATTTGCCTTATAAAACTTCTCATCCCTGCTTTGAGAAAACAAACAGGTTGAATACGAACCCCTATATTAAGAGAAGGGATCTTCTGGTTCATTTACGGAAGTACAGAAACGTTATCCCATCACACATGGAATTTCTGGGAAACAACCTCTGGTTGGTTGTAAGATTACAATTGTTTTGTAATTCTGCATTAAATCTGATCGGCTTCGTGTTTGAGTGTACCAGGAACTCGTCAGGTAGAGATAACATATCCCAGACAGAAGTATGGGGTTTGCAGAGTCATTCTGGAACTCACAAACTTAAATTTATAGTTCAGTATAGGCATTTAAAAAAGTACACTTCAACACTGTAACGAAGTTGTTATCGCAAGGCTGCTATATGGCTATTATTAGACCTAAAAAAAAAATGATGCCTTATTATTCAGGTACTTAAATTAATTGGATGGGAAGGAATTACCTAATGGGTTAAATTCAGCCCTCAGATTGCTCACACAATTATTGAAACCAGCACTGGTGTTCTTTTCTTTCTTTCTTTTTTTCGGGTTCTGGCAGTGTAGACGCTGCTAAGCGTATTACTGCCTTCCACAGTTCAGAGTTTGAACTAGATTCTTACATACAATCCTGTCACATGCAGGAATTGAAGAACAGCCCTGGATATCAATTGATGTTTCTCATTATGCCCAAACAAAGATAAAACAGAAAAAGCCTCAACACCAAGTCCCATCAGTCTAACTAACAATACTTTTCTTTCTACCCTATACTTTTTACATTCTAGGAAAACATGCTTAACTGTCTCATCACTCCCACATTCACACAAGCCAGAAACATGTTTCCCGATACATTTCCCTGTACAAATAATAATTTAACCCATAGTGTCCCAATTTCAACCTACACAATTTAACCGAGTCCCTACAAGACAGAGATGTACAGAAACATATTTTCCTAACTTCAGATTGAATAGAAAAGTAATGTCTACCCCTGACTTCCTTTTCCCATCCTCTCTGCCATTCTTTTATTAAGCCTTCTTTAATTATTTCTCTCAATTCCACTCTCCCCAATGATACATGAATATCTATTTCTCTTTTTAAACTTTCCTTTGCTACGAGGTCCACCTGCTCATTCCCCCTCACTCCAGCATGCCCAGGAACCCAGCAAAAGGTGATATTATACGCAAACCCAATTCTGGAAAACACACCCAAGATTTCATTTAGAATATCAGGACGAGCTTTAGATTTCCCCGCTCTTAAAGTTTCAAGAGCAGCTACAGAATCGGAACAGATAATGACTTCTCTAAAACTGGCTTCCTCAATCCACCATAGAGCCCATTGAATTGCCATTAATTCAGTCGTGAGAACAGAGCTTCCATCAGAAATGCGTCGACCAAACCTCAACCCAAGCTGCTCCACATACACTCCAAACCCAGCTCTCCCACTAACTGGATCCTTAGATCCATCTGTGAAAACAATCAAAGTGCTCTCACAAATTAAATTAAAATATTCCATTATTCTTGGAGTCACCTCACGCTTATCTTTTCCCTCAAGAAACGCAAGCTCAATAACCAGTTCAGGAAGAACCCAATAGGGCACAGGTAGCCATAACATATGCTCTATAATACCCCCTTGTTCCAAACCCAACTTCCTAGCCCACTGATTTATAATTACAAAAAATGTGTAATATTTGTTACCATCATCCTCCTCTTGCAACAAACACCTCGCTGGGAAGGTATCATTACACCCACAAAGTTTAGCCCAGTAATGTAACCCTAACTTAATGCGCCTTAACCATAAGGGCATTTCTCCCATTTCAACAATCAGGGCAGGGACTGGGGAAGTTCTAAAGGCTCCACAGCAAAGCCTCAAAGCCTTTGCCTGCAACACATCTAGCCTAGCCAGAACTGTTTTAGACGCAGACCCATACACAAAACACCCATAGTCAAGAGAAGATCTGATCATGGCCTGATAAATTAGCATCATTGTCTCCCTGTTGGCCCCCCACTCACACCCAACCAGACTTCTCATAACATTCAGAACATTTCCACACTTCAACACAATTTTACCAACATGTACAGCCCAAGTCATATGCTCTTCAAACCAAACACCTAAAAACTTAAAAACCTTTACTTTCTCCAAAAGAGACCCATACATATACAGCCCTAACTTAGACAACTTTCTTTTAAAACCAAATACCATATATTTAGTCTTAGAGGCAGAGATTTTAAAGCCCCATGTGTCCCCCCACTCCTCTACAGACTCTAACACTTTTTGAATCTGTTTTAAAACAAACTCTACATTACGACCACTTTTCCAGATGGCCCCGTCATCTGCAAACAAAGACAGACCGAACCCTCTCTTTACTTTACAAAATATGTCGTTTATCATGATATTAAATAAAACTGGACTGATAACACTTCCCTGCGGGGTTCCATTCTCCATTTCTACAGTCTCTGAACTGACACTACCAACCATTACTTGTATTGTTCTATTCAATAAAAAATCCTTAATCCAGTTGAACATTCGTCCTCTGACTCCCAAGTCAAAAATTTTAATCATTAATCCCTCCTTCCACAAAGAATCATATGCCTTCTCAATATCAAGGAATACACTCACTACTACTTCCTTGCGTCTAAATGCCCTTTTAATATCCCGATCCAAAACTGATACAGACTCCATTGTAGACCTTCCCTTCCTAAAGCCATTCTGTACATCAACAAATAGTCCTCTGGTTTCTAAAAAATAAACTAATCTGTTGGCTACCATTCTCTCCATAATTTTACAGAGCACTGCTGTGAGTGCTATAGGGCGATATGAACTAGGGTCAGATGCCTCTTTGCCCGGTTTTAAAATAGGGACCACGACTGCATGTTTCCATTCTTTTGGTAAATAACCCTCTGCCCACACAGTATTAAACAAAGCTAAGATTTCATCAAGTACAATATCATCCAGATGTTTAAATAACTCATACGACAACCTATCACTCCCCGGGGTGGTATTTGCCCCGGACATAATTGCATCCTTCAACTCTTTTATAGTAAAAAACAGATTAAAGGTATTATCATTTACTAAACTCCTCTCCAGCTTCCACTGATTAACTGCCATCAGCTCGGTTCTCTTTCTACACCTCTCCACTCCCATGTTCTCTGATCTATGCACTGCTTGAAAACTGTCAACACACGTGTCTGCTTTTTCTTTATTGGAGACTGCTACCACCTCACCTTTCTGCAACACTGGCAACAAACTTCTTTTACATACTCCTGACATTCTACGCACAGCTGACCACAAATGCCTTACTGGAGTTTCAGGGCCTAGCGTACCACAAAACTTCCTCCAACTATTCCTCTTTGCATCCTTTACAACTCGTCTTGCTAATGCCCTTAACCGCTTGTACTCCATTGCATTGACCAAAATTGGATACTTTCTTAATTTCCGATAGGCAATATCCCTATTCCTTACAGCTTCATCACATTCTTTATTCCACCAAGGGACAGACATACGGGACCTAGGTTCCTGCTTCACAGGAATAGTACAACAAGCTGCCTCATGAATCATGAGACTAATGGAAGTATTCCAACTATCTATTGAACCATCACTATTAATCTCTCCAACTAAACTTTGAACCTTCTCTTGGAATTTATCCCATTTGGCCTGAGAAAAGTTATATCTAGGGACTTTCTTTACCACTTCTCTTCTCAAATCCCTACCAAACCTATATAAAATTGGATAGTGATCACTACCCAATGTATATCTATCCATTACATTCCATTCAGCAATTCTTGCCAAATTTGAAGAAGCAATTGATAAATCTATGTGGCTGCAGGTGTTTCTCATAATATTATACCTAGACGGCCTTCCATCATTCAATAATACCAACTCGTACTTATCCAAAAATTCTTCAACAATACCACCATTTTTATCCCTGTGATCACTACCCCATAAAGGATTATGCAGCACTGGTGTTAATGAGGGCTCTGAATCACATTGTAATGACTTATCTAGAGGATATGTTAATTGTAAATGGGAGACAGCTGAAGAACTGGGTTCAGCAACCATAAGCCTATTGAAAGGCTAAGGTTCTGTACATCCAAACAACATGTAAGTTACAGGCATCCCAAACAATTGATTATTTGGGGTTTGTCTTTAATACAGTTGATATGTCAGTAACTTTACCAACAATTAAGGTTGGGGATGTTACAAATGCCTGTATTTGTCTTGGTAAAAAACATTACCCCACCATCCAATAAGTAGCTACGGTTACTGGTAAAGTGATAGCAGCATTCCTGCTGTCGAATTGGGACCTCTGCATGATCAATGTCTGCAAAGACCAGAGAATAAGCGTAAAAGCGTGCAGGTTATTGATTAGGTCCATGCAGTTACCAACTAAAACGGTTGAGCTGAATTGCAATGATGGATTCTCAATGTTGCACAAGTTACTAGAAGTAAAAATGTGCTTGTTCAGCAGTCTTCAGTGGTATTACAAACTGATGGGAGTACTCTCGGATGGGGAGCCAAGGACAGCAACACCAGTTGTGGTGGTCGATGGACTGTCCAAGACGATTTAATTCTCCAAACACATGGTGTGAATTATTTGGAGTTATTGGGGGCGTTTTATGCATTGATAGCTGTTTGTTCTACAATAAAGAACTTACATGTTCAATTACGAGTAGACAATACCACAGCTGTGGGAGAGGACAATATTGTGATAAGACAACAGATCACGAAAGTTCAATGACAATACAGAATGAATGTTAAAATTCAAAAAGTTTCCAAAAGATTGTCAGACAGTATAGTACCAAATGTTGATATGTTGTGTCTGGATTAAATCTCCAGTGGTCTAAATGTGTTTCATGGGAGCCAGACCCAGGAGCATTAGTGGTGGATGCATTCTCGCTACATTGGGGAAGTATAGTCTTTCATGTTTTCCCCATTTTGCCTGATTAGGCAATGTGTCACCAAAATAGAGCAAGGCTCTGCCGTAGGCGTTTGGTGGTTCCAAACTGGTATTGCTTCTCGGCCTTTTGGCTAAGATCAAGTGTAGTATCTGTTCTTATCAGTTAATATCTGTTACGTCCCTTATCTAGGGACCATTACCACACAGCCATTGGTACTCAGAATGATGATTCAGACATTCATGACAAATCCCAGGTGCAGTAATTGTTGGTACATCCAGTAACAGCAGAAGTCATCCATTACATGACTGTATTAATTGTTAATCTGCAGGTTCTGATGGAATGTCGGATAGGACCATGGATGTCATAACTGCAGCTTGGAGAGATAGCACTAAGAAACAATATATGTTTTGTATAAGGAATGGGCTATGTAATTGTCTTTATTTTCTGAAAAACTCCAAGATGATGCTGGAAAGTGGCAGCCCTAGTTTAATAACAACTAATTCCATGCTTGTTTCTCCTCAAGGGCACATTTAAACGGGGGTGGCTGGATACTGAAACTAATTACAGAGCTCCAACTACTGTCCAAACCGGGAACAGCTGTCTCTGCGTAGCTTTTCTTGCACCCTTGCCTATGAGGCTTAACTGTGCAGTATCTTTAAATAGCTCCAATGGTTTTATTTTAAATGTACCTTTCCATTTCCTAAGGAACTGGCAATTTAAGGCATTTGTAACAGGCATCGATTTCATTTACGAAGAAGGGCTTAGTAATAATGTCTTCATCCAGATTCATTTCTCTACCAAGTAATGATTTTCTTTTTAACCATTATTTAAAATTATTTTTTTTGTAATGGATGCTGTCCCCACTCCCAGCATAGGATCACCATTTCCAAGGTGATGTAGAAGGGCATTTGTCTATGCTTGGAAAATAATTAATAGATGTTGCTTTGGTAATCCAATTAAAAAAAGATGTAAGTCACTTTAAATGTTCTTTCTTTCATAGATTTTTTTTTTAATTGCTTACTGAATTGCTGGTGTCACTTGCTTCTCTTGGACGGGTCTGATTGGAAAGATTAATCCTTCTGACCACAAGCATTTTTGTTACTGCAAATTAGTCCAGCCTATTAATCTACAATAAAATGCATTTGTATACCAGTAAAATCCTGAGGTCCCGGATACGTGCACAATCAATCAAAACTGGCAGTGAGCCAAATGCAATGACATTAGGACTGATAACCAAAGCCATGTTCAAGGAGGCAGGAGTTAAACAGCATTGTTAACAAAGAAAATAATGACTGAGGAGGAAACTTCAGAGCGTGTCAGGATGTGTGCTAGGTGTAGAGGCAGGTGTTTGTTGAAGAAAGCTGGGGGTGTACAAAGTGCCAAATCAACAGGAATGCAGAGATCTTAACCACCGGGTGGCACCCGCAATGGCTGCCTCGCCAGCAGTCTCTCGTCCCTTCACTGTTTTTATTATTTTAAGTATGTCTTAAATGTATGTTTCAATGTTTCTTGGTATGTTTTATGTTTTATCTAGGTCCCTTCATCCTTTCTTTGATAAAGGGACCTAGACTGCAGTTGTGGTCACATCAAAGGCTTTGTTCAATAAGACCTCCACACACCTATATTTATACCCTTTTCTAATAAAGGCTGGCATATATTTTCTCCTACAATATTGAGGTTCAAACGAAATTTAGTTTCTGCAGTCATACAAACAAGAAAAGAACGAAGACACAACACAGTTTACACAAACATCCATCACAGTGAATCTCCTCCTCACTGTGATGGAAGGCAAAGTCTTATCTCTCGCCCGGGTCTCCCACCAGGGACCTATGAGTTCCAGATGTTACCGTCTACCGGCCTGCAGCTAGAGCCTCCGAATCTCCGGGGTCGGGCAGCAGCAACGCACAACCACAGCTCCTCCCGTTCCTAACTCAGCCAGCTTCGCGATGGTGAGTCCGCAGGCTCCGCGACTGGAGCCCCAGGTCTGGTTGGAGGCCACTCCACAGTGCTAGGCCCCAACGGCAACGGAAACCCGACAGAGGAAAGGTCGGGTCCTCCGTACAGGAAATATATTTTAAAAGTTTCACCCCACCCTGCCCCCCACCCCCCAACACATATCCAGCTAAAAAAAAACCATTAGCTACACTCAAACGAGACAAAAAATAAAAAAAGACAGACGGACTGGAGAGGCCGCTGCGACGAGAGTCGCGCCGCCCACCGGAACAATTAACTCCTATTAATTGCTTGCTGCAGCTGTGGGTCCCTCTGATTTATGTATAAAGACACCTCATTTTCTTTCACAATTAACACCATTATTTCACTAATATTCTAATTGTTTTTCTGAATATGGCAAAGTGGATCATCTCCCATTTTTCTCTTCATACCGCACTCTAAACTCAATAAACTAAACTCAACCAACCTTTAGCACCCAACAACTCCAAGGAAAATGCAGGGTGTAGTGTCAGCAACTATACATAGATTTTCCCGGCCACATTAAAGCCTTTAACTTAACCAGCTGGGTGGACAGTCAAGCACCTTTCTCACCTTCTGCAGAAATTCATCTCCATCTTAAATTTATTTCAAAGGGCATACAAAGCAGGATACTAACCAATCGAGCCAATCTCAGTGAAGTTCGCTGCTGTAACTTTGCCTAACACTTTTCATAATATTTACTATTGTAAGATGGTTAATATTGACCAAAATAAAGACACCATAAAATGGAGGATCCCTGCATTTGTCAGAATTGCTTAGCCTTTGGCAGTGGAAATTTACAGGCTGAGGATGGTGCCGACCAGTCTGGGCATCAGATTGATATGTAAGGCTGAAGGATCCAGGTGTTCTCCTCATTTCCGCCTTAATTGATAAAATGTGTATAAGCTCTGCAAACAAACTTAAATGTATAAAATTGATTGGATCTTTGCAAGAGCCTTGTAAATATTGTAAATAATGTTGTGAGACAGTTAGCCTGTTAAGTGCTGATTGGTTGAAATGTTAAGTTCTGTCTGGTTTGTTTGAATCCCAGGGTAAATATTGCATTATTCAAGATTCTGTTAGCCTCCTCTGCAAGCTTCACCTGCAACAATGTAAGAAGATTATATAATTGGCCTGTGTACCTGTCAGTAATGTATTATTGTAATTTGTCATACATGATTGGCTTGTAAATGTACCACCCCTCCGTAGTTTGGCCCCTCAAGGTTCTGGGACCTGTAAAGGGCAGAGCCCATGAGGTCCTTTGTTGATCTTCTGGAAGAGCGCTTGGGACTGCGTGACTTTTTGGAGTGTCCTCTGCTTGCAGGAGGCTTAAGGGCTTGGCCCTTAAGGATCGAACCTGCAGTGGTTTAGGTATCGTATAGGGTAATTTGTTGTGCTATACAAAAATAAAGATTAGTTGTTCCAGTGCTTGAATCAGTATTTTATTGACTGAACTAGACTGGGGGGGAAGCTTAGAAAGAGCTTATTTACATTGGGGCCTCATCCGGGATCTCAACGGACTCCCAAACACAAGCTTGCGATTAAGGGTGTTGAGCTGTTCCGATCGAAAGTGCAGAAATCGGTGCCACAGTGCGGTTTTCGCATCGATTTTCATCATTTCGCTAGTCGGAGCAGATCGATCATTCGCAGGCTTGGGAAAGGGTTCCAACGAGATCGTAGAACAGAGTCTAGCGAGCGATGAGGGCGTTAGTGTCTATTGGGGTTAGATGCCCTACTGTGTTAAAGGCCCATAACATTACATCAGGGTTCGGTTAAAGTCCCTCTCCTCTGGGTTTAATGTCCCTAAAACTTGGTCGTAGTTGGTAGCTGCAGCTGCTGACGAAAACCAAAAAATTGTTCCGTTCAGGTAAGCTGGGTTAGAGGCCTGCCCAGAATTGGTATCCGATGACGGGATATTGAATAACAGAACTGGGTATTACATGCTAAACGGTGAAGCATAGACCGTCGTTGCTGGGGGCGCAGATTGGAAAGGTGTGCTCCAAAAGTCAGAGTCGACTGCCATCGTGAAGAGACAACTCGCTGACACCCGGTGCCAAGCAGGTGGAAAGGAAGAAGCCTTTTTGACAGGGTGAGCCTATGTGGGTTAGAGTCCCCGCCTGTGTGAGATATCCGGATCTCTGAAAAGACGGGGGAGGACTCTCGTAAAGGCATTGGTCTCGGTGGTTAGAGTGTAGATTGGTTGAGAACACTCTAATCCATTCGCGAGTTCATTGTCTGAGTAAATTTGAATTTGCATTTGCGTACATTGAGTGGTACACTCCAAAAACGAATTGGTCCGATCAGAGTAACTGACATTTTTCGAATTAATATATCTAAATACAGAATCTCACAATGAGGTTCAGGCACGTACTTCAGAATTCTGTGTATGATATATAACTTCGAAGTTTGTGTAGTGTGTTTGAGATCGATTTCGAATAGCGGCTGATCAACCAGGAGTAGTACCCCTCTGATCGATTGTTGATTAGTACCAGATAGTGAAGAGTAACTGAGAGAAGGGAAACTGATTAGTTAGTGAAAAGTATCCAGATGGGAAAAAGTACCTCAAGTCTGAGAACTTAGAGTGGAGGGATAGGTCCCCCAATAGAAGTCTGAGCACTTAGTGAGAGAAGTATCCGAAGGGGAAAAGTAACTAACTAAGAAGTAATACCCCTCAGCAAAGAGTACCTTAGGAAAGGTATCTGAGGGAGAGGTTCACTGGTTGATAGCAGCACGACGCGGAATTGAAATCAAGTGTGGTTTGTTTTGAAACTGTATATCAAGGATTGCTGTTATTGCATTGTGTTTGCTGTGTATTATCTTTGATTCGGGACTGTCATTATAATCGGAGTCCGACTCGTGCTTGTTCGGCAAAGTGTTTGTGTCCTTCCGATCGATTGTTTCCAAGGAAGGATTGTTCTGTTGACCGAGCACATCACGAGGAGGGAATAAAAATATGTTGTGATTGTTTTTGAAACTGTATGGTTAACAAATGCGATATTAGATGAATGCTTGTGGTTTATACAGGAATGTGGTTCGGTATAGAAACATAGAAAATAGGTGATCATCATGGCTGATCATCCAACTTAGTATCCTGTACCTGCCTTCTCTTCATACCCCCTGATCCCTTTAGCCACAAGGGCCACATCTAACTCCCTCTTAAATATGGCCAATGAACTGGTCTCAACTACCTTCTGTGGCAGATAATTCCAGAGACTCACCACTCTCTGTGTGAAAAATGTTTTCCTCATCTCGGTCCTAAAGGAATTCCCCCTTATCCTTAGACTGTGACCACTTTTCTGGACCTCCCCAACATCGGGAACAATCTTCCTGCATCTAGCCCATCCAACCCCTTAAGAATTTTGTAAGTTTCTATAAGATCCCCCCTCAGTCTTCTAAATTCTAGCGAGTACAAGCCAAGTCTATCCAGTCTTTCCTCATATGAAAGTCCTGACATCCCAGGAATCAGTCTGGTGAACCTTCTCTGTACCCCCTCTATGGCAAGAATGTCTTTTCTCAGATTTGGAGACCAAAACTGTACGCAATACTCTAGGTGTGGTCTCACCAAAACCCTTTACAACTGCAGTAGACCCTCCCTGCTCCTATACTCAAATCCTTTCGTTATGAATGCTAACATACCATTTGCTTTCTTCACTGCCTGCTGCACCTGCATGCCTACTTTCAATGATTGGTGTACCATGACACCCAGGTCTTGTTGCATCTCCCCTTTTCCTAATTTGCCACCATTAAGATAATAGTCTACCCTCCTGTTTTTGCCACCAAAGTGGATAACCTCACATTTATCCACAGTATACTGCATCTGCCATGCATTTGCCCACTCACCCAGCCTATCCAAGTCACCTTGCAGCCTCCTAGCATCCTCCTCACACCTAACACTACCCCCCAGCTTAGTGTCATCCGCAAACTTGGAGATGTTGCATTTAATTCTCTCGTCCAAATCATTAATATATATTGTAAATAGCTGGGGTCCCAGCACTGAGCCTTGCGGTACCCCACTAGTCACTGCCTGCCATTCTGAAAAGGACCCGTTTACTCCTACCCTTTGCTTCCTGTCTGCCAGCCAGTTCTCTATCCACATCAATACTGAACCCCCAATACCGTGTGCTTTAAGTTTGTATACTAATCTCTTATATGGGACCTTGTCGAAAGCCTTCTGAAAGTCTAGATATAACACATCCACTGGTTCTCCCTTATCCACTCTGCTAGTTACATCCTCGAAAAATTCTATAAGATTCGTCAGACATGATTTACCTTTCGTAAATCCATGCTGACTTTGTCTAATGATTTCACCACTTTCCAAATGTACTGCTATCCCATCTTTAATAACTGACTCTAGCAGTTTCCCCACTACCGATGTTAGACAAACTGGTCTGTAATTCCCAGTTTTCTCTCTCCCTCCTTTTTTAAAAATTGGGGTTACATTAGCTACCTTCCAATCCTCAGGAACTAAATCCAGAATCTAAGGAGTTTTGAAAAATTATCACTAATGCATCCACTATTTCTATGGCTACTTCCTTGAGTGCTCTGGGATGCAGACTATCTGGCCCTGGGGATTTATCGGCCTTTAATCCATTCAATTTACCCAATACCACTTCTCGGCTAACCTGGATTTCACTCAGTTCTTCCACCTTATTTGACCGCCGGTCCCCTGCTATTTCCGGCAGATTATTTATGTCTTCCTTTGTGAATACAGAACCAAAGTAGTTATTCAATTGGTTTGCCACGTCCTTGTTCCCCATGATCAATTCACCTGTTTCTGACTGCAAGGGACCTACATTTGTTTTAACAAATCTCTTTCTCTTCAATATCTATAAAACCTTTTGCAGTCCTTTTTTATGTTCCCTGCCAGTTTATTTTCATAATCTATTTCCCTTTCCTAATTAAGCCATTTGTCCTCCTCTGCTGAACTCTGAATTTCTCCCAGTCCTCTGGTAGGCTGCTTTTTCTGGCTAATTTGTATGCTTCATCTTTTGTTTTTATACTATCCCTGATTTCCCCTGTTATCCATGGATGCACTACCTGCCCTGATTTATTCTTTTGCCAAACTGGGATGAACAATTGTAGTTCATCCATGCATTCTTTAAATACCTTCCATTGCACATCCACTGTCAACCCTTTAAGAATCACTTGCCAGTCTATCTTGGCCAATTGACTTCTCATACCTTCAAAGTTACCTTTGTTTAAGTTCAGAACCTTTGTTTCTGACTTATTTATGTCACTATCCATCCTAATGAAGAACTTAACCATATTATGGTCACTCTTGCCCAAGGGACCCCGCACAACAAGACTGCTAACTAACCCTTCTCATTATAATAATAATAATGGTATAATTTATTTTCTGTATACGATTTTGCTTGCGTGCTTGGAGCTCATTTGCATGTGTTTAGATTAAGGTGGATCTGGGTAAGGGAGACAGGCTGCGGGATGTTGTTTGATTGGGATTGATTGTTCCCTGGAGCTCCTTCATTTTTAGATGATTGAGAACTGTTGAAATTGTAGAGTGGGAATTGTGTGAATTTGTGAGAGACCAAAAAATAATTTAAATAATAGATTGGAAGGACTGATTGTGCAGCTGCGTTCTTTCTGTTGAGGGAGTGCAGCGTGGGTATACAGGGTTGGTTCCCGGGATGGCAGGACTCTCATGTGCTGGGGGAGTGGAGCAGCTGAGCTTGTACACTCTGGAATTTGGAGGGATGAGAGGGGATCTTGTTGAAACATGTAGGATTGTTGGGGGTTTGGACACGCTAGAGGCAGGTCATTGGCGGAGTCCAGGCCCAGGGGCCACAGTTTATGAGTAGGGGGTAGGCCATTTGGAACGGAGATGAGGAAACACATTTTCTCACAGAGAGTTGTGAGTCTGTGGAATTCTCTGCCTCAGAGGCCAGTTCTCTGGATACTTTCAAGAGAGAGCTAGATAGGGCTCTTAAAGATAGCGGAGTCAGGGGATATGGGGAGAAGGCAGGAACGGGGTACTGATTGGGGATGATCAGCCATGATCACATTGAATGGTGGTGCTGGCTTGAAGGGCCGAATGGCCTACTCCTACACCTATTGTCTATAGTCTAAAAAGTTGAAAGGCTGTCAGTGCTTCGGAGCCATTGGCCATTGTTCTGGAGCGATCTTGGTAGTCTTGGAGATCGAAAGGGAGGAGTGAATTGAATAGAATAGCTTAGGAGCCTCTTCCATTGTCCAAAAGAATAGGGAATCGAGTGGAAAAAGATATGATTGTTGACTGTGAAAGTTACAAGAAATTTGCCGCGGGTTTCCACAAAAAGCTGACCGATTGAGAATTCTTTCTGGGGTACGAAATAGATAATTAGGGAGCGAATTATGGCCCAAAAATGGCATTGATATAGTGAAGGGATTGAAGTATATTGAGCAGATGATATGGCAGCGTAGCGATAGTGAAGAGGCAAGAGAATTAATCGCATTGTGGAAAAAATATTATGAGGAACAGAAAGCAAATAGAGCGGGCAATAGAATGGCAAGTTGGAAGGAAGCAACTCTGAAACGGGGGATAGAAATAGATGATACCGAAGTATATGAGCCTCCAGGCAGCTTGAGTGAGGAGCCTGAGAGTATTAAAGAGAAGGGAAGAAAAACTTCCACAAGGAAACTGCATCAATAAGTTTCAAGCGTGAGAATCAGATAGTTGGCGTTAGTTGTGAGGGGTGAGTTGTGAGTTGATGATTATTTAGAAGATTGGGAAAGTGTTAAAATTAGGAATTCACGCCCATCACCTTATTCATCTTATGATCCCCACGCCTCAGCGACGCATTGTGTAGCTTGTGAACGGAATAGACAATCAGATTCTATAGCACAGACTTCCTTAAACCTGACCGCTCTATTAATCATAGATAGACAGAGAGTTCACGGTACCAGAAGTCAAACTAGAAAGAGAACTCTATTAGTTAAGGACAGAGAAGGTAGAGGACGGGTACAAAAACCAGGGTAATCTTGCGAGCTTAAACCTAGACAAGTTGAACGAGTAGCGAAGAGGTAAAGGAATCATTTAGGAAGTACCGTGAACGCCCTAGTGAAGGGGAAGATACATCTGGGGGTGAGACAACAATTGAAGAAGCAGAGATAGATCTTAAAATGGCGGCAATTACAAAGACTAAACAAACAACCCTTGGAAAGTTCCCTGTCAGGGAAATGCCTAATCCTTCTTTCAATCCGGTCAATGCAGTGAGTGCAAATAATCCTCGTACAATAAGAGTTGATACCCCATGGAAGCCCAAGAGATTATGGCTATTTTAAGTCAAATACCTGATCGTAGAAAATCACCTGCTTCCTTTGTGGATCACCTAAGAACGACAATGTGCATTTACCATGTAGACTCCCGAGATTTATGGGCGGTGATCCAGCAAATAATTAGCCCACGTGAAAATACCCGGTTCCTAACAAATTTAGAGCATCCGTCGCATGAAGGAGTAGGCCATTTGGCCCTTCGAGCCAGCACCGCCATTCAACTTGATCATAGCTGATCATCCCCAATCAGTGTCCCGTTTCTGCCTTCTCCCCATATCCCCTGACTCCGCTATTTTTAAGAGCCCTATCTAGCTCTTTCTTGAAAGCATCCGGAGAACATTCTTCCACCGCCCTCTGAGGCAGAGAATTCCACAGACTCACCACTATCTGTGAGAAAAAGTGTTTCCTCGTCTGCGTTCTAAATGGCACTCCTTATTTTTAAACTGTGGCCCCTGGTTCTGGACTCCCACAACATCGGGAGCATGTTTCCTGCCTCTAGTGTTTCCAAGCCCTTAACAAACTTATATGTTTCATTATTCCCTCTCATCCTTCTAAACTCCATAGTGTACAAGCCCAGCTGCTCCATTCTCTCAGCATATGACAGTCCCGCCATTCCAGGAATTAACCTTGTAAACCTATGCTGCACTCCCCCAATAGCAAGAATGTCCTTCCTCAAATTAGGGGACCAAAACTGCACACAATACTCCAGGTGTGGTCTCACTAGGGCTCTGTACAATTGCAGAAGGACCTCTTTGCTCCTATATTCGATTCCTCTTGTTATAAAGGCCAACATGCCATTCGCTTTCTTCACTACCTGTACCTGCATGCTTACTTTCATAGACTGATGTACAAGGACCCCCAGATCCCGTTGTACTCCCCCTTTTCCCAACTTGATGCCATTCAGATAGTAATCTGCCTTCCTGTTTTTGCTACCAAAGTGGATAGCCTCACATTTATCTGCATTAAACTTCATCTGCCATGCATCTGTCCAAGTCACCCTGCATTCTCATAGCATCCTCCTCACAGTTCACACTGCCACCCAGCTTTGTGTCATCTGCAAATTTGCTAATGTTACTTTGAATCCCTTCATCCAAATCATTGATGTATATTGTAAATAGCTACGGTCCCAGCACCAAGCCTTGTGGTACCCCACTAGTCACTGCCTGCCATTCTGAAAGGGACTCGTTAATCCCTACTCTTTGTTTCCTGTCTGCCAACCACTTCTCTATCCATGTCAGCACTCTACTCCCAATACAATGTGCCCTAATTTTGCCCACTAATCTCCCATGTGGGACATTATCAAATGCTTTCTGAAAGCCCAGGTACACTACATCCACTGGCTCTCCCTTGTCCATTTTCCTAGTTACATCTTCAAAAAATTCCAGAAGATTAGTCAAGCATGATTTCCCCTTTGTAAATCCATGCTGAATCGGACCGATCCTGTTACTGCTATCCAAATGTGCAGCTATCTCATCTTTTAGAATTGACTCCAGCATCTTCCCCACCACCGATGTCAGGCTAACTGGTCTATAATTCCCCGTTTTCTCTCTCCCTCCTTTCTTAAAAAGTGGGATAACATTAGCTACACTCCAATCGACAGGAACTGATCCTTAGTCTATAGAACATTGGAAAATTATCACCAATGCTTCCACGATTTCTAGAGCCACTTCCTTAAGTACCCTGGGATGCAGACCATCAGGCCCTGGGGATTTATCAGCCTTCAGTCCCATCAGTCTATCCAGCACCATTTCCTGCCAAATGTGGATTTCCTTCCTCTGGCCACTACTATATCAGGATGATTGTTTGTGTCCTCCTTAGTGAAGATAGATCCAAAGTACCTGTTCAACTCATCTACCATTTCCTTGGTCCCCATAATAAATTCACCTTTTTCGGTCTTCAAGGGTCCAACTTTGGTCTTAACTAATTTTTTCCTCTTCACATTCCTAAAAAAGCTTTTACTGTCTTGCTTTATATTCTTGGCTAGCTTACCTTCGCGTGCCTCATCTTTTCTCCCCGTATTGTCTTTTTGGTTATCTTCTGTTGTTCTTTAAACATTACCCAATCCTCTTGCTTCCCGCTCATCTTTGCTATGTTGTACTTCTTCGCTTTAATTTTTATACTGTCCCTGACGTCTCTTGTCAGTCATGGTCGTCCCTTTCTTCCCTTGGAATCTTTCTTCCTCCTAGGAATGAACTGATCTTGCTCCTTCTGTATTATTCCTAGAAATACCTGCCATTTTTGTTCCACCGTCATCCCTGCTAGTGTATCTTTCCAGTCAACTTTGGCCAGCTCCTCCCTCATGCCCCCATAGTCCCCTTTATTCAACTGCAACACTGACACCTCCGATCTACTCTTCTCCCTCTCCAATTGTAGATTAAACCTGACCATGTTATAGTCACTGCCTCTTAATGGCTCATTAACCTCGAGGTCCTTTATTAAATCCAGTCCACAATGGTGTAAGGGAAGAGGCTGTTTTAACGGCTCTTGCAAACACTCTTCAAAAGCCAATTGATTTGGCTAGAATACTAGATGTAAGACCAAAAAAGGGAAAGGGAGCAGATGAATTTTTAGAGCGATTCTCTGAATTATGTATGGATCAATCGGGTGACTTAAATTATCAAACTGGAGTAAATTCCCCACAATATTGTGCCATCTTATTGAATTGCCTTCCCACCAACGTAGCAGAATCCATTAAAACTAATAACATGGACTGGACAGAAAATAATGCCAGCCAAATGGCTAGAGCTGTAAGGTATTACTGGAGGAACATAAAGAAGCAGGAGATAAAGCAGGAGACTGTGATAAATGTCACTTTCAAGAAGCCACCCTAACTTATACTTTTGTATCCTGTATAAAAATACAAAACTTCTGGATGGAAATATTCAATATTATTTCTAAAACACTTAAAACTCAATTTGAGCCAGATCCAAAAAGAATAATATTAGGAATGTCAGAGGGCTTCCCTAATCTAACGATATTTCAAAGACGCTTCCTAGACTACGATTTAATAACTGTGAAAAAACATATACTTAAATTCTGGAAAAAGATAACAGTCCGCAAAGTGAAGATGTGGATCGCAGACACTACATCTAGAAAAAATAAGGCTTGTCTTGACTGACAAACCAGATAATTTTTCAAAAATATGGTCTTCAACAACATAATGGTTGAACACAAACTTAAAACTGATGCTAGGGTTAGGTGAGTGGGTGTTTGGAAGGGTAATGGGATATATCTCCGCTTCTTTCACACCTTTGTTAGTTCCCGGTTGTTTTCTTTTTTTTCCTTGTTTTTCTTGAAAGTTTTTCCTTTTTCTTTTCTGCTTTCTTTCCCTTTTTTCCCTTTTCCTTTTTTTCCAATCTAGTTATTAGTTCATTAAATGTTAAAACTGAAGCAGTACGAAAATTGTATAACTGTTATGTCGATCATTTTCTTTTTGTACAATTGCTTCTAATAAAAATTATCCCAGTATCCCATCTCCAAGCCAGTCGAAGTAGTACATGGAGGAAAGGCAATCAATCATAGATTTGTGATAACCACCAGATTAGATTGCAATCTGATGGCTAGAGATTTGCTCTGTGCTTTCCAATTAAAAATAGAATGTGATGACAGAAGCATAATAGTGATTCCCTGGCCTCCCTTACGGCAGTGTTACTCCATAATGACCCCTCAATGGTGGTCCTTAGATCTGGACAAAGAACCCCCACTCCACATTACACTGGCTTACGATAGGAGTGGGAAAGATAAAGAGTTGGAGGCCTTCTTTAAACTGTATGAAGGACAGGATTGGGAGGTGGAAGCGTTGGCACTAGTTGAGGGAAAAGAGGGAGCTCCCAAATACACCAGAATACCAGCACAATTATGGAGAAGAACTGAAGAAGTTACTCCTTACATCACCCGAAAGGTGAACCACCCGGCAAAAGCTAAAGACCTAGGAACGATGGTAAGAAAGGCAATCATCATGGCAGACCCGAATAATTACCAAAAGCAAAATTTGGCTAATCAATATGTTGTTGAATTTTATCAGGCCCCAAGGACAGTTGTTACCCCCTTACGACATAATCTGGGGAGTAAGGTATGCGAGTATGTGGATCCTCAGGTGTGGGCGGCAGTCACAGCTCAGGTAGGATGTGCGAACATCAATCCCATCCAAGTAGCTCTCCAGAAAGGGGTAACACTTCCTTCAATACAACAATATCCACTAAAATTACAGGCCATCAGCAGCATTGACAAATTAATTTGGGGTTTGCTAGAACAAGGAACATTGGCGGTGCCAATCAATTTTTAACACCCCTATTCTTGCTGTTTCAAAGCCCGGAAAGGAGGGCCAATATAAACTTGTGCATAGACTGAGAGAAATCAACTCTGTTGTGGAACCGCTTCATGCCTTAGTGCCAAACCCTGCCCTTATCCTAGTACAAATACCGGCTGAAGCAAATATCTTCTCAATAGCCGACTTGCATCATGCATTATTTTCTCTGCCTCTTCACGAAGACAGCCAATATTTGTTTGCTTTCACACATAGGGGCCAACAATACACCTGGACCAGATTGCCTCAAGGATTTATCAGTTCGCCTACTTTATTTTCCAGATGTTTACAAGACAAATTGAGTACTTTAAAGTTCAGAATGAATTCAACATTAGTTCAGTATGTTGATAATTTATTAGTAGCCAGCAGAAATAAATCAAGTAATCGGAAAGATACTGCTAAACTACTAAACCATTTAGCTGATTTGGGATATGTAGTCTCCCAGTCAAATGTACTGATGGCCCAGGAGAAAGTAATTTTTTGGGGAATTATAATTTCGCCACCGAAAGATGGCTCGAGAAAAGTAGACTTGAACCCATCATTGAATTCCCAATTCCAAAAGAAGCCAAACAAATGAGGCAATGGTCAATTATTGTAGACCTTGAATCACTAACGTAGCTCTTGAAACCAAGGAGCTAACACCCTATACCAGTAAGGAGGGTGAATTATAATTAACAAAGAAAGCACAGGAGCCCTTTGAGAACTTAAAAAGATCGCTGATGCAAGCCCTGGCACTGGGAAGACCATTATACGACCGACCCTTCCAGCTCTATTGCACCATTTTATCCGAATGTGCAACTTCAGTTCTGACTCAAAAACATGGAGATATACATAGACCAGTCGCTTATTACTCCTCTAAATTAGATCCGGTAGCCAGGGGACATCCACTTTGCACTCAAATTTTAACTGCAATATATAATAGTTTACAATCAGCTGCTAATTTGACACTCCAGCAAGAGATTGTAGTGTACAATTCACATTTGGTATCGACATTGTTGGGGCAGCTTCAAACCTAGCACTTAAAAATGGCCTGCCAAAATAAGTATGAGATCTATCGTTTGAACAACCCAAAACTGAAATTCAAACATTGTACATTGATTAACCCAGCCTCTTTTCTTATTTCACCCCCAGAAGAGCAATCAGAAGTTGGACATGACTGTCTATTTGTCATAGAGGAGGAAACATCTGTAAGAGAGGACTTAAGGGATTAACCGATAGAGGACTCTGACATCACATTATATGTGGATGGGAGCACATCAATTAGACCATGGGTGAGAGATTGTCTGGGTATGCAGTTGTTGATCAGAAAGCAGAAATTGTAGAAGCAGCTGCCTTTGAGTCACCTTATTCAGTACAGCAAGCTGAATTATTTGCTCTAATTCAGGCTTGCATAATTTGGGAAAATTTAAAAGTAAATATTTACACTGATTCTAGGTATGCATTTCGGTTGGTGCATGATTTTGGACAATTGTGGGGGGGGGGGGGAAAGGGGATTCCTAACTTCCGCAGGGACCCAAATCTCAAATAAACAATTGGTGACAGATTTATTGAAGGCCTTGATGTTACCCTGTAATGTATTCATACATATTCATGGTTATGTTAATGAGTTGGTGTTTGTATATAAGCAGGGTATGCTGGGTAATAAAACTCTCTCTCTCTCTAGAGATCCAGGCAACCTGCGTGTAAATTGTTATTCATTCTGCTGTCCGGAATATAACAAAATTGGCAACGATAATGGGATACAGTTTGTGAACTCATCCTTTAAATACAGTGCAGGATTGTTTTGCAACATGCAGTATTGTTTAACATTTTAAACAGTAAATATGGAGTTGTGTCGTAGTTGTTTGTGAACTGGACACGGTAGGCCACAGATCCTTCTATGCAGGGGACTGTAGTTCAAAACAGCAGCTGACCAAATCGTCGAGAGTTTGTCAGGCTATCTCTATGTTGTGTCTACGTTCTTGGGATTGTAAGATTTTTTTTGTCAAGTTCCTCAAGCTGAATAGCCTTTGTACAGCTAAGTTTTATGTGAATTGTTACACCAGAACAGACAGGAAATCAAGGTTTTTGAACGGACTTAAAAAAAAAGAGAGCGGAATGATGGCAGCGTCCACAGGCTACATAGGAAACCTTGGCACTTTTGACAAGAGTAGAGAGCCAACATGTTTTTCACGGCAAACAACATAATGGAGCTTAGTGGTGAAGGAGAGATTGTGACTGAAACAGATAAGGCCGTTTGCGAACGCATGAAAGTGATTCTGCTCACGGAGATCGGTGCTGAAGTGTACAGCACACTCGTGAATCTCCTTGCACCCATAAAGGCAAAAGATGTGCCATTCAATGACATTATGAAGACGTTGGAGGAGCACTTCAACCCAAAGCCTCTTGAAATTGCAGAAAGCTATAGATTTGGCACTAGAAATCAGAAGCAGAATGAGACAATCAATGAGTACATTGATGCCTTGAAAAACTTAAGTTTGCACTGTAACTCTGGAGCCTTTTTCAGACGCGCACTACGCAAAGATTTGTTTGTGGTCTAGTGGATGAACGAATTCAGTCCAAACTCATGAACACTCCAGATCTTACATTCGAGAAAGCTTGCAAGATTGCTACCTCAATGGAGATGGCATCAAAGAATGCTCACGAGTTTCGCCACCACGGACTGCAATGGACGTTTACAGTCACAAGGCAGTGCCTATGGCCAAACCACGAGGAGCTAAACCAAAACCAAAGTATGGCGGGGGTCGAGTTCAACAAGTTGTTATCGTTACAACAGTAATTACTCATCCCAATTTTGTCAGTTCAAAATGGCCAAGTGCTATAACTGCCAAAAGAAAGGCCATACTGCCTCAGCATGTCGGGCCAAGCTTAAAACAGGAAACCAACAATATGCGGGAATCAAGCGACAACACCAGAGAGGAGTTAACAACGTGAAGGTGAACCCAGATGGAAAAGAACTTGGGTTGTACACCATTTATGCAACCAACATGGATAAGCCTACAACCAGCCAAGACAAGGACTTTCGAACTAAACTATTGATAAATGAACAGTTAATCGATATGTGTATTGAGATGACAGCAGATGGTCATGAGCAAACACCTGTATGAAACAAAGTTCCCACAGACGCCATTGTTTGAGAGTAAGGTCAAGCTGAGAACCTACTCGGGTGAAGTTTTAGAGACATGTGGACAAATTAACTGTAAAGTTCAGTCAGTAACACTGCCTATCATAGTGGCCAGCTATAGAAATAAACCAACCCTCCTTGGAAAGGATTGGCTGAGTAGAATAGACTGGAAGAACATTTTCAGCGTTGATTTTTCCAAAACACGTCTTGAAAACATCATAAGCAAACATGCAAACATTTTTGCTGACAGTTACACAGGAATAACAGGGTACTCTGCACACATTCGAATTGAGCAAGATGTGAGACCTGTGTATTGTCGACCAAGACCTGTACCAAATGCACTAAAGGAACAAGTGGAGGAAGAACTTGATAGGTTAGAGCGGAATGGAGGACTCGTGAAGACCGACCAGAGTAACTGGGCAACGGCAATTGTGGCCATATCCAAGGCCGATAAAACTGTTGACTATGTGGTGACTACAGCCACAATCCGTTACCAACCTCGCAAGATCTGTATGCAGAACTTAGCGGAACAAGAGTCTTTACTGGATTTGTCTCACGTGTACGTCCAACTCAATGTCGACAAGGAAAGTCAGCAGTACTCGACTATGAACACACATAAGGACTTGTATTCATATACAAAGCTGCCCTATGGTGTGAAATTCTCCCCGAATGTTTTTCAGTCTGTCATGGACAAAATGTTACAAGGCATTCTGCACTGTGTGTGCAACCAGGATGACCTACTGATATTCACAGAGGGTATGGTAGAACATATGGAAATCCTCGAGCAAGTTCACACATGACTGAACTGCCACAATGTCAAACTGCGACAAAGTAAATGTTCATTTGCGCAGTTGGAGGTGGTCTACCTTGGACTCAAAGTAGCAATGTTACAAAATTTTGAGATTATAAAAATCAAGTCTGCAATTTATCCCATCAGATAAAGCATAAAAAGAAGTTGACACCTAATTCACTTTCATATCTTCAGTATTAAGAAAGTTATGACCATTTTCATACTCGGAAATTAGAATTTTTTTTCGTTAAATATTTATATTAGAAGCAAGTACATATCAAAAAAAAAAGGAAATTAGCATCTTGTTCCCCATTGCCTTTCAATTGACTTAACTCAAAAGCTGTGATGTGGAACAGTTAAACGCCCATAACTTTCTTAAAAATTAAGAGAACTCAATGAAATTTTCAGTTATTGTAGATTGAAGCATTCTGAAACAAATATGAAACAATCTTACTTGGATGACCCGAAATTAAAGCATATAATTAGTTAGTTGTCTAATTGTAGCTAATTACAAAATTCAATGAGTAGATCTAAACATATATCCATTTCTTAAGAAAATATAAACTTTTTTTAAATTGCCTAAGTGTCCAAATAACATTCACACAATAATCCACAATATAACATAATTTTTAAATCTCATTTTCATGAATTTCTAGGCCAAATGGAAGGAATTTAGTGTTTAATGCCTGTAAATTAATGGCCATTTAAATCAACAAGCGAGTGGGTTTTAGTGGAATGCGGTGGATTGGAACGTTGCAGTTTGCGGTGAAGTCGAGAGGAAAAATACTGTTGGTTCATACATTTTTTTGGACCCCGTTTCGCAACATGAAAATGTGATTAAAGCCTCCCTAAAAAACAACTTTTAATATAAAAATAAACTGTCTACCTTTTTTTCTCCCCTACGCAAAATCCTTCCCATTGGCGGCGCTTACAGCTTTTGAAGGTGATGTTTACATTACTCTAGTTAATAAATAATCTAGCGTAATTTAAAAATACCTTCATGAATGGAATGTCGGAGCGATTTTTCTTCCGCAACGAAATCGCCCGACATGGATCGATTTTCCCAGTCTGCAGAAAAACGGCACTTTAAGCCTGCCCCCCTCTGAAAGGTGCCAAAGTCACGCACACGGGGAGCGGCAGAACTGCACAAAGTAAGTTTTGTAACATACCTACTCAAATTAGATGCCAACGGACTTCGCCCTGTGAAGGCGAAAGCTGAAGCAATAGTGAATGCTCCAAAACCCAACAATGTATCAGAGCTATGATCATTCCTTCGATGGTGCAGTTATATGCACAATTTGTTCCAGATTTAGCAATTGTGCTAAAGCCACTACATCATCTGCTACAAAAAAATGTGAAATGGACGCGGGGAAAAGAACAGCAACGTGCATACGACATCTGCAAGGAAAACTTGACAATTGACAAACTCCTTGTACACTACGATACGACACGCGAGATGAAATTTGCTTGTGATGCTTCAAGTTATGGTGTAGGTGCAGTGATCTCCCACGTAATGAATGACAGGAAAAGCCTATGCTTTTGCATCCCATGCCCTATCACCGAGTGAGCGCAATTATGCACAGATAGAAAAGGAAGCACTCAGCATCGTGTTCGGAATAAAAACATTCCATCAGTTTCTTCTCGGCAGACCATTCACCCTAGTGACTGATCACAAGCCACTACTAATGATACTTGGTCCCAATTAAGCTATACCTTCCTTGGCAGCATCAAGGATGCAGCGCTGGGCAAGTTTGTTGTCCCAGTATGACTACAAGGTTGAGTACAGAAGCTCCAAGTGCAACGCAGTTGCAGATGCGTTGTCCCGGTTGCCCCATGAGAACTCTGATGTGGAAAGCGAGAACTCAATCTACACACTGCAAGTTGTAGATGAAGACTTTCCGGTGACCAGAGTCTTGGAGAAACAAAATTATGAATGAACTTGATGCTGATCATCCTGGCATAGTAAGCATGAAGTCAATTGCCAGAAGTTTTGTGTATTGGCCTGGTATTGACAGTGACATCGAGTCACCGGTGAGCAAATGTAGTGTCTGCCAAAATTGCCGGAGTAAACCGCCAAAAACACCACTGCAACCCTGGTCATGGGCAAGTAGACCTTTTCAGAGAGTTCATGTAGATTTTTGCGAAAAGGGTAATGATCACTTTCTGGTACTAATAGATAGTCTTTCCAAATGGATTAAGGTTAAGCACATGGGGTCAAGCACTACTACTGAGTGTACAATAGATGAGTTGAGATCAATTTTTGCATGCCATGGTTTACCGGAAGAACTTGTCTCTGATAACAGGCCTCAGTTTCGTTCAGAACGGTTCAAAGAATTCATGCGGCGGAATGGTATAAAACACACACTTGTTCCGCCATACCATCCAGCCTCCAATGGGGCAGTGGAAAGGTCTGTTAGAGTTGTCAAAGATGCTCTCAAGAAACAGGTTTTGCAGGTTAGTTCAAAGCACAGCATGAAACATCATTTGTCTAGTTTCTTGCTGAAGTACAGAACCACACAACAACAGGTTACTCACCTGCAGAAGTTTTGTTGAAGAGAAGGCTAAGAATACGCTTAAGTCTAGTTCAACCCAATTTGGCCTTGAGAGCTGAGCAAAAACAGTTAAGACAAAAATGCCATTTTGACTCCCACAAAAAGGAGAGGTACTTCAAGCCAGGTTCATTTTCTCAGTCCTCCCAACAAGTCCAGTCAAGACAAATGGGATGTTGGGAAAATAGTGGAAGTGTGTAGAACAAAAACACACTTAGTTGAAGTTGGAGAGGATTAAAAATATTCATGTTGATCAAATGATTCTAGCTAAAGATGAACCAAAAACTGAGCATGAAGTCCTAATCCCTGAGTTTTTATCTGAAAGTGAGTTGAAAGAGACCACTGTGATTGAAACACAAAGTTCATTTAGTACAGACAAAGAAACAGATTCCTCTGGTCAAAGTCAGGGTACTAAAACAGAGCCAAACAAGCCAACAGTTGAGTCAATACATAAACCTGTTACAATTGTTACTGTTAGATGATCAGGCAGGATCCGTAAACTAGTAGTCAGGTTAGGTTTGTAATTTAAGTAACTCACTGTATAAGTAAAACAAAAATGTATAGATATGTAAAATAAGTATATTATGTTTATCATTTAAGATTTCATAAATACTGGTTTAAATCAAGTATCACAACAACAAAATTGTAACTGAGTACTGAGATTTAATACTTAAAAAAGGAGAGCAGTGTAATGTATTAATACATATTAATGTATATGTTAATGAGTTGGTGTTGTATATAAGCAGGGTATGTTGAGTAATAAAGCTCTCTCTCTCTCTCATGATCCAGACAACCTGCATGTAAGTTGTTATTCATTCTGCGATCCGGAATGTAACATACCCAGACAAATTTCTGTTATGAAATGTACCGCCCACACTAGAGGATAGACTCCAGTAGAGAGTATCATGGGAACATAAGGTGGTGGTACCCAAAATGATGAGGCAGACTAAACGTATAACTAACAAGTCCCCCTCGGAGAAACTGATGCCAACCATCCAATAAATTGTTCATTTACAGGGAGAGGCTACTAAAGGAGATAAGGAACGGTGGAGACAACGTGGGTGTATACTGGATTGTATGACTGGACTGTGGACCACTCCAGCAGGGCAGACCTGCATGATGAATTCATTGGCATTATGGGTTATAGAGTGCATGCACTATGCAACCCATTGTGGTGCAAGGGCAGTAGGGGACACTCTAATGGCTACTTGGTGGCATCGAATTGGAAAGGTGCCAGGTGTATAAGTATGTACTTGTCATAGTCTATGTATTCAGCTGGTGGATCGAAGCTTACCCAACCCTTGATAACAAAGCGGCTACTATTGTCAAGGTGTTAATGAGAGAAATTGTACCTAGATTCAGTATCCCCATTCGACTTAGTTCAGATCACGGTCCACACTTTATTGGACAAATCAATAAGAAGTTTTGTGAACAGCTGCAATTACACTGTGCTTATCGACCACAGGCTGCTTGACCTGTAGAGAGGGCAAATCAGACCCTTAAAACTAAATTAGCCAAATTGAAGGTGGAGACTGGACTTGGATGGATTAATTTACTCCCAATTGCTTTATTTCAGATGAGAGTCATGCCTGTAGGGAAATCTAGATTAAGCCCAGCTGAAATAATTTATGGTAGACCCTTGAGAACACATTGGAACCAGAATGCAATGAAAATATTTAATTTCCACCATATGACTGCGGGGATGACTGACTATATTCTATCATTGACCAGAGTCTTAAGGGATTCACATTGTAGAGTAAGAGCAGCCCATAGTGAAATGCCTTCATTAGAAACTCCCATTAAAGTAAAACCTGGAGACTATGACCTAATAAAGAATTGGGTGAGAAAAGGATTGTAGGTTCATTGGAGGGACGTTACCAGGTTCTTCTAATGACCCACAACGGTGCTGAAAGTAGATGGATGAAATGCATGGGTACATCTCCATCACTGTAAAAGCATGTGATGATATGGATTGTTAACCTACTTCATCCCAGGTTCTCTTAGGAACCCTTACAGATGTACTATCAAGATTGATGGATGGGATTCGCGGCCACGAAAACTCGGGAGGTGAAGACTCATCAGACGGAATCATGAAGCAATGCCCACAAAAACTTGGGAAGCTTGATGGAATTCTGGGAAGATATATCAACATCTTTTTGTTAGAACATTTGTTAAAATACGAATAATGTAACTGTGTGAGGCTGGATGGATTTAAGGCCCGGTTATACCCAAGGACAACAGAAAATGGAGATGGATGCTGAATAAGGCTTTTTCTACGGACATTATTAACATAATAACTAATAAATATTAATATTATTGTGCGGTGCCATTAATAATTATTACTAACAGTTACTAATTACTCACATTTGAATACTTAGAATTAGCTAAATGGTTGGATTTAAAGTTAAATTTCACTTTTCTTCACTTTTACTCCACTTATTTTTTCCCCCCTTTGGGAAGATTTTTATTTTTTCTCTTCTAATTCTTATTTTTAAAATATATTTGACTAATGGAATCTGAACATTTTGTAACCTATAATGTTTATAACCCCCGGTAAAATATCGTTATGGAAATGTTATTTTTAAGAGAGTATGGAGCTAGTTACGTTTTTTTTTTACATCGACTACGGAAGTCGGTAGATGGCTAGCCATGTTAGTATGGCTATCACTAACTACACTACTAATATATGTAGTTTTTTCTTCCTTTTTGCGCACAACTAACCTTTTAATCTATCCTTTTTTTAATATAATACTTTATTATAACTTTAAGTTAGAATGGAATCATGAGCTTTATCAATGGAGATATATAAGTAAGAAATATCAATGGGATTTAGGATTCATCTATTTGAGGTTCGGGAGTAAGGTGGGGTTTGTCAAGCTGAACCATCTGCTCTCTTATAGACCTCCCTAAACAAAAGATGCAAGACTTAAATATGAAGCCCGGGGGTGAAGGTATAACATTTTGTAGCTGGAATGTTAAGGGTATCAACGAACCAATTAAGAGAGGTAAAGTACTAGCACATTTAAAAGCACTTAAAACAGATGTCATTTTCATCCGAGAGATTCATTTAAAAAAGGATGCAGAACATAGATTGAAAGCTAAATGGATTGATAAAGCATACTACTCTTCATTTACACACAAATCCAGAGGTGTTGCAATACTAATCCATAAAGGGATACCTTTTAAACATATATCAACAATAACGGACAGTGATGGAGGATATATTATAATATGAGGTGAACTATATCCACAAAAATCGACTCTTATTAATGTTTATGGACCAAATTTTGAAAGTCCTTTGTTTTTTAAGAAAATATTTAATACAATTCCGGAATTATCCCAACATAATTTAATAATTGGAGGAGACTTAAATTGTACATTAGATCCCTATTTAGATAGGTCATCAAGACAACGGAAAACAAAATCCCATTCCAGTGATTTATTAAACGCATATATAGATACTAGTAATATCAAGGATGTCTGGAGAATAGAAAACACAACTGGAAGGGAATATTCATTTTATTCACCGGTACATAAAACATATTCAAGAATAGATTATTTTTTGGTGGATTCTAAGCTAATTCCATTTACATATAATTCAAAATACCATAATATTATAATTTCGGATCATGCCCCTTTAACATTTATGATTAAAATAAATGGAAGTATGGAGAAACAGGGACAATGGAGACTTAGCCCACAGATTTTAAAGGATAAAGTATCTCAGGTATATCTTACTAAACAGATTAATATGTTCTTTGAAACAAACGATAGTCCTGAAACTTCTCCTTCTTTGCTATGGGAAACATTTAAAGCATTTATGCGGGGAGCCGTGATTTCTTCTCAAGCATTTTATAATAAAAAAGAATCGGGAGATGCAACAGGCATTGGAAAGGGAAATTAAACAACTAGACATAGAGAATGCGACTACACCAACTACGATAAAACATAATAAAATTGAAGCTTTGAAATACAAATTAAATAAAATATATTCAGATCAAGTTGTTACATTTTATCAATATACTAAACAATTACATTTTGAATTTGGAGATAAACCTCAAAAATTATTGGTGCATCAATTATGGAAACTGGACGGGGGAAAAAACAATACATAAGATTAAATCAGACAAAGGAGAATCACTAGTACAACCTAAGGATATTAACGAGAAATTTTTACAATACTATCAAAATCTTTATTCTGCTAAAACTATAGACAACCAGACAGAGATAGAAGCATTTTTTAAAAAATGGAATCTTAAAGGGTTAGATTTGCAAGATAGAGAATTATTAGATGCGGAAATAACAGTAAAATAAATCGAAGAGTCTATCAGATCATTAAAAAATGGTAAATCCCCGGGACCAGATAGTATTGGCTCGGAATTTTATAAAACATTTTATGATTTGATTGTTCCGCATGTAAAGACATTGTACGAACATATCTATACTCAACAAAAATTACCAGAAACGTTAAATGAATCAATTATAACACTTATACCAAAAATAGATAAGGATCTGGATGATCCAGCATCATATAGAGCTATAGCTCTTTTAAATACTGATCAGAAAATATTAACTAAAATCTTAGCACAAAGATTAAGCATAGTGATTAATAAATTAATACATCCGGATCAAACAGGATTTATACCAAAAAGGTATTTCATTTTGGAGTCACGTGAGTGACTTCGTGAAGAGCCCGCCGGCACGCATGCGCGACATATCATCGCAACGCATTGCTGCCGACGGCTGGCGGTGGGGTGCGCTCCCCGCCAGTCCTTCATAAGGGAATTATGGTAAGTTATACTAACCTTAAGTTGGTTGGTCCTTGCTGGTGGTGTTTTTTCTCTTTCAGCAAGGACATGGACGGGAGTTCGAAAGGCCGAAAGACATCCGTTCGGAGTCGCCGGCCATCTGTCCCGGAGCCCTCATCATCGGCTGCACCAGTGAAACAGGCCGGGAGGAAGGCGGGAAAACCGGGCAGCCCTGCTACTGCAGGACAGGACCCGCTGCCACACCGCAGCTCCGGGGAGGAGTTCGAGGAGCAGGACTACGGTGTGCCGCCAGAGCAGGTGGACCCTGCTTCAGTATTCAGGTCGCCATCGGGCCCGTTGGCGGCCTCGGGCAAGGGCTCGCGTGTGGCTGCACGGCCCTTCTCCCTCAGCCCTCCGAGTAGGGGGAGGGCAGGAGCCCGCAAGCCTAACCCTTCTGGGGCTAAGGCATTACCTGCCGCCGAGTTGCGGACTGGTTCAAAGGCGGGACCCAGGTCCACTGTGAGGTCCAGTGTCGACCCCCCAACCTCCGATGCCGGGACGGGCCATTTGGGTAGGGTCCCGCCACGGTCGCCGAGTCCCCCATGGATGGGAGGACGAGACCATGTGTCGGCAAGGTCCACGACGTGGGCAGCCGGCAAGCCCGCGCGGGCGTCAGGTCTCCATGCTGAGTCTGGTGCCGACTCCACGCCGCATTTGCCCTCAGTGGCAGCGGCTTCAGCTCCCGCCAAACGGAGGCGGTTGAACACACCTCCCGCGCGGGAATCGCTCAGCTTCGCTGCGGCGGCTGGCAGCGACAAATACCGGCACCGGGTTCACCTCGACGAGGTGCGGGCCGATGATAGGAGCCTCGGCAGTGTTTCAGAGCCTGAGGACTCCGACCGCCCGAGTGTTCAGGGTGAAGGGCGTATTGACCGCATGGAGCGGCTACTGGAGCTCCTGCTACACAACCAACAGCAGCAAGCATCCAGCATCAACAGGCACAGGGAAGTATCACCGGTCTCCATAGCCAGCCTGGAACAGCCAGAAGAGGAAGAATTTGTAGACCCTACACCGCCCTCGGAAGTACCGCTGGAAGAACTCCTGGATGTGGCGGCGAAATTTGCTGCTCCACACACAACAGGGCTTCCTCTCAATCCTAAACTGGCTGCCGCCGTGGACTTCCTCACCAACCACCAGCTCCAGGAGGAAGTTCTCTCTCAGGCCATCAATCGGCATAAGGCCCCTTCCAACTGCAACTCCCTCAATGTGCCTGTGGTAAATACGCCAATATGGGGCAACATCGGCACGGCTATCCGAACCCAGAAGTTGAAACTCCAACGGATCCTGAGGCTCCTCACGGCCGGTATTACCGCGTTTGTGCGGTCGGTAGACGGTGAAGACCTCAATCTGGAGCAGGAGGATGCGCTGGCACTGTTATGTGCCACACAGCATGAAATTAATGCTTTCAGAAAAAGCAGCATCCGCCCGACGCTAAACCCAAAGTTTGCTGGATTGTGCAAAGCGCCGCCTCCACCGCCGCCCCGACAGCTCTTCGGAGAAGACCTCCTGAAGAGGGTCAAGGAGCTCGATGAGCATGCCAAAACGGTGGGACTTATGCGGTCGCAGATCGCCCCCAGACCGTCGGCCCCGAAAGCTCCATTTGTTCGGCCGCGAGGCCCTGTCACCACATCGACAAGGACCTATCCTCCAGCTCCGCCTCGCTATCAACAGCCCCAGCAGCAGCGGGCTTTTTTAGGGCAAGGCCCGCAGCGGCCCAGTGGAAGATGAGGACACCACAGTATCAGCCCAACCCAGCACCTCCACGACCACCCAAACATGTCAAGGGCCGCCGGTAACCACGGAGGTGAGGCGGTCTGGTTTTCATTTATCTGTACATTTAACTTCACATGTTGGTGGGCGCCTCCATTTCTTTTTGGGGGCATGGGAAACTATCACTTCCGATGAGTTTGTTTTGCAGAGTATTCGGGGTCATCAGATTGAGTTTATTAACGGGGACATTCCTCCATCCCAGCATATGCCTAATCGGACGTTCACGCTGTTTGCCGTTGAACAGGCAGCAGGCTATGCTGAGATCTTAAGGTTAGAAGAAAAAGGCGTGATAGAAAAAGCTATGCACGAGCCAATTGAATTTGTCTCAAATATATTTACCAGGCCTAAGAAGGATGGAGGCTGTCGAGTGATTATTGATCTGACCCATTTGAATACTTTTGTAACATACACCCATTTCAAAATGGACACTTTTGAGACAGCCAAGTCATTGATTTCGCATGGCTGCTTTATGGCATGCATTGATTTAAAAGATGCGTACTATTCTGTATCCATTCGGAAACATCACAGGAAGTTCTTAAAATTTGTCTGGATGGGTCAGCTCTGGCAATACAGGGCTTTGCCAAATGGGCTTACTACAGCCCCTAGATTATTTACTAAATTGCTAAAACCCATCATGGCCCAGTTACGGAAGCAGCATCATATCGTGATGGCCTATTTGGATGATATCCTGATTGTTGGCAATACCCTGGAGTCGGCTGAACGGGCAGTTTCAGCCACTGTCGCAATTTTTCAGCAGCTGGGGTTTATTGTCCATCCAGACAAGTCGAAGTTCTGCCCTTCCCAGGTTATGGATTATCTGGAGTTTACGGTGGATTCCAATCGCATGAGGGCCACCATACCGACTAACAAGGTTGCGGATGTCACCCAAGCGTGTCAGGATTTAGCCTGCGCCAGTATACCATCAATTAAACAAACAGCTAAGGTGATTGGCAAAATCGTAGCATTGTTTCCAGCAGCCCAATACGGGCCTTTGCATTATCAAAATTTGCAAAGAGCCAAGAACTCCGCGTTAAAGCGGAACGCCGGTCATCTTGACAGACCAATGCGGCTGCCTTCTAAAGCTAAGATTGAGTTACAATGGTGGGTGCGCCATATTAGTAGCTCATTCAAACCCATTATTGTGCCCAATCCGATGGTATACTTGCAAACCGATGCAAGCTCCTATGGCTGGGGAGCTACGGACAACTGTTCTAGTTGCGGGGGCAGATGGGACATCCTTGAATCTACTATGTTGTTGTCACAAGGGATAAACTATTTGGAGATGCTTGCAGCATTTCACGGACTTCGTGCTTATTGTTCCAATCTTATTGGTGCTCATGTCCGTATCCAAATAGACAATACCACGGCGGTGGCATATTTAAACCATATGGGCGGTACCAGGTCAATTTCATGTGATGAATTGGCTAATACAATTTGGCTCTGGTGTATTAACAGGAATATTTGGATTTCAGCTACCTATTTACCAGGTGAGCTCAATACTGTGGCGGACACCAGGTCACGCAAGTTTAATGACAATATCGAATGGATGTTGCATCCTCAAATTTTTGCTAAAATTACAGCCAAATTTGGTAAACCGGATATCGACCTCTTTGCGTCACGGTTGAACCATCAGGTACCAACATACGTTTCATGGGAACCAGATCCTGGGGCAATGGCGATGGATGCATTCTCACTCGACTGAGGGAAGTGGTTTTTTTATGCATTCCCCCCGTTTTGCCTCATCAGTCGGGTATTGCGAAAAATCCAGCTGGATGCTGCTAAGGGCATTCTTATTATACCCGACTGGCCTACGCAGCCATGGTATCCGGTGGTCTTTGACATGATCAGTCAGCCTTGGGTCCTCTTAGAGGATTGCCCACAATTGATTACTCACCCTGTGTCAGGGGAGCCACATCCCTGCCATAGCTACTTAAATTTATTGGCTTGCAAGTTCTAACCAGGCCATTGCTGCAGTATGGCCTCTCAACTCGAACTATGGATACCATTGGGGCGTCGTGCCGAGAGTCGACCAGGCGAAGATACCTTTCCCACATCAGAAAATGGAAAGCCTACTGCAGCCGCTCTCGCATCACATATGACGATGCATCCATAGCCGACGTATTGGAATTCCTCGCGGGGTTGCACCATGATGAACACTTAAGCTACAGTGCCATCAACAGCGCCAGAAGCGCGCTGTCATTCTACCTCAAGATTGAGGTAGGATCCAACAGGCTAGTGTCCAGACTCATGCGGGGTATATTCAATATGAATCCGCCTACACCACGCTATAATATCACCTGGGATGTCAGGGATGTACTAACCCTGCTCAGGACGTGGTCACCCATGGAGGGGCTAAAGCTGGACAAACTCACCATGAAACTGGTGATGTTACTAGCGCTGACTTCAGCACAGAGGGTACAGACGCTACATAAACTCCGTATCGACAGGATGATCTCTACCCCTGGAGAAGTAGTCTTCTTTATCGATGAGCTACTAAAGCAGCATAGACCTGGGTGCACAGGGCTGCAGCTGAAGTTCCCGGCATACCCCACAGGTGCTAGGCTATGTTTAGCCGCCCATATCCGTCACTATGTCAAGGTGACGAGACACATCAGGGGAATGGAGAAATACCTGCTTGTCACTCACAAGAGACCTCACCATCGAGTGACAGTCCAGACGATATCCAGGTGGCTCCGGGTCATCTTGGGTAAGTCGGGTATCGACACTAATGTGTTCAAATCCCATTCCACCAGGGCTGCATCAACGTCGGCGGCGAGGGTCATGGAGGTGCCCATGGACCATATTCTCACCACAGCAGGATGGGCGAATGAAGCTGTGTTTCAGCGATTCTACAATAAGCCTGTTGCTGCTCCCCTACAGTTCGCGGAGGCCGTGCTGAACACAGGTCAAGAACGTGGGGGTGTCCCCGAATGAGGGGTTTTTTGCTTTGTTATTAATAAATATTCTTTTTGTTTTTCAGTATAACCTGTTTGAGAAAATTGTTTACTCCCATCCATCCTTGCTAGTGGTGTGTCAGCATGGACGTGGTCCAGGGCGAGTAATCACAGAAGCTTTGAAGTCTTCACGAAGTCACTCACGTGATTCCGAAATGAAATAGTAAGATTGAACGAGAACTTACCAGTTCGAAGGTTGATCTTTATTTCATGAGGAGTTGCGGTGAGGGATTTCGTGCCCTCCGCTCCCAACCCTCGATCATAATCAACTGGTAATTAGAGTCTCTTCAATCTTACTATGCCAAGTCATTTCTCTTGTTGGTTTCTGTGATTCCACACCGCTACTTTGAAGAATGTCGCGCATGCGTGCCGGCGGGCTCTTCACGAAATCCCTCACCGCAACTCCTCATGAAATAAAGATCAACCTTCGAACTGGTAAGTTCTCGTTCAATCTTACTATTCTTCATACAACCTGAGACGGTTATTCAATATTATATACTCAAAAAGGAATATTACCAAAGACCTAGCAATTATTTCATTAGACGCTGAGAAAGCTTTTGACCAGGTGGAGTGGCCCTATTTATTTTCGGTTATGAAAGTTTTTCAACTGGGCGAGAAGTTTAGTACATGGATAAAACTTCTATATACTAATCCAACAGCTAGAATATCAACAAATCAAATGTTATTAACTAAATTTAATTTATCCAGAGGTTGTAGACAAGGATGTCTATTATCCCCATTATTATTTGCATTGGTAATAGAACCATTAGCAGAAAGTGTAAGGTCCAATCCTGAAATATATGGTTATACAACCAAAGATACGGAAAACAAAATCTCATTATATGCAGATGATGTATTAGTTTACATTACTAAACCTGAAGTTAGTGTCCCAAATCTACTAAATTTAGTAACTCAATATGGTTCATTATCAGGATACAGAATTAATTGGAACAAAAGCAAAATTATGCCAATAAGGGAAAGTAACCCACATATTTTATGACAATTCCCTTTTAAAATAGTAAAAGAAAAACTTAAATATCTTGGAATTTATGTAACAAAGAGATCTACTTTTTTATTTAAATCTAATTTCCCGCCTTTACTGAATAAATTAGATAAGAATATTTTTTATTGGAAAACATTACCCATTTCTATGATGGGTAGAATTAATGTGATAAAAATGATTTTTCTCCTGCAACTATTATACCTTTTTCAATTAATCCCGATATATCTCCCAAAAACTTTTTTTAAAAAGGTTGATTCTATAGTTACTAATTTTATATGGGATTATAAGAACCATAGAATAAACAAGAAACATTTATGTAAATCAAAAGTAAATGGAGGCTTAGCATTACCAAATTTTATGTTTTATTTCTGGGCAGTTAATATCAAGAATATGAACTTTTGGTTGGAAGAATTAGATAAACAACCAGACTGGTTAAAAATGGAAAAAGAAGATTGTTTACCTTTTGAAATTGGGTCAATTCTATTTGCTATTAAGAAATTAAGCAAACAAAAACTATAAAGAAAACCCTATAATACACAGTGGAAAACGCACTAGGAAACAAATAAAGAAAACAATAAAATTGGATTATATACCATTATCTCTTCCTATTATAAACAACGCAGCATTTAAACCCTCATGGCTGGATAAGGGTTTTTTTACAATGGAAAAACCATGGAATTACATTGTATTTTGGGGTTATCATTAATGATGAGGATTATCATAAATGATAAAACGGGGAATGTTAATATTGACCAAATTAAAGACCACGTAAAATGGAGGATCCCTGCATTTGTCAGAATTGCTTAGCCTTTGTCAGTGGATATTTACAGGCTGTGGATGGCACCGACCAGTCTGGGTTTCAGATTGACATGTAAGGCTGAAGGATCCAGGTGTTCTCCTCATTTCCCCTTTAATTGATAAAATGTATATAATCTCTGCAAACAAACTTAAATGCATAACATTGATTGGATCTCTGCAAGAGCCTTGTAAATAATGTTGTGAGACATTTACCCAGTTAAGTGTTGATTGGTTGAAATTTTACGCCTTGTCTGGTTTGTTTGAATCCCAGAGTAAATGTTGCATTATTCAAGATTCTGTTAGCCTCTTCTGGAAGCTTCACCTGCAATAATGTAAGAAGATTCTGTAATTGATCTGTGTACCTGTCAGTAATGTATTATTGTATTTTGTCATACTTGATGGATTGTAAATGTACCACCCCTCTGTAGTTTGGCCCCTCAAGGTTTGGGGACCTATAATAGGCAGCCCCCATGAGGTCCTTTGTTGATCCTTTTAAAGAGTGCTTGCAACTGCATGACCTTTTGGAGTGTCTCTGCTTGCACGGGGCTTAAGGGCTTGGCCAGGCAGATACAAGGATCGAACCTGCAGTGGTTTAGGTATCGTATAGGGTAATTTGTTGTGCTATCCAAAAATAAAGATTAGTTGTTCCAGTGCTTGAATTAGTGGTTTATTGACTGACCTAGACTGGGGGGAAGCTTATAAAGAGCTTATGTACAAGATTGCACATCATTTCTAACAAAATACTGTAAATGTACTGTGTCATCACCAAAACCCTCCAAATTCACTGGAAGGATAAGTGAACTGATGTCACCATCCTTTCTTTACACAGAGAGTGGTGAGTCTCTGGAATTCTCTGCCACAGAAGGTAGTTGAGGCCAGTTCATTGGCTATATTTAAGAGGGCGTTAGATGTGGCACTTGTGGCTAAAGGGATCAGGGGGTATGGAGAGAAGGCAGGTACGGGATACTGAGTTGGATGATCAGCCATGATCACATTGAATGGCGGTGCAGGCTCGAAGGGCCGAATGGCCTACTCCTGCACCTATTTTCTATGTTTCTATGTTTCCCACACCTACTTCTCCTGCTCTCAGGCCTCAAGGGCACTGCCATACCAGGAATCCTAGAATGGGCACTATATTCCAAACACTATCAGTGGAAGAGTTTACTAGGCAGACAGAGCAAAGATTTAAGGACATTTTCAAAACCTCCTTGAAGTCATAGCATAGTGGTGCAACAGGTAAAGCTGCTACCTCACAACTCTAAATTACTCCTAGTACATGTTGATAGTCGGAGAAGCAGGACAGAGGCAATGACAACATCAGAGAGATTGTGGAAATTCGTGAGGGAATGAGATCTCTCTGCAAATTGGCACAGATTGACGGGTTGAATGGCCTCCTGTTGTGAGAGAGTATGACAAAAAATACATACAATATCCCCACTACCTCTTGGAATCTCTAGCATCGAGAGCCTCAAAATCATGGATCATGAGGGTGCAGAAGCCCTGCATAAGTGTTAGAAAGTGCACACTTTCCCACAAGCTACCAACCCAGCCAATCCCTTAAGAGATGTTCAGTGTCTTCTATATCATCTGTTCTTTCTCAGTATCCTTTGACCAATAGACTACGTGTCATGTAACCATCTCTGATTTGATGCTTAAGAGTCAGCGAGAGATTAGAACAGGAAACAAGCCGTTCAGTGTATTGAGTCCACGTTGATTATTTATTTACACTAGTCCCACACTAATCCCACTCCGCATACTTGGGATAATTTACAGCTATTAATTATCTTATCAAACTGCACATCGTAGGGATGTGAGAGAAGAGCAGAGTACCAAGATGGAAGTCACATGCCCATAGAAGGAACTCCACACTGATAGTACTGGAGGCCCGGATTTAACCTGGATCACAGGAGTTGTGAGGCAGCAACTCTATTATTTGTCCTGTTGTAGCACTGTAGACATGTCATAGATGTTTATACGCTCTCTTATACTTGTTTTCCCTCTTCTCTAAGGGATTCCTATTTAAAAGCATGTGCCATCTTCCAACTTGGTCAAGGTTCTGTACTCTAAATGTTAAAAAACAAATTATGCTATATTCTTCAAATGAAAAAATGAAAACAGAAAAAGATGGGAAAACTGAACAGGGCAGGCGGCATCCATGGAAAGAGAGGCAAGAATGAATCCATCAAGTTGCAACCTGTAACATTAACCAACAAAGTTTAAATGGTCCTTTTCTCCAAGTACACTGTTAATATTCTGAGTGCTTCCCGAGTTTCTGTGAATGTTTTAGATTTCCAGATTCTGCTATTTTTATTTGCTTGTTTATCTGTTGTATGAACTGCATGTTTAAGAAACTGAAGACCTATTGGTGTTAGCAATTGATTTGTTCTGGGTGTTTTTTAAGGCACCATTCATGATTTAGGCACTTGGCCAAAAATATTCAAATTGATTTAGCATCTGTTCGTGCTCAAACTGTCAGCTCATTTGAAATCATCTGAGAGCAACGTGCCTCGCATAGTTTCCTATAGGTCACATTTTTCCACTTGGTTTCACTTAACAGCTGGTAGCCAGTCCTCTTCCTGCAAATAAGCTGCTGTACTTCAATGTAACCATGAGCTTCTCCTTTCCTCAGGAACTGTATTTTACAGTCAGTCGTATGACATTTCAGACTGGGATTCTGGTATACAACACTTTCCTAAACTTTATACAAGAATAATCTCCTACATCCACCAGTTGGCTCTTTATTCTGATTTTGTTATAGTTCAAGTCCAACAGCTCAAAAGTAAATCTTCAAAAAACACATTTCAAATGCATGTAAACTCAGAAATTCAAATTCTGCAAATTCTAGGCCAGCTGCTCAAAACTATTATACTATGATGTGAAGGAAGGAACTGCAGATGTTAGTTTAAACCGATGGACATAAAAAGCTGAAGTAACTCAGTGGGTCAGATAGCATCTCTGGAGAAAAGCAATAGGTGACATAATTCCATCACACCTGCAGTTGATGTTTCCAATGGCTGTTCTGACCATTCAGACATACGAAGTTTGGCTATCATGGTTCGGTGGTTTACAGTGTCATATGTTGCGGGCAAATCTACAAATACTGCACCTATAATCAGCTTCCCCTCAAAGCCATTTTCAATGTGCTGAGTGAGGTTCAGCAGTTGTCCTGTTGTTGACTTTCCCTGGCGGAATCCAGCCTGTTCAGGTATCAAAACATAATCTGCATCCAGCGTGATACGGTTCAGTATGCATCTTTCCATCAGTTTGTAATGGTGGTACAGCAGGGATATAGGCCGGTAGCTGCTGGGAAGATTCGCATCTTTGCCTGGTTTTGGTAAAGCACCAACCTTGGATTTCCGCCAGACTCGTGGAATGGAGTTGGTTGCTATGTAGATGTTAAACATCTCCACTAGCCATTCTCGTGCTCTGGGATCCAGATGTTGTAACATCTCAGTTCTGATGTTGTCTAAGCCAGCTGCCTTGTTAGGTTTCATCACATTCAGGGCTTTGTTGAGTTCGTCCATGGTGAAAGGTTAGATGTACCATCCGTCGTTTCGGTTGTTGCCATTAACAACCTTTGGGGATGGAGGTTTCTTACCACTACTCTTGCTGTTTGCAACAACTGGTGGGCAACTTGGTTAGCAGTTACTTTCCACGTGGTTTACTGTGGGTGGGGTCATTACCGAGACGTCTCAGTGTCGTCCATGCCTTCCTGCTGCTGTGTCGTAGGTCTGTCGTCGTAGGTCTGTTGTTTCTATTAGCTCCTGCCACTGTCAGCGTTTTGCCTCATTGAGCGTATCTGTGAGCTGTTTCCTCAGCTGTTTTGTCTGGCCTAAGTACACTGAGATGATTTCCCTCATGACAAAGATTTATTGGTTCAATACTATTTTATACACTCCCAGGACCTTATATCAGTATTATCAATTAATCAAAAGACATAATATTAAATATATTGTAAATTAGTTTTTTCTTCAACATTTCTCTCTTATTACCATACAGAGCAAGAGATTATTTAGTCTATATTTATTAAATAATACATTCCTGAAAGTGTTATACAATTGTAGATAACAAAAAGTACATTTCTTAGTGCTGATGTGGGGTCTCAATCTGAAATGATGACCATTTCTTTTCTTCCAGAGATGCTGCTTGACCTGTTGAGTTATCATGCACTTTGTTTTTGCTCCAGATCCCAGCTTCTGTATTCTTTTTAGTATCAAATTGTAGATGACAATGGTACACAATTTTAGAGACACAGCCTCACAGCTCCAGTGATCCAATTGTTATTCTGTCTACCAGTACTGTCAGTGTGGAGTCTTCCTGTGACTGAGTGGGTTCCTCTGGGCACTCCATTTTCCACCCATATACCAAAATCAACAGGTTGGTATATTATTTGATTATGGTGAATTGCCCTATGAGTGTAAGTGAGTGGTAGAATCTAGGGGAGTGTGCAAATGAGTGGTAGAATGTGGGGAGAATAAAATATTTAATGAAAGGAGTGATGTGTGAAAAGGACATTGATGTTTGGTGCAGTCTTGGTGGGCTAGGGTGGGCTGTTTCTGTCCCACATAACTAACAGGCTCTAAAATACAAAAACAGAAAAGTTGGAAGATTTCATTCAATCAAGCAGCATCAGCAGAAAGTGAAACCAATTAATGTTTCAGGTCAGGGAACTTCCTCAGAACTATGGGCAGAGAGGTGGTTTGCAGTTTCAAAGCAGAGCTGGTTGGAGAAGTGAAGTGTAGGACAAAAGTCTTTCTAGAGATAGTTTAAGACAGTTCAGGTGATAAGGAGCATGAGGACTAACTGAAAAAGGGTCTCAACCCTGATTGACATCTGTTCATTTCCTCCACAGATGCTGCCCGACCCGCTGAATGATTCCAGAACTTTGTGCTTTGCTGGCATCCCAGAATGTCCTCCATCCCAACTTTACCTCCTAAACAAACAGCAAATTAATTCTCTACAACTACTTCTGCAATTACCCACTTGTTCACTTATCCACTTCTCCAAACTAAGAGGATGATTCTGTAGTAGAGCTTTTTGACAAAAACATGAACAGATGGGAAAGAGGTACTAAATAGATTAGCATCATTCAACGCCATGCAATCCAGATGAAATGCACCATAGGTTACTGTAGCAGCAACAAATCAACCTAGTGGATATAATGACTCTGATACAATCTTTTAGTCTTCTCTGGAAATAGGAGTGGTGAAGGAAGACTGCAGGATTGCAAATCCTGACCAAAAGATCGGAAAACGAATTTCAGATCTATCTCTCAATGGCATGGAGGAATGAGAACATATCATTATCAAGGACAATGTTTATTGTCACTTAGGTATCCAAATGCATTTGCTGAAGGTAAATCATATTTTATTAACCTGATTAACTTATTTGATAAAGTGACTGCAAGGGTTAATGAATGCCATTCACGGTTTTTCCTCTGGTGCTCTTTTATGTTGTCTTGTAACTTTCAATTCAAAACCGTTTGTTGTTCAACAGCTTGCTGGGTTGAATTGGCTGCACATCAAATGGGAGTTTAGTGACTGAGTATTAAACCTTTCACATAATGGCTAGTCGTTCCATACAGCAGTTCCATTCAGAAAGTATTCAGACCCCTTCACTTTTTCCACATTTTGTTACGTTACAGCCTTATTCTAAAATGGATTAAATTCTTTTTTTTTTATCATCAATCTACACACAATACCCCATTTAAAAAAAATGAAGGTGTTAAGAATTTTTTGCAAATTAATTAAAAATAAATAACTGAAATATCACATTTACATAAGTATTCAGACCCTTTACTTGGTACCTTGTTGAGGCACCTTTGGCAGCGATTACAGCCTCAAGTCTTCTTGGGTATGATGCTACAAGCTTGGCACATCTATATTTGGGTAATTTCTCCCATTCTTCTCTGCAGATCCTCCCAAGCTCTGCCAGGTTGAATGGGGAGCGTCGATGCTATTTTAAGGTCCCTCCAAAGATATTCCATCGGGTTCAAGTCTGGGCTCTGGCTGGGTCACTCAAGGACATTCACAGACTTGTCACTCCTGCGGGTACACAAAAGGCTGGAGAAATTCAGCGGGTGCAGCAGCACCTAAGGAGCGAAGGAGATAGGCGACATTTCGGGTCGAGACCCTTCTTCAGACTGGTTAGGGATCAGGGAAACAAGAGATATAGACGGTGATGTGGAGAGATAAAGAACAATGAATGAAAGATATGCAAAAAAGTATCGATGATAAAGGAAACATTGTAAGCTGTTAGTATTGTGAAAATGAGAAGCTAGTGCAACTTGGGTGGGGGAGAGATAGAGAGAGAAGGAATGCCAGGACCCAAGGGCTGAGGGAGAGGTGGGAAGGGGAGGAGACAGCCAGGGTTAACAGAATTGAGAAAATTCAATGTTTAAGCCCAGAGGATGCAGACTCCCCAAGCGGAATATGTGGTGCTGCTCCTCCAACTTGCGGTGTTGCTCACACTGGCCGTGGAGGAGGCCCAGGACCAAGAGGTCGGATACGGAATGGGAGGGGGAGTTGAAGTGCTGAGCCACCGGGAGGTCGGGTTGGTTATTGCAGACCGAGCAGAGGTGTTCGGTGAAACGATCGCCAAGCCTCCGCTTGGTCTCACCGATATAGATCAGCTGGCATCTGGAGAAACGGACACAGTAGATGAGGTTGGAGGAGGTGCAGGTGAAGGACTACTTGGGTCCCTGAAAGGAGTGGATGGGGGAGGTGAAGGGACAAGTGTAGCATCTCTTGCGGTTGCAAGGGAAAGTGCCCGGGGAAGGGTTGGAGCGGGAGGGAAGGGAAGAATTGACAAGGGAGTTGTGGAGGGAGCGGTCTTTGCAGAAGGCAGACAGGGGGGGAGATGGGAAGATGTGGCGAGTGGAGGGGTCATGTTGGAGGTGGCGATGCTGGCGGAGGACCATCTGTTGTATGAAAGGTGAGGACCAGGGGGACTCTGCCCTTGTTGTGAGTGGGGGAATGGGGAGAGAGGGCAGTGTTGTGGGGTATGGAGGAGACCCTGGTGTGAGCCTCATCTAAAGGGGGGGAGGGGAATCCCCGTTCTCTGAAGAATGAGGACATTTGCGATGAACTAGTGTGGAACACCTCATCCTGGGAGCAGATGCGGCGTAGACGGAGGAATTGGGAATAGGGGATGGAGTCCTTACAGGAAGCAGGGTGGGAGGAAGAGTAGTCCAGGTAGCTGTGGGAGTCAGTTGGTTTGTAGTGGCTGTCGGTCAGGAGTGTATCAATAGAGATGGTGAGGTCAAGGAATGGTAGGGAAATGTCGGAAATGGTCCAAGTGTATTTGAGTGCCGGATGGAAGTTGGTGGTGAAATGGATGAAGTCAGTCAGTTGTGTGTGGGTGCAGGAGGTGACACCAAAGCAGTCATCTATGTAATGGAGGTAGAGGTCGGGGGTGGGGCCCTGGTACGCCGAGAACAAAGATTGTTCCACGTGCCCGACAAAGAGGCAAGCATAGCTGGGGCCCATGCGTGTGCCCATAGCTACGCCTTGTGTTTGGAGGAAATGGGAGGTCACTCCTGCGTTGTCTTGGCTGTGTGCTTAGGGTCGTTGTTCTGTTGGAAGATGAACCTCCGCCCCAGTTTGAGGTCCAGAACACTCTGAAGCAGGTTTTCATCAAGGATCTCTCTGTACTTTGCTCCATTCATCTTTCCCTCGATCCTGACTAGTCTCCCAGTTCCTGCCACTGAAAAACATCCCCACAGCATGATGCTGCCACCACCATGCTGCACCGTAGGTATGGTATTGGCCAGGTGATGAGCGGTGCCTGGTTTCCTCCAGATGTGACTCTTGGCATTCAGGCCAAATAATTCAATCTTGGTTTCATTAGACCAGAGAATCTTGTCTCTCGTGCCTTTTGGCAAACCCCAAGCGGGCTGTCATGTGCCTTTTACTGAGGAGTGGCTTCTGTCTGGCCACTCTACCATAAAGGCCTGATTGGTGGAGTGCTGCAGATAAAGTTGTCCTACTGTAAGGTTCTCCCATCTCTACATAGGAACTCTGGAGCTCTGTCAGAGTGACCATTGGGTTCTTGGTCACCTTCCTGACCAAGACCCTTCTCCCCCGATTGCTCAGTTTGGCTGGGTGGCCAGCTCTATGAAGAATACATTTAAGAATAACAGAGGCCACTGTGCTCTTCGGGACTTGCAATGCAAAATAAATTGTTTTATACCCTTCCCCAGATCTGTGGCTCGACACAATCCTGTCTCGGAGGTCTGCAGACAATTCCTTCATCTTCATGGCCTGGTTTTTGCTCTGACGTGCACTGTCAACTGTGGGACCTTATATAGACAGATATGTGTCTTTCCAAATCATATCCAATCAATTTAATTTACCCCTGGTGGAGTCCAATCAAGTTGTCGAAACATCTCAAGGATAATCAATGGAAACAGGATGAACCTAAGCTCAACATTGAGTGTCATAGCAAAGGGTCTGAATTCTTACGTAAATGTGATATTTCAGTTATTTCTTTTTAATTACTTTGCAAAAATGTCTAAACACCTGTTTTTGCTTCTTCATTCTGGGGTATTGGGGTATTATTTTTAAAAAAATTAATCAATTTTAAAATGCTGTAACGTAACAAAATGTGGAAAAAGTGAAGGGGTCTGAACACTTTCTGAATGCACTGAGGTCTATCAAATTAGCTGCATATCCCTGATGTTTTTGCTTAGCCCTGCAATTTCCTTTTCCTTTTTCTGAACAGATATCCAGTTTCGTTTTAAAGCTGTTAAATCTACTTCCATCAAATGTTTGGCATCCTGTTCTAGATTGTAAGATCTTACTATGTAAGAACATTACCTCATCTTCCCTTTAGAACTTCCAGTTTCCTGAAATCAATGTCGTCCATTTACAGATCATCCAATCAATGGGCATAATTTTGCCTCCCATAATTATTGGAGCCCATACAGAGTACTACCAAGATACAAGCGTATGATCTAGGACAAGTAGGCTACCTGGCTTCTCAAACCTGATCCATCATTTAACAACATCACAACATAAACCAATTAATAGTTTGAATTTAAAGTTTGTGCTTACTTTCCAAATGACTGCTCATTCTGTCCCCCCTACCCCATATGCTCCCTCATATGGTTTCACATTTACCCAACAAGACCAGATTCCCCCATACTACTGCATATCTAAAAGGTTTATTAAATATTTTATTTTCAATCAAATCATGATATCATAATCCTCCAGAAACCACTTGAGTAACATTAGGGTCCTAGGCAAATAAAGTAACATTTTACCTCCATGTTTTATAGCTCGGTCTGCAGGTTTACTTTCATCATCAATTTCAAAGCAATCCTCATATTTACCATAGCGAATCTTTTCCTAATTGCAATAACCTCAGACGTGAATCTGTTTCAAATAAAATTAATACCTGACAAAAGCCAGGCAGCTTTTCTATCCAATGAGTAATAAACCTATTTCATCATTAACTTTGGTCGGCAGCCAACCAAGCTTTAATGGTTAAGAAGGAACTGCAGATGCTGGAAATGGAAGGTAGATGAAAATGCTGGCGAAACTCAGCGGGTGAGGCAGCATCTATGGAGCAGGCTCCATAGATGCTGCCTCACCTGCTGAGTTTCTCCAGTATTTTTGACAAGCTTTAATGCATGTTTCTTTAAGAATGGGGTACTCTTATTCGTTGATATCCTGGACAATATTTATTCTAAAATAACCTTATTTGGTTACATATTGTTGTTTGTGGGAGCTTACTTTGTACAAACTGGCTTCTGTCTTTTATATTTTATAATAATGACTATGCTTAAAATGTCGTCATTGAAAAATCTGGCACTAATCCAGGTTTACTTCCTTTAGATGCCTATCTTTCTCTTAATATTATATCGAAAGGGGTCGGAAATACTATAAAAGTCAACTGTGTTGAAAGGGTTTACTTTTAAATGGATAGATAGCATCTATGAAATATTAATGTAATTGCCTGTCTTAAACTAAATATCAGTAATTAAGTCAAACTAATTAGAATAATAATCTGAAGTGTGAATTAGCAAATCTAGGGGAGAAAAACTAGCATGAAAAACATTTAGTGAAGTATTTACGACTGAGATGAGGGAAACAATAGACAATAGGTGCAGGAGTAGGCCATTTGGCCCTTTGAGCCAGCACCGCCATTCAATGTGATCATGGCTGATCATCTCCAATCAGTACCCCATTCCTGCCTTCTCCCCATACCCTGACTCCGCTATTTTTAAGAGCCCTATCTAGCTCTCTCTTGAAAGCATCCAGAGAACCTGCCTCCACCACCCTCTGAGGCAGAGAATTCCACAGACTCACCACTCTCTGTGAGAAAAAGTGTTTCATTGTCTCCATTCTAAATGGCTTACTCCTTATTTTTAAACTGTGGCCCCTGGTTCTGGACTCCCCCAACATCAGGAACATGTTTCCTGCCTCTAGCGTGTCCAAGCCATTAACAATCTTATATGATTCTTTTTTTAAAAATTTTAAATTTTTTTATTTCTTTTTATTAGAACTAATGTACAGTACAGTAGTATAAGCCAAAAATAACATAAGACATTTAATATACCACTTCTTGTTTTAAACTTTAATAATAGGAAAGTAACAGAAGGAAGAAAAAGAGAAATAGAGAAAGTTAGATAAGATAGTAAGTATGTGAGAAAGTGAAAAGAATGAGATCTCCTCTCATCCTTCTAAACTCCAGAGTGTACAAACCCAGCCTCTCCATTCTCTCAGCATATGACAGCCCCGCCATCCCGGGAATTAATCTTGTAAACCTATGCTGCACCCCCTCAATAGCAAGAATGTCCTTCCTCAAATTAGGGGACCAAAACCTGCACACAATACTCCAGGTGTGGTCTCACTAGGGTTCTGTACAACTGCAGAAGGACCTCTTTGCTCCTATATTTGATTCCTCTTGTTATAATGGCCAACATGCCATTCGCTTTCTTCACTGCCTGCTGTACCTGCATGCTTTGTTTTCGTAGACTGATATACAAGGACCCCCAGATCCCGTTGTACTTCCCCTTTTCTCAACTTGACGCCTTTTAGATAGTAATCTGCTTTCCTGTTTTTGCTACCAAAGTGGATAACCTCACATTTATCCGCATTAAACTTTGTCTGCCATGCATCTGCCCACTCCCCCAACCTGTACAAGTCACCCTGCATTCTCATAACATCTCCTCACAGTTCACACTGCCACATAGCTTTGTGCCATCAGCAAATTTGCTAATGTTGCTTTGAATCCCTTCATCCAAATCATTTGTGTATATTGTAAATAGCCGTGGTCCCAGCACCGAGCCTTGTCACTGCCTGCCATTCTGAAAGGGACCTGTTAATCCCTACTCTTTGTTTACTGTCTGCCAACCACTTCTCTATCCATGTCAGCACTCTACCCCCAATACCATGTGCCCTAATTTTGCCCACTAATCTCCTATGTGGGACCTTATCATATGCTTTCTGAAAGTCCAGGTACACTACATCCACTGGCACTCCCGGGTGAAATCTTTTCACCCAGAGAGTTGTGAGTCTGTGGAATTCTCTGCCACAGAAGGCAGTGGAGGCCTATTCACTGGATGTTTTCAAGAGAGAGTTAGATTTAGCTCTTAGGGCTAAGTGAATCAAGGGATATGGGGAAAAAGCCGGAACGGGATACTGATTTTGGATGATCAGCCATGATCATATTGAATGGAGGTGCTGGCTCGAAGGACCTATTTTCTATGTTTCTGTTTAAACAGTCATCTTCAGTTCCTCCCTACACTATTTTCACATATCTGTTGTGCTGCTGCAAGTAAAACATTAATTGGCTCCATTTTGGGACATACAGTGTGACAATAAAACACTCTTGATCTACCTCTCCAGTCTCCATGAAACATTGTTAAAACTTTTAAGTGCTGGTTGCATTTCCCTGTGCGATTCCAATTGTTTTCATACTTACATCTGGGACATTGCAAAGGTGCATTGCATCTTTCACTTCTTTAATTGATGTCAACATTTTAATTGAGTTGAAACTCCTCAGATGATTTCCACATTTACTTACTCTATGTTGTTGACAATAACTCTTCTATAATCTTTGGTGCTAATGGCCACTGCTGCCATGTTCTAGAACTTCAAGGAGCCCAGCGGAGCGCGCAGCACGACCTGATCAGCAGTTTAAAAACACAGTGACAAATTTAAAGAAGTAGAAGTTAAGAAGCCAAGAAATACAGAGACAGAATAGGGGTGATGTCACTCGCAGCGTGAGCAGAGGCAGGCAGTCAGATCCATTGTGACATCATCAACGAGACTATCTCATTTATTTTCTAAGTTATTTGAGATTTGTGAACATTTTCATAGATAACTCGAGAAATAATACATGAAATTTTCAGATAAGGCCATTTTTGACATCATGGCTTAAATCTCTATCGGAATATGTAAACATTTCACCGTTAGTGCGTTGTGATTTCGAGGAGATGTGAAATGTACATGAACATCGCACACACACACAAATACACACACATCCAAGATCAGAGTTTTATAAGTATAGAGATTTCTATGGTTAAATAGAAATATGAAACATGTGAAACATATTGTTTCACCACAGTATGGCTGCTGAGAGCAGTAAGAAAACTGAATACAACATAGAACATAGAACATTACAGCACATAAACAGGCCCAGTTCAGATCATGATGTCTGGGCCGAACATGATGCCAAGATCAATTCTTATCAGCCAGCACATAATCCATATATCTCCATTCTGCATATGGTGAATGTTGCACAGCTTGTAGGCTAAAGGGGCTATCCCACTGCGGCGACCTAATCTTCGAGGTTAGAAGAGTTTGCCCTCAACTAAACTCGCAGCATGGTCAACACGTGGTCCTAGGAGGTCTTATGAGGTCACTGAAACTCTCCTTCATGCTCGAGGGAAGTTCCCGAATACTCGCGGCCTCGGCTAGGTCGCGGAAAATTTTTCAGCATGTTGAAAAATGTTGATTGGCTCATTGGAGTTTTCAGAACCCAGGAAAACCGACCGGTAGGTAAAATGCCCGCTTTGTTATACTTCTTAAAAGTGTCTCCATTCCTTCTCCCCCCCTTCTCCCCCTCATCTTTCCCTTTCTCTCCCATTCTCTTCCCCCTCTCCCCCTCTCTCCCCTTCTCTCTCTCTCTCCCCCCCCCCCCGCACTTTCTAATGGACGTACCGTACAAGGTGCAGCCGTCTATCCGTCCTCTTCATCGCGGGTCTGAACTTCAGACAGCGCACGCCCGTTTTCCCTGGCCCCCGCCTTTGCGATGAGTTTGTGTGTGTGTGTGTGTGTGCGGTCGGTCGATCTAGCTCGCGGTTTCAACGCTGACGGTTGATCCAGCTCGAGGTTTTCCAGGCGTGCCCTCGAGCTTGAAGGTCGCAGACACTCTTCCTAACTCGCAGATTAGGTCACCGCAGGTTTACCTTGTGCAAACGATTCCTCACAAAAAAACCCATTAACAATGAATATAGTATTGAATTTTCCAAGGCTGTCATTTCACTTATTACCATTGTAGTTACTTTACTTGGCTTTCTCTTCAACCTCCACGTTAGCTGCAGTAGTGGATAATGATTGGAGAGGGTTTGGAGGAATTCACCGTAGATGATAATTAGGGTATTGTTCCTTCTTATCCCTGTCAGATCTGTTATCATGCTACCATAGATCTCACTGCTAGTCATTAAAGATCAGAACCTGCATTTATAATGATGGTAAAGCTATCACTGTATTTTTCCTCCATATAGCTCAGACAGCTTCTGTTTCTGCACATGTACAGTCAAATAACAAAACTCAAGCTTTACTCTCAGTGACACACTGTTCTTTGACAGGTTGCACTGCTGTAAGCTTTGTAGAAGCACTCAACATAGAGCCCGTGCTTTAATGTAAAGGTTTTCTTTTTGAATTTTATCCATTTGAAATGTTCAATGTGGTTTAACTGAGTATTTAATAAGGTACAAAGACAAGGTACAAAGAAGGTATAATTGAATTTGGTAAAATTGTAAAATTGTCCTTACTCTGTAAGATAATGTCAGTGTATGACGTGGCCACTGCTCGGTGTGGATTCGGTGAGCCAAAGGGCCTGTTTCCACGTTGCATCTCCAAATGACTCTACTACCTTAGAAGGCTAAGGAAGTTCGGCATGTCCTCAACAACTTCTACAGATGCAACATAGAAAGCATTTTATTGGGATGCATCATAGCATGGTTTGGGACCAGCTCCAACCAAGACCACAATAAATTGCAGAGAATCGTGAAGGCAAACTTTCGTGTTCTTGTTTTATGTCTGCATAAAACTTGAGAGTCTTCAAGGTACAACAGAAGTCTTTAGTACATTACTCAATGCTAAATTAATTTAGCTGCACACTCACACTGTCTACAGACAGGAAAAATGATATACAAAGTATCTCCCTTTGTCCCGTGCAGCGCCACCTGCCGCACGGGAGAAACAACGGGTCCTCCCACCCCACACATTCCACCAAACATCATACAAACCAGACCATCATGCAAACTAACCTCCCTTCTATTAACTGTTCTGCTGTATGTTCTGCATTTAACAACTTTATATATATTTGTCTATATTCTTGCTCTTTACCTGCCGTCATTCCATTTTGTTGGAATTATAGGATGATGTCCCTAAGGAGGGGAAGAGAATAATGGAATAAAGAGAAGAATGGAATTGCTGACTGCTGTAGCATTATTACAAGCAGGTTAACTAATGTCCTGTGCAAAGCTGCAAAGGGAGCACCGTTTTCTGACCAGTCAGATTTCTGGAGTGGCTTGATTGTTCTGGGAAGTATCATATTTGTATTCCACTGTGAGAAAATAAATAAAATGTACATCGTGAAGCCACCAAATTTCTCGATGAAGATATTAGAAGTCAGTCTCGATCAAGAATAAAATACATTTAACTGGTGTAAATAATCACAGGGGTCTGTAGTTATAGGAAATTTTAAATTAGTGATGTAAGAAATAGCCAGCAGGGGGAGTTCTCAGTGACTAAATAATGAACCATTTGAGGCTACGGAAGATTTAGCACGAGAAACAAGGAACAGCAGATGCCGGAATCTTGAGCAAAACACAAAATGCTGTGGTATATCAGCGGGTCAAGCAGAATCCCTGGAGGACATGGATAGGTGGCATTTCTGGTCAGGACCTTTCTTCAAACATTGTAGTTGGGATGAGCTTATCCCTCTAGTACAATGAGTCTGGAAAAGAGTTTGCATGGTCACTGGTATGTCAACATTGAGGATGAAAGCAGGGTATGCTGGCCTTGTATTTTTGCTACATGCTCAGAAATCTACAAGCATATACTGCATGGCTATCATGCTTAACTGAATTTCAATAACTCTTTGCATTTGAAGCAGGCACTGGGCAAATAAATGTCCGGTCATGTTGTCAAAGTCAAAATGAATCTCTGATGTTCTTCAGAGTGGGACATGTTACCCCCACTTCAAATACAGCCTGCATGTGAGCTCTACTCATATTATATGACTGATTGTTAATACAGTTGGGGAACAATTAATGGAAAATAAACACAGCAGAGGTGCTGTCCACTGTAGACAAACAAACACAAGTTTCAGATCTTGGAAACTGTTTGAATTATAATGGCTGACATTCAAAACCCAATCTAATTCCAATGCAATATGCTGCTTCTTTAGAGAGTTATTGTTTTATTCAGTAATTCTGATCTTCCTCTTCAGTGCAATATTAGTCTATAAATCTGAACTGTCAACTCCTCCTTGCAATTACATTTCCATATTGAAATAGCAGCTAATGGAATTATAATTTATAGTTTGCCAGGAAAAATCAAGAGACTGTGACACTACGTACAGGATAGAATACAGAGCATGATAGGTTTTATTTTCTTTCTCAGCTTAACTTAAAAATGTTAAGCCATGATTGCCACTGCAGTACGGTTCTCAGCCTCCTGAAATGAATGGGCACACCTCACCTTACCTCAGAATTTTGTGGAGGTAACATCCCTTAACTAATACGATGAATCCAAGCTGATGTTAATTTGCAGGTTTATCACACATAGAATTCCAATTCAAAATGTTCACTCTTAAAAGCTTTTTCCTCTCACATCCTCTGTGATTCAACTTTATAGTAAGTGAGCATTTTCATTTCTCCTACCAACATTTGTGCCTTGAGCCATCACAAAATCTTACAGGAACAAGATAAGATTAAAAATAATATGCATGCTACAGCAATGTTCTCCAGCATTGATTTGGAACCTTGCTTAAACTTGCACAGTCCACATGGACAATCTGCTGAAAAATAAATTGTTTATCTTCTCTGAGATGTGTTCAAAAACAGGGAGAAAGTGTTTTCGCCTTTCTCTAATCCCATGATAAAAAACAAAATACTTTATATCCCTCATCTTATCAGAGCCTTAAGGGCTGATCACTTTTTGTCAGCATTAGTCAGCATCCTTATGTATTTTATCCACAACTATGTATCCACAACTCTGATTGTGGCTGTGCTTAAAATAGAATTGAATATATATGTTGGTTCCCTGTTTCACAAGTACCCTTGTGTGAAATAAGTGAACGCTGTAAAACTCAGACACGATTTAGTAAGAGTATTGTGTGCAATTCATGTTGCCCTATTAAGGGAAGGACGTCGAGGCTTTGGAGAGGATAGTGCCTTTAAGGAGAGGTTGGGCAAACTTGGATTGTTTCCCCTGGAGCATCAGAGGCGGAAGTGTGACCTAATAGAACTTTAATACACTAGGAAAGGCATGGATGGGGGTAGATAGAACCTTTTTCCAAGGAAGGAAATGTAAAATACCAGTGGGCATAATTTTAAGGTCAGAGGGAGAGTTTAAAGATGTGTAGGGCAATTATTTTTACACATAGAGCGGTGGGTCCATGGAATATGCTGATAGGAGTGTTGGTGGAAGCAGATACAATTTTGGGCAGCACAGTGGCGCAACGGTAGAGTTTCTACCTTACAGCAGCAGAAACCTGGGTTCGATCCTGACTGTGGGTCAAGAGTCAATAGTCAAGAGAGTTTTACTGTCATGTGTCCCAGATAGGGCAATGAAATTCTTGCTTGCTGCAGCAAAACTGAATATTGTAAGCATAAATACAGAACAGTTCAGACCATATACCATAGGCCATATATTTACACATAAATAACCAGAAAAAGTGCAATGGGCTGATTGTTCAGAGTTTGTTTGATGTTGTGTTTAATAGCCGGATGGCTGTGGGGAAGTGTTAAAGAAGGAACTGCAGATGCTGGAGAATCGAGGGTTATACAAAAGGCTGGAGAAACTCAGCGGGTGCAGCAGGATCTAAGGAGCGAAGGAGATAGGCGATGTTTCGGGTTGAGACCCTAGAATTTGTTCCTGAACCTGGATGTACCAGATTTTAGGCTCCTGTACCTTCTACCTGATGGCAGCAGAGAGATGAGTGTGTGGCCAGGGTGGTGTGGGTCCTTGATGATGTTGCTGCCTGTATGGAGTGTGTACATTCTCCCTGTGAACGTGTGAGTTTTCTACAGACGCTCCAGTTTCCTCACACATTCCAAAGATGTGCAAGTTTGTAGGTTAACTGGCGACTGTAAAATTGTCCTTATGTGTATAGGATAGTACTAGTGTACAGGTGATCGTCGGTTGCCGTGGACCCGGTGGGCCGAAGGGCCTGTTTGCACACTGTATCTCTAAAGTAAACTAAACAATAGCAGCATTTAAGATTGAGGTGATATGAATCACATACAGGCAGAGGAGATTAATTTAACTATCTTCAATGTTCTATTATTCCTTGAACTAATGAGAATCTCATTGCATACCAATTTTTTATGGTCAGAGCCAATCAAGTTATAAAGAACATGTGATCTTAAGAGACATTAGCTATCAGATGAGCAGCAGATTAAAAAGGGAAGAATTAAATGTAGTGTAGAATTAAATATTCAAATTTACGTTTTAGCGTGAAACAAACAGCTGGAGGAACTCAGCAGGTCAGGAAGCATCTATGGAGGGAAATAGCCAGACAATGTTTTGGTTCAGGATCTTTCTTCAAGATTCATTCTGTCTTTCATCTTCACATCCATTACTAAAGCTGTGGTTCAACTCTTTTGTTACACATGACAAGGAGTAAATGTAACATTTTCTTAGTTACCTTGCATGCACAGAAGGCCTGAAAAAAAGATTAAATTGTCAGTTGCCCAAATGTCAGGGAACTGCCTCCTTCAGCTTGAAAATTTGCAAATACATTTGTGATCAGGCAAGTGGGGTCTGTTGTAAATTTTCCACTGCCTTGGTGTTACTGTCTGAAGCAGTATTAATCCCAGTGGGAATATGATATCTATTAATATTAATCTCTATGTTTACTTCTGCAGATCATTTTCACATTCAATTATTATAATGACATTTTAAGTGGTTTTCAAACTAACAAGGATTATTAGCCCTTGAAAGGCTGTGATTTGAATTGTGTTTGATACAAAATCATGTCTTTAATTTAAAAGCCAATGAACATTATTGCCTTTATAAATATTTTTGGACATCTCGAGGTCATAAAAGGAAGTAAATGAATTCAAGGTCTTTTTCTCCTTAAAATGCAAATGTATTTTTGCATTCCCCATTTAATTTCAGCAGACTGCATTGGTTGACAACACAAGGCACGTCTACAGCTTCTGTCAAATGTTAATGTAATCTGTCAAATAGATGGAACTGCCTTTTATAGGTTTAACTGCTCTTTAACATTTACAGTAAAGAGGAATTTCATATTTATTAGTGTTTATATTTACTTACATATGTAATTTCAGACTGAAGACCATAGACCGAGGCAGGAAGAAAAGGTCAGTTGAATATAATAACTTTAGCTTTCTTGCCAACAAATTCTTTAATGTAATTTGCACACATACATTCCCTGGCCTTGTAATATTGGATAGTTGTTCTGCTTCAGGCATGTCACCTGATTTAATTCCATTCACTTGGAGCCTGGGCTCCATTTTCTTAACTAATTATCTTACCAATTTCAAATGCAATCACAATAAATTAGGATACTGTAACACGACAGTTTAATTCTAATGTAAGTTGCATGATAAATAAGATGAGACTTAATCTGTTCATTTTCCCCGGCATGTTAGATTAATTTGCTTATTCGGTTGTTTCCGCAGCATTTTAATAAGCCATTCTCAGTCCTGTTGAATAATGTTCAGACACACCCTTAATGGATCTTTTTGTCACAAAACTAAGTCGTTTTATTGGTGACCATAAGAAATTTCTGCGGTTGACAAATACATAGCACTGTGTTATTGAACATTGATTTATTTTATGAAAATGTATTACCCTGACAAAATCAATGTGAATAACTATAAGAAATCCTTGGGCATTTTATTTTCATGAAAAATCAGAGTGAAGGGCTAAAGGGCCAGAATATAATCACTATCAACAAAGAGCGATGAATCTTTCCAAAGTGGCTCTGACAGTTCCAATAAGACCTGCCAGAGATCAGCCATTTAACCTTTTGATATTTGCATATGCATTGTCAAGTGCAGAAGACTGGCTTGCCAAGTGATAAACAGCACACTGTCCCTGCACATGCATGAACTTCAACAGTAGAGTTCAGGTTCGCTGAGATTTCCAAGCATTAGACTAGTAAATCACCACTCAGATCCTCTGTCTGGTCCGACCTAGACTATCTGTCTAGATACCCCTTAAATGATGTTAATATTCCTGCATCTACCACATCCTCTGGTAGCTCATTCCAACTTCTAATTATTGTTTGTGTGATAAATAGAGGTCCTCTACCTTAAACCTACTCCCTCTAGTTTTAGACAACCGTAGGAACCAAGCACTGTCTATACCTTCTCTATTCCTCTCAAACTTTATATACCTTTAACAAGTAATTCCTCTGCCTCTTTCTTGTAGAATGATCTCAGGAGAATAGATGACCCAAGGAACTATCAGCCCATTACACTCCACTGTGTCCCGTGCAAGCTGCTCAAATGGCTTCTCCTGGCCCGGATCGATCCAATCGTCGACCCCCAACTACCTGCTGAACAAGCGGGATTTCGTTGTGGACACTGCACTACCCACCAAATAGTCAAGCAGACCAATAACATCGAAGATAGTTTCGAAAAGGGTCACATGGTGGGCGTCATACTGGTGGACCTCACCGCCGCCTACGATACAGTGTAACACCAGGGCCTGATCTTGAAGCTCATCCGCACCATTCCTGACCGTCATTTAGTGCAGTTCCTTGCCAACATCCTTGCCAACCTCAGTTTTGTACTCAAGAACAGTGACGGACAATCTAGCCGACTGCGATGCCTAAGAAACGGAGTCCCCCAAGGCTAAGTACTGGTCCCCATGCTCTTCAGTGCCTATATCAGTGATCTGCCACGCACAACCTCACACCAGTATGCAGATGATCTGGCCCTACTGCATTCGGACAGGAGTTGGTCAAACATATAGGATGTGCTCTCAGCGGATATGGAACTTGCCGCGGGCTACCTTAAGACCTGGAGACTAAAAATGAGTGTGGCAAAAACTACAATGGCTTTTCACCTGAACAACAAGGAAGCTCAACGGCAGCTAACCGTCACCCTCAATGGGTCACCCCTACCCTATAACCCACTTCCTCGGGGTGAAACTAGATCAGCAGCTGACATACAAGCAACATCTTGAAGCTCTCCGTGTTAAAGTCTCCGTGCAGAACAACCTCCTACGTTGCTTGGCTGGATCGTCATGGGGCGCCAGGACATCTACTCTCTGAACCAGTGCTCTTGCACTCGTGTACAGCGCAGCTGAGTACGCCGCCCCAGCATGGTGCCGCAGCGATCATACTAGCAAGCTAGATGCCATCCTCAACGACATCATGCTGATCATCGCCGGCTGCCTACGTCCTACTCCCACGGATATTCTGCCGGTGCTCCCAGGTATCACACCTGCCAAGCTTCGCAGAGAGTACCTCACCCTCAGGCTGTTATGCGCGACCCCATCAGACGCCAAACATCCTTTGCACCACCTTGCCCAGGACTCACAGCAACTGGGACGCTTTTCATCTCGTCGCCCCTTTTCCCATCCCGCAGTGACCCTCTGTGACTCCGGTTTCAACACACTAGGGGCATGGAGAACCAGCTGGGAACAGTCTTCGCGACCTCCTCAATTCAGTGTTGCACCGAACAAGACAGCCCTACCCGGCTTGAACCTGCCCCGCAAAGAGTGGGTCGCCCTGAACCGGATCCATACAGGGGTCGGCCGTTTGCCAACATGCCAACATGCATCGCTGGGGGCTGCGTTCATCAGCAGCCTGCATGTGTGGAGCAGACCAGCAAACAGAGCTGCACGTCATTTTCGGCTGCGCTGTCCTCTGCCCCCCTGGTGGAGAGGTAGACCTCACGGCCCTCGACAACAGCACATTGAACTGGCTACAACGCCTGGAGGGCTTTACACAACCTCTGCTGCCTCAAACGCAAGAAGGAGAATCGGAAGCTGTTTCCTTGCATTTCCCACAATTTAAAGGGAAAAAGTGCTGATTATAAAGCCTCATAGTGTGTCAGATTTTATGCCGCACAGGCATATTCCAAAATTTGCAGGGTGTGTTGTCACCATTAGGGAATGTTTTTTCCTCCTGCAGTTAACAGTTTGGCTTCTCAGTGGTGACACTGCTAGTAAGTTGGGGGATTGCTTCAGCCATAACTGACCACTCAGGGTTGCTTGGAAATGTCAAGGCAGGAGCCAAAGTCATGCCCATACACAGAGCCCTCTAAGACACTACATCCTATCTTGCCTTGCTAGAGTGATTTCCAAGCTCAGAAATCCAAAAACCGTCATCAGAGTTTTGTGACATCCTGTGGGACAAATTTCAGCCAATTTCCCGTGCCTGGACTTAATGGAGATCAAGGTGACAGTCTCTTGTCTGGATATTCCAACAGCACCAGATCTTCACTACATTTCTGAATCTGCCGCTCCACGCACTGGGATATCCACTCTCAAGTAAATAATTTAATCACTGTGAGCCTGTGGCTGCAATGGGGAGTATGCCTGTAAGGCCTGATCCTTCTCTGTTTCTGCACAGCAAAATGAGTTGAGTGAGTTCCTATTAGGAATCACACGGGTCATATATAACATTTCTTTCTGGGTGGAAAACATTTAACTATTGTATATTATACCTCTATGACAGATAGAGGGTGGGGAGATAATTGAAGGGGTTTAGAAACGTCAAACTAAAAACGTTAATGGATGAAAACGTTAAAAGTGGATTCCAAATGGCGCCAGAACATGGCAACATTTTGCAAGCAGCAGAATAGGAAAAGATCAAATATAGATCTTTGTGCATTGCATTTATGTGCCTGTAGGAATGCCACAAGTAGGAATTCCATTGTTCTGTTGTTGGTACATATGAAAATTAAATACTCTTGAAATGGAGCTGTTACCAGTCCAGTGCAGATCAGTAAGCACAAAAATGGTGGATGAAAAGGGCTCAGTGTGAGCTAGTGGTCTGTTAGTAAAGTTTTGGATGACATGTTTATAAAGAGAACAATAGAGGAAGCAACCATTAGTGCAGAGGTTGTCGAAATAGAGATGTGGGCCTCAGCATCACATTAACTGAGGCCAAAGAGGAATCATATGATTAAATGGAGCTGAGAATAGCTGGTCTAGGTGATGGCATGGGTATGAGGTATGTAGGTTAATACAACATGATATCAGGAATACAAACCCTGATCCAACTTTCGAAAATTACCAACGGAAGGGATGTAGTTGGAGGTGAGAGAATAGAGATAGTGGTGAAATGGATGACAATAGATTTAGCTTTGCTGATATGTAGGGGAAACGTCAGTACATGCAGTACATGCAGTATTGGATGTTTGACAAAGTGCCTGACAATTTGAATGAATGAATTATTACTTTATTGTCACATGTGAAATTCTTTGTTTTGCATGCCCAAGGTGTGCAAAGAGTCACCACATAAAGGGTGCTGAAGAAGCTAGAAGTATCCCTCGCCAGGTCCTCCTTTGCTCACCACCCCTCCATTCTCATGACGATACGCCCATGCCAAATCCTCCTAGGGATAATGAAGGGCTTGAGAGAAGTGCTGTTGAGGTAAAACTTGGAGACATCTCTGCAGTTAGCAGTGTGTTTTTGGATGATCAGATGATCAGGGTCAGTAGCAAGTGAAGGAGTGCAGGGATTGGCTGAGAGGTAAGCTCTTGTGAGTTTTTTTCAGTGTTTCTTTTCAGCAGTGGTTGGTTTAAAAACTGGGCGGAGCCAGCTTAGAGCACATACCTTCAAGGTCGGGAATGGAGCAGCAGGTTAAGGAGTGCGGGGATTGGCTGAGGTACTTAATTTGCAAATTGGTGAATTAGGGAAGTTCCTTGAGAGAAAAGTGTGAGTCTATGGCTCAAGAGTCTTCGGCGAGGAGGCTGAGGCAAGGAGGCTACGCTTGTTTGAAATTTGTGATTTTTGTCTACTGAAGAAATGGCAGGCATGTTGGTGTTGGCATGTTGGCATCTTCCCCTCAATTTGATTCATTATTTCCCGTGTTTTTTACTAAAATTATTCACCAATCTGAGATCTTTTTAAAATCTTATGAGCTGAAGCGAGCTGGATGACGTCACATTGCCTTTGCTCCTCGCAGCCAGCTGCACAGTTTCAACGCACAACCACGAGCTGTGAGTTACGTGGCCCAGCCGCCCTCCCCCCCCCCCAGGCTCTGGATTGAAGCAGCTAAAGACATTCTCAAGTCATGCTGCGCGCTCTGCTGGGCTCCTTGAAGTTCTACAACATGGCGGCGACGGTCGTTATTGCAGTGCGGCCATGGGGAAGAATGGTGGAAAAGTAGCCAAGGTGACCATCACAGGGGATGACCTCTCCGTCTCCCCCACCCGATCGTCTGTCATGCTGGTGGGTGGGCTTCCTCTCGCAGAAGCCACGATCCGCCGGCCATCCGTTGCTTTTGACAGTCATCAGATCGCTCCAGGCCTCGCTCGGGTCCGGTGCGTGATGGGCACGCTGCCCCCCCTCTCCCCCTCCTCCTCGCTCTCCCCCTCCTCTCTCACTCTCTCTTCCCCTCTCTACCCCTCCTCTTTCTCTCCCCCATCCTATCTCTCTCTCTCCCCCTTCCTCTCCCCCACCTCCCCTCCACCCCTCCCCCACCCTCCCTCTCCTCACCCCCTCCCACCCTGCACCCCCTCCACCTCCCCAGGGAACTGAATATTCAGGTGTATAGGTCTTATCGAAAAGACAGACAGGTGGGCAGAGGCGATGGTGTAGTTCTGTTGGCGAGGAATGAAATTCAGTCCCTTTTCAAGGGGTGACATGGAATCAGGAGATGTAGAGTCAGTATGGATAGAACCGAGGAATTGTAATGGTAAACATATCCTAATGGGAGTTACCTACAGGCCCCCAAACAGTAGCCTGGATAAAGGGTGTAAGTTGAATCAAGTTAAAATTGGCATGTAGCAATGGTTATGCTATGGTGGTTATGGGAGATTTCAGCATTCGTGTAGAATGGGAAAATTAGGTTGCTACTGGACCCCAAGAAAGGGAGTTTGTGGTGTGCCTCCGAGATGGATTCTTAGAGCAGCTTGTACTGGGCCTACCCAGTAAACTATTCTGGGTTTAGTGTTGTGTAATGAACCGGATTTGATAAGGGAACTCAAGGTAAAGGAGCCATTAGAAGATAGTGACCATGATATGATGTTTGAATCTACAATTAAGAGGGAGAGGGGAAAATTGGAAGTGTCAGTATTGCAGTTGAACAAAGGGGACTATGGAGCCATGAGGCAGGAACTGGTCAAAGTTGACTGGAAAGAGATCCTAGCACAACAATGGCAGGCATTTCTGTGAACAATACAGAAGGTGCAGGATCAGTTCATTCTAAAGAAGAAGAAAGATATTAAGGGGAGTAAGGGGTGACCATGGCTGACAAGGGAAGCCAAGAACAGTGTAAAAATAAAAGAGAAGAAGTATAACATAGCAAAGATGAGCGGGAAGCCAGAGGATTGGGAAACTTTTAAAGAGCAACAGAAGATAACTAAAAAGGCAATATGGGGAGAAAAGATGAGGTGCGAAGGTAAGTTAGCCAAGAATATAAATGGGGATAGTAAAAGCTTCTTTAGGTATATGAAGAAGAAAAATTGTTAAGACAAATGTGGGTCCCTTGAAGATGGAAACAGGTGAATTTATTATGGGAAACAAGTAAATGGCAGACGAGTTGAATAGGTACTTTGGATCTGTCTTCACTAAGGAAGGCACAAATGATCTCCCAGATGTACTAGTGGCCAGACATGTCACCTAGGGTGACGGAAGAACTGAGGGAAATTCATATTGGGCAGGAAATGGTGTTGGGTATTCTGATGGGACAGAAGATTTATAAATCCACTGGGCCTGATGGTCTGCATCCCAGGGTACTTAAGAAAGTGGCTCTAGAAAATATGGGCACATTTGAGATAGCCGCACATTTGGATAGCAGTAACAGGATCGGTCCAAGTCAGCATGGATTTATGAAGGGGAAATCATGCTTCACTAATCTTCTGGAGTTTATTGAGGATGTAACTAGGAAAATGGACAAGGGAGAGCCAGTGGATGTAGTGTACCTGGACTTTCAGAAAGCATTTGATAAGGTCCCACAGAGGAGATTAGTGGGCAAAATTACAGCACATGGTATTGGGGGTAGGGTACTGACATGGTTAGAAAATTGGTTGGCAGACAGGAAATAAAGAGTAGGGATTAACGGGTCCCTTTCAGAATGGCAGACGGGGACCATTGGGGTACCGCAGGGCTCGGTGCTGGGACCGCAGCTATTTACAATACACATTGATTATTTAGATGAAGAGATTCAAAGTAACATTAGCAAATTTGCAGATGACACAAAGCTATGTGGCAATGTGAACTGTGAGGAGGATGCTATGAGGATGCAGGGTGACTTGGAAAGGTTGGGTGAGTGGGCAGATGCATGGCAGATGCACTTTAATGTCGATAAATGTGAGGTTATCCACTTTGGTGGCAAAACAGGAGGCAGATTATTAATATCTGAATGGTGTCAAATTGGGACAGGGAGAAGTACAACAAGATCTGGGGATCTGGACACGCTAGAGACAAGAAACATGTTCCCAATGTTTGGGGAGTCCAGAACCAGGGGCCACAGTTTAAGAATAAGGCATGGGTCATTTATAACGTAGATTAGGAACCACTTTTTCATCCTGAGAGTTGTGAATCTGTGGAATTCTCTGCCTCAGAAGGCAGTGGAGGCCAATACTTTGGACGCTTTCAAGAGAGAGTTAGATTGAGCTCTTAAAGATAGCGGAGTCAGGGGATATGGCGAGAAGGCAGGAACGGGGTACTGATTGTGGATTATCAGCCTTGATCATATTGAATGGCAGTGCTGGCTTGAAGGGCTGAATGGCCTACTCCTGCACCTATTGTCTATTGACATCACCAAAGGGTGCCTGGTGGATGAGGGATAAGAAGAGCTCAAGGACAGGCGTCGCTCGGTGCCGCAAAGGTGCAGGCTCAGGAAGGGGAGTCATTGCTGCTGATTTTCTGCTGACTGTGGAACGGATAAAAATAGTAAGATTAAACGAGAACTTACCAGTTTGAAGTTTGATCTTTATTTTATGAGGAGTTACGATGAGGGATTAGGTGAAGAAGCATGCGCGTCATACTTCAAAGCAGCGGCGTGAAATCACAGTAACTACAGTTGAAGTGATATTGTATTGACTCAGAAGACTAGAACTACCAGATGATCTTTGCGATTATGAGGGACGGGAGCGGAGGGCACGCAATCCCTCATCGTAACTCCTCATAAAATAAAGATCAAATTTCAAACTGGTAAGTTCTCGTTTAATCTTACTATTATTAGTGACTACGTGAAGATTTCAAGGCTCTGTGAATTCATTCCGTAGATCCAGTTCCATACGACACACTGCTTCAGTTGACACAGGATTGAACAAATAATGTATTGAACATTGCTTAAATTAACCAATGAATATTTTAATAATAAACAAAACAGTAATAACCCCTATATCCCAGGGGGAAATTACAAACAAAAATTAAACAGAACCCAAAACATCATGCCCAAAACCTTGCACTGCCAGGACAGGTTTGTCATAGAACTTTGAAAACGTTGATTCACTAGACCATCCTGCGGCCCCGAGAATTTGATCTAGAGGCATGTCCTGTGCCTTCACTGCGGATGTTGACGCCGCCCTGGTGGAGTGAGATTTAAACACATGAGTGTCTACTCCAGCACAATCCAAAACCTGTTTCAACCACCTAGAAATAGTTTGTACTGACACCTTTTTATGAGTTTTTTTTTATGGCTGATGAACATCGCTGTTTCAGAGCCTCTGAGACTCTTGGTTACCTCGATATATTGACTTGGGTGCATAACTACACACAGCCTTAGGTCAATGGGGTATGTTTTAAAGCTTATTTTGGTTCCAGCCATCCCTGGCCTGCTTTGTTTGATTAAATCATATACATAAAACATAATATTATCTCAGAAGAATGCATGCTATCCAGCCGTAGCTTTTGCAATGTCTGAACCCGTTCCGCTGATATTAGCGCCATGAGCATAACCACTTTAAGTGTTAACTTCTGAAAAGATAGAGATGTGATTGGAGCCCATTGCCGAAGCAGTGTGAGAAATATGCTCACATCCCAGATTTCTGTATATCTAGGCTTAGGAGAGTTTTTGTTAAAAATACCTCTCATGAATCGGGACACTAGCGGATGAGACCCGATAGATTGTTGTCCCGATAATTGCCCTAAATAGGAGGACAAAGCACTCCGAGCACTATTAATGGCACTATAACTCAATTGTTAATCAAAATGCAATGTAGCAAGGAACTCCAATACATCCGGTATGCTTGCAGTATGATAAGATATATCTGACTGTAAAGAAAACATCTCCCATTTCTTAATATGAGATACATATTTTATTTTAGTGCTATCTCTCCAGGCTGCAGTAATCACATCCACAGTCCTACTCGACAGTCTGAGCCCTTGGAACGGTCTGGTCAGAATCTGCAGATTAACAGATTAATACGATCATGTAAAGGATGACTTTCTCCTGTTACCGGATGAACCAACAAGTTGCTGCATTTGGGGACAGTCATGAATGGCTTTGTCAACCGTCTCAGGACCAATGGGAACCATGGCTGTGTAGGCCAGTCAGGAACCATCAAAATGCCTGAGGTAGAGTCCTGCTCTATTTTGGTGAGACATTGACTGATGAGGCAGAATGGGGGAAAAGCGTAAAAGAATGTACGTCCCCAATGTAGCGAGAATGCTTTTAGGCCGTAGAATGCACCCAGCAATTCTAAGTAATATATCCCATGCCTCTGCAGGATTAATTCCTCTTGCACACTCCATCTGCCACCACAGCTAGACTCAGTAACAGTGGCTCCCCATCCCAAAGCACTGACATCTGTTTGTAAAATAACTGAAGGTCGTTGAGTCAAAATATTTTTAGTACTTTGTGAGACATTAATTATCCACCATTACAACTCGGTGGTAGCTTTGGCTGGCAACTGCATTGGTCTGTCGAAATGACCTGCATGTCCTTTAAGTGCTTGTTCTCTAGCTCATTGTAAACTTTGATAGTGCAGAGGTCCGAACTGCACTCCAGGGAAAGCCGCCACTAATTTACCAATGACACTGGCTACTTGCCGGATCGAGGGTTGTTGTTCCTCTACCAGATTGCTACAGGCCTCCATGATTTCAACAGCTTTGGCCATAGGCAAAGTCACTGACATATCAATTGAATAAATGATGAACCCCAAGTAGTCAATTATTCGGGATGGTACTACCTTGGATTTAGTTGGATGGATGAGGAAACCTAACCTCTCAAACAGGTGCTTGGTCACTGAAACGGACTCTTCAGCTGCCTCCTGAGTGTTGCTTACAATTAAAATATCATTTAAGCCATCACAATGTGATTCTGGGCGTGGAGTAGCGCCAGAACTGGTTTCAACAACTTTGTAAATAACCTAGGAACTGAGGTTAACCCATTGTGCAATGCTTTAAATTGCTGCAGCTGTTCCATCCAACTAAATTTAAAGTATCTATGATACTGATGATGAATCGGTACTGAATAATATGCATCTTTCAGATCTATGGTTGCCATATAACAAACTTTTGAAATCAGCTGCTTAGCAGTACTGAAAGTATCCATTTTAAAATGTCTATACTGCACATAAGAATTTAGTCGGGTTAGGTCCAGAATTACTCGACACCCACCATTCTTTTTCTGCCTGGGGAATATATTGGGCACAAATTGTTGAGGATGATATGCTGTCCTTTCAATGACCCCTTTTTGGAATAAAACCCCAATTTCATCATTCACCTGTAGAGTTTATGGTCCTGAAAAACCCATTACCCGACTAGGCGTATTTTGTGCGGGTGGATGTATTCCTGACATAAACTCAATTCAAGACACCTGGATATTGTCCAGTATAAATAGATCTGATGTTATGTTGAACCATTCATCATAACACAATTGCGGCTTACCCCCAGGCTGCTCCCCAGAGGATATATCCTGGATTGAACCAGTTACTCGTACCTCCATGGTTGATCTTGGATTTCTCAACCTCCTGGCCATGTTGGGGGTGTGCAGAGGTGCTTGCGAAAGGCTGTAGCTGGAAACCCTCTGCTTGGTCCTTGACCTGCTCCAGCCTCTGTTGCTCGCTTGAAGTGAAAAGGCTTGCGAGGCGGTATCCTGGCCGAGGGTGTGTAGGTTTTAATGAGGCCGATGGTTTTTGACTCTTCCTCAAGATCTTTAACCTGCTTCGCCAGGTCTTCACCAATAGAAAGTTGGGCGCCTGGACATTCGAGGACTTGCATAGAGCCGCAAAGCGTGGATTGAGTGTTGGCTTTATGGCGATCTTCCGGATGCAGTTGAGCTCAAAATAAGCATTGCACAGCAGGACCAACATTTCCTGCTGTGTACATGACATCGGTGCTCCTTGGACCATTCGCCCAAACACTGTTATCCCTGCCCCCACCAATTTGAGGACTTTCTGGAATCACAGCTCTTGCCCCCTCATGGATGTGCTCATTTGCTCCCAGATGGCTGAGTTCACGGTGGGCACCTTGAGCAACACACAGTTTACAGGTGTCTGGTAACGAAGCGGTCTCCTCCATAATGGAGTCCTGGAGCTGGTGAGAGGCCATATAATTAATGTTGCTGGTCAGATAATCCTCCATGGCTTCACCAGTCCCCTGCGGTATGGCAACATTTCTGGCCACATCCGGGACACCTGGAGCATGGCTCGTGTGCTTTGGTGTATGCACAAGAGCAGTGATACCAACTTCAGGGTCAGATTCCTCCTGCCCTGGCTCACCCGAGCCTTGCTCTAGGGAGGTATCACCCAGCCCTAAACAAAGTGCTGGTGATGGGGATTCCCACTGGAACTCGTAAGCGTGCTGATAGTCCTCCTCGCCATACGGGCCCCTGGGGGTATGTGACCCCAACTGGAACATTCGCTCAATCAATTGTTCCATCTTTTCAAGATGTCCCCAGACCTTCTTGTTTGAAGGACGAGAGTCTTCCTGGTCAGACACATCTGAGTCAATAGGCCTGACCGATTTTCTTTTGGCCTTACTCCCGACAGGAGTGGCCACAGCGCCCTGAGGCACCAGAGTTGATGGAATCAGCCGAGCTGCCAGCGGTTCTGTAGTCGGCATCCTTGGAACCGGTGTTACTGAAGCCGGTGTTTCCCTAGCCGACCTACGCTCACTAACCGCGGTCCCGCGGGTAAGTATTTTGCTCCGAACGGCAGCAGCCTTTTTTGTTATTTTCTCCATTCTGAATTTTCTCCCGCTGGCTCCTGAAACCGACCTAACGGAGTTTAAATAACTGCAGAAAGTTGTTTAAAACCACTTACCCGCTTGTTTGTTACTTACCGCTGGTGGAGCTGCGCTCTCCAGCCCATCGGTGCGCCATGCGTCGGATGTAATGATGCAAATGCGCCTGGCATTCTTCACATAGCCTTCACTCACGTGACCTTCGAAGTAAAATTGACCCAGGTGATTACTGTCTCACTTGGATGGACGATGGTGGAAAGATGTCAGAAGAAGATGTTTTAATCAACAGCATTGGTTGCATGCAACTGGAGAAGGATGAATATATGAAGGTGCAACCAAGTAGCACCTGACTGACCAATTGAGAAGGTAATCAGCAAAATGTTGAATTACTCTAGTTAACTGTAAAAAATATAAAATAAATAATTCCAGCTAGAGAATGAAAAGTTCAATTCATATTCATATTGACTCATACAGCATGGAAACAGGCCTTTAGGCCCAACTTGACCAATCAGCCAAGGTACAGTTTTAATTCAGAAAGCCAGAGTTTCAATTAAACAGTAAATGAGATCAAATGATATGCTGCACTCTCCAACAGAAACAGTTATGCTAATTTGTTCAGCAGTGTATTTCAACAGCAGAATTTCTTGATTTGTGGCTTTGTTCGGTGCAGATCAGAGGACTGAGAAAATAAATATATCTCACAGGAAGTTAATTGATTTATTTTTTATGATTTTTTTTTTCTGGACTTCTGAATATAGTGTGTGACTAAATATTATGAATATGTCTTGCTATCACTTGACAAAATATTGAACAGTAGGGACTGAAAATTTTGAATGACGAAATATCAGCAGTTACCTGTGAATTTGAAATATATCATGGATCATTTGAAAATGTCCCACAGCACCTCTTCCCCATCCTAGATCACCCCCACTTCTTCTTCTCTGCTTTGGATGGCTTCCTCAATAATGTTCTGTGGAATAGGCCATTCATACAAGAAATAAATAAATTATGGTGTATATATTTTAGTAACTGAAACTCAACAGTTATTTAAAATTTGATATTACATTATTTGGAGAAGGGAAAGTCCTCAATTATTTTAGACAAGTTTTAATTGTGACATTATTTGAGCCAGGATTATGGCATGCCTATGGTATTATTTATTTAAATAGTTCTTGATTATTTTCAAATGTGAATGCCTGCTTTGTCCTGGGTACAACTGAAGGCTGAGACAAAAGGAGAGGGTATGCAAAACAACTATCACATTAATCCCAGTTACTGCGCCTCAACAGGTTTTGATTTGCAAAAGTATCCTAGGGTTAAAAATAAGTTGCATTTCAACTTTCCCCTTATGGAAGATGGTTTGTGTATTGTTTACGTGATTGGGGGTGTAACTGCATCCTAAAATATATTGTTGCCTTTGAAATATCTGTTGTAGACAGTGCTCGTCCACCCTACCTCTTCTAATAACTCCTTTAATCCTGGTGAAATCCTCGAGATTCTTTTTGGCACCCTCTCTACTGAATCATATAGTCCATATAGTCTGGCAACCATAACTGTACACAGTATTCCAGGTGCAGTCCCACCTACAGTTTATACAGCTGTCACAAATTTTGTTCTCAATGCCCTGTCAGATAAAGGCAAATGTATCTTAAGCTTTCTTCATCACCTTGTTTACACATATCACAGCTTTCGGGGAACAGTATACAGGTCTCTTAATTCTTCAGGTGGGAGTCCCAAGTGTTTGCAATCTTTATTCAGTACTTGGACTTGCACTAGCATGGTCTGCATTACTTGGTATTACTGATAAATTATAGTTTATTTATTGCTGCCGTGTTATGTTTAATAGGCCTGTAAAGTTACAAGCAAGAATTTAATTGCTCTAGTCCCAGTGCATATGAAAATCAAATCCTTGACTCTCCTCTTTACTGCTGTCTGGTTGAGTATTATTTTACTTTTTGTGTTAGTGCCAGGTTCTATTATAAGGATAAACTAGTCACTGACACCCGCAGGCCCCGTACACACTTTAGTATATTGTTCTGTGAAGGGTCTGAAGAAGGGTCTCTGCTCAAAAAGTCCCCCATTCTTTCTCTGGAAATACTGCCTGTCCCGCTGAGTTACTCCAGCCTTTTGTTTCTGTCTTTGTTGTCTTATAAAGTCAACAAGATTTCCAACCCTGGCTTCCCTTAATTTCATTTTGTGTAAATCAATCCAGATGAATTATCTGAAGAAGTGGATGTATCACAGCACCCATAATTGATGAGGATTCATTATAGCAACAAAAATAGCATAACATTTAATCTTAATTAAAAACGTTGCAGTCGCGCTCCCACTTGCCGGCCTGCGCAGTTGGGGAGGGTTGCCGTGACTCTCATCACAACGGGGATCTCTGGCGTCACAACAGGAACCCGTCAGCCGCGCCTTCACAATTGGGGGCTATGGGTCAGTGGTGGAATATTGCCTTGCGGGCGGGCCCAACAGTTCCGCACCTGGTCTAGTGTACTATATATTTTTAGAGGCATCCTACAATGTATAAAGATGTTCCAAGGAAGTTTGGCATGCTGCCTGTAAGCTTTGATTCCATGAGGATGACGATATCAGGGTGTTGCTTGACCAGTCCATGAGATAGCTCCCCCAATTTGGACACCAAGTCTCAAATATATGAGTGGAGGAGGACTTGCAAGGTCGACTGAGCTAAGTGCCGTATTCATGTGTGCCCAGGTTGATTCCAGGTGGTCAATTCTGTTTCATTCTTATTCTGTTTTAACAGTACATTTAATATAAAGCTAAAAGTGTGCTGGTATAGTTCAGATATCAGCCAAGAATCTAGCGTCAAAATAGTAACTAGTAACCAATCTCCAGGCATAAGTGAACCATGCAGTTTTTAATTCCTCTTGTTTCACTGTTTCAATTAAAAAGATTAACTGAGAAATTATTTTACTTTAAATTCCATATTATTTTCATTAACTGAATTTAAAAAATTCAACTGCTGTGGTGGGATTTAAGCACATATTTCTGGATTCTTAATTTGGGTCAATGAGATACTAGCTGAATAATTAAATCACTGAGACGCTGTACCAACATTTGAGAATGTGGGAGACTTATTATTAACACATTATTAATTGCTGCTGACATAAGCTCTATCTACAGAACAACTGGGTGATTCTCCGGTGAGACTTGGTGAAAGGCCAGTCCACTTAGGCTTTATCTAAAGATATACTCAAAGCACACGAGTAACTCAGTGGGTCAGGCAGCACCTCTGGAGAACACAGATAGGTGACATTTCGGGTCAGGACCCTTCTTCAGACTGAAAGTAGGAGGTGGGGTGAAGAGCTGGAGGTGAGAAAAGACCAGGAACAATCAGGGCCGGTAACAAATGACCTCTGGTAGGGTGGTGCCCTCGTAGTCCTGACCCATTAAGTTACTCCAGCACTTTGTGTCTGTCTTTGATATAAACCAACATCTGCATTTTTTAATTTCAACAATTACAGTATGCTTTATCTAAGCCAGGCTTCATCTCTGCTAAACAAATGGATCCATTCCAGCAATTCCTAAATATGCATCGAATCAATTAAACATAACTCTTTCCTACAATTATACAGTCATGATGAGGCCGTAAAGATAGTACTGCTATAACACAGTTGATTTGTTCGGAAAAAAATCTTGCATTATAGAACACTTTATGCTTAAAAACAATTGTGTCAATGGTAGAAGAGGGATGAGGGCTAGAGAGTTTCAACTCACAATAACAGTTATTTTTCCATAACTGTAAAACTCTAAGACATAGGAGCAAAATTAAGCATTCAACCCATTGAGATTACTCAATTTTTATTAAGAGGTATCTATTTTTACCTCTCAACTCCATTCTCCTACCTTCTTCAGTTATTTTTCCTGTTGGAATTTCAAAAATAAAGGTCTTTTTAATAGGTATAACCTTTTTGTTGTTATTGCAAGTTAAACACAGTAAAGGTTGTGTACAACAATGTTTAATAGAGTATCATTGCACAAGGGCAAATTACTGTGCAGGAGAAAGAAGCGACAGTCAGATGTGTGGCACCAGATCTGGCTCTGAGGCAAACCATGGTAGGGTGAAGTCAGACAGGGCTATAGTGACAGGAGACTCTATATGTTAAGGGGATAAACAGGAGATTATGTGGCTGCAAAAGCTGGACTCCATGTGGGTGTTGTGCATTCCTTGTGTCATGGCCTAGAATGTCTCTGAGCAGATACAGAACATTCTCATGACGCAGGGTAAGCAGCCAAATTCTATTCTCCAGCTAAATGAGCAGCACACCAGGCAGCAAATGAATTAAGTTTTGTTTAATTAATATTGATCATACGCACCAGTACCTTGGACATGCGCGATACATGAAATGCACCAATATTTTCCAAGAAACAACCATTCTTTGATTTACTTTGTCATTCTTACTATATACATTTCCTGTGGCTTCTATCCATCCATTGCCAGTTTATTGTTATCCACATCTCATGCATTTTATCTAATCAGTGTTTACTTCGTGGGTAGGATCCAGCTCAGACTGCAAGGCATTTGTTTTCTGATGTATGTCACTAATTGAAAATGCTCGTGGAGGGTGGAAGGAAACGATTGTGCATTATTCTTCCTGTACCTGCAATGAAAACTTCAAAAATCCCAAACCCATCAAAGTGTAAGAAAATATAAATACAAGATGAAGGCAGAAGAAAGCCAATACTATACTCCGGCATGAGATATTTTGATGAATAAATAACACATTCAATTAAACATCTACTTTGCTAATGTTCAACTTAAACATTGTATGTTCTTCTCTACATCTGCCGGTCTATATTCAACCAAACTTTGAACCTTTTATATGTATCACGTGTCACAGTCCTGAATCAGTTGTGAGTTGTCAACCATTTGTTTCATTTTGAAAATTTCTACCATTTTTGGTTGCTAGTGAGGAGAGACATCGAAGCATTAGACAAAATTGGGCATGAGGCATGTCTCTTAAGGACACAGACCTCATTTGACGGTAGACGATCTACAGCATTTAAGGCATGGAAGGAAGCTGTTGTAATTGAAGCCGCTGTACATAATCTTCATGCAAATGCAGTAAATAGCGTTTCACAGTTTGCGATACCACAATGCAAGGATTCAGTGGGTTTTGTCCTTGAGTAAACATAGGTATAAAACTACAGTAGTCTTTAACAGTGCACAGTTGAGGTATGGTAGTACTGACTTCGGTCTCTTGCGGAACAATATCTTCTTGTTTATGTTTCTGCCTGAGAGTTGTGAATTAACATGGATAAACAGTCTTCGGATGTGACATCCAAAAAAGTAAATATAGGTATGTGTTTTCTTTGATAGTCTTGGGGGAAAGCAAACGTCATCCCTTTTGCAGCTTTGTTGTTGGTGTTGGTTATATTTTAAGACTAAATGCGATGGTCCTAATTCTCATCCAGATAATCACTTGAAATAAATTAGACTATCTAACAGCGTTTCAGCTGCTGGATATGGGTGTATTGAACAGAAGTTGAGTTTGCGCATCCCAATCCTGTTGGTTCTGTGAAGCACCAGGTGAACATACAGTATTGCAGTGAGATGTACCCTAGCAGCCAGTTCTTTGATTCATGTGAAATAGCGACAGCTCGTAGAGTCAATGTAACAATATGAAGTGCACTTCAATTCTCCATAAGACCTAAAGAAAACAGGACACAAAGAGTGATTGTACAACAATGGAGTGCATGCAATAGAAATCTCTGTTGGACAATGAAATACTCAACTAGTAGCCATAGCTAATAATAAGTCAAATAAAACAAATGGTCCAACTGCCATCTGAAGAGAAAGAGAAAGAATGAAATATTATTTTGCCTGTGACCTTTTGCCAGATGAAGAGTGAAATGTTGCTGTTCATTTCCCTGCGTCAGATTTGTAGATTTTCTATTTGGTTTATAGGGTACTTCCAGGAGAGACCTAGTTATATATCTTGTTTGAAGATATTCCTCATTGCAGGTTCTAACACAAGAGGAAAAGTATAGTGCATGAATACATTGAAAAAAAATCCTTGGGTAAAAAGACGCAATACACATGTTCCATCTCAGAACTCATGAAAGAGAATGATTCACACTCGCTTCAGGATGTTAGTCTTTGCTGGGATCACCATGAGACCATTAGGCGAACTTACCCAGGAAGGTAGGTTTTGCATGTTTGGTAACCAAAATCTTTCCCATCGCATTCTTCAAGTCCCCGCTGCAAATATCCATCTCCACAAACGGCTTGCTTACAATCTGCAACAATACAGCAATGGAGTAAATGAATGATCAGAATATTATACATTGAAATAAATATATTTGTAGTGAATTACATCTAAAAGTATTGTGTCATGCAAGGTGTCATGCACAATATGATCTAACGTTATAAAACAATTATCACAAGGGAAGACCAGGAATTGTATGCTCCATAAGCTCTGCAAAATTCCCTTAGTGTTGTCGACATGCCAACACAAAGTGGTGTCCACAACTGTCTGAGAATGGCCAATGAAGTCTGGCACAGCGAACCCACCAATTTGCTGGACAGGACCGACAAAGCAAAATATTTATAACCATTCTTTCTTTGACTGCCCCCAACCTCTGTCAAGCCACTTCGTTCCCCACAGATTGCAAACTGAAATCTCACTGCCGCTATTCTCCACCAATCTTTAGTTTGATACACTTTGTACTCTTTCTCCACTGATCTCAAGGCCAACCCTTTCCACCAACTGTCAATTTCTAAACAGATCTGCTCCAAACTCACACGGCAATCCCTGTGCCAAAGTGTCCATCTTCTACCCATTTCATGCCTGACCCTCTCCAACCATTGGCCTCCACCCCCAGACAATACTTCTGTTTTAGGCTGACCATCTCTACCTCCCACCAATCCTCACAGATTCCCCCCAAGCCCCAAACTCCCTTGATTGCTAACCTACTCCAGTGACCATTCCACATAAGCCATCTTGCCTGACCCTGCTCCCTGCTTCAGATTGCAAGTATCAAAAAACCTGCTGATTGATAACCTGATCTACCCCTCCACTCTGATTTTTAACTTGCCCTCGTTACCTACAGTAGCCAATATAAGCTCCCTCACCCAAACTACCTCTTGAGATTCCTATGTTCCATAGCTGATTCCTGATCCTCCCCGAACCCGAGCCATGACACTCGTCCATCCATTTCCCCAGATGGAGACCTGGACCTGCACCAGTTTGCCATTATTCATTCTACCATGAAACTAGTACTTTGAGCACAAAACGTGGGAAAGGGCTATTTTGAGACACTCAACACCTTGTACTTTTGTGGTCCAGGACCTTGTTCTTAGCCCTTGAGCAAGATTACCACTCACCATTCACTGGTAAATTAATATATCTTTCCAGCTGCCAATAGCTTCCTAGCATTATTTCTTATTAATTCATATGATCATCCCACATCTCCCCTGTCAGGTTCTCTCTAAACCCATGTTATTGGCTTGTGTGGAGCCCAGAAACAGATGGTGAATTGATTTTTACGTTTGAATATCTTTGGACCTACTTTCCCACACATCCTTCTGGGAAATAAATAACAGTGAGCTGGGATGAAAATGCATCATTGCATTGCCCTAGGATTTCTGAGTTTTACTGACAAGGGACAGAATCAAACCAATTAATTCAAATATGATAAGGCTTTGCTCAGCTGCCTCTATATTTTATCCGTGTACAGCTTGCTAACTGTGCAATGCCATGAGGTCTGGTGCAGTGTTGTAATAGTTCTTCAACCATATTTGCCCCACTTTGACAGAAGTCATTAGGACAAGTTGAAAATTATACCTCGACCTCCTCTTCAATTTTTAGATCACTCTCACCTCAATTACCATATTAAATTAGAAGGGTCTCGTCACCTTCTCCTTTTCACCAGAAATGCTGTCTGACCCGCTGAGTTACTCCAACTTTTTGTGTCTTTCATAATATTAGGAACTATTGGATACAGACTCATGGATTACATTCACATGAAGGATCCAGTCTGCTGACTTTCCTGCCTGACAGATCTCCATTGCCAAGCCTTGGCAGACAGGTCTGCATCAAGATGGCCCCTGAGCCACTTAAATGGACCCAGATAGGAGATCCAGGCAATCCCAGGACTAGACAGGATTGGCCATCTTAGGGTTGTTGATCATACCTTGTGGCTGCACCAGTAGTTCAGGAAAATCATCCTTATCCAGCTTGGGTTTTCCATTGCTGAATACAGTATTAAAATCAAATAATGCACGCGTTTTTATTTCAAATTAATGTTTAACGGAACGGGCGTTTTTACATACATATACAGCTATCAGTGACTATCTTGTTGCCATCATCACATTCTTCTCCATTTTCCACTTGAACTATTCCATCTCCACAGAGTCCGACTGGATGTTGAGGCATTCGTTGGATCGGGGTCATCTATATGGAAGTAAAATACACAAGTTAAGATTGGTATGTGCTGTATTATTGTCACTATTCTTATTTTCTGTAGTGGTTTGGCTTTCTTGTTTTTTCTTGTTTGGTTGGCTCCAGAATGGAGTGAGGGCAACATGTCCTGCATTACAGCTGATAGAACCTCACTTGAGACACTCACAGCAAATCTTTAAAATATATATATATATATATATATATATATATATATATATATATATATATATATATAAACAAAGATGGGTATTGAAGCAATGATGAACACTAGGACAAGCAATCAAAATTCTTAATGAGCAAGTTCGGTATTTCAACCACGCATGCTCAGGTCGTAGGTTATTCGCGATAAACATTCTCGCCATCTGAGCTGCTGCATGTATACAGACCTGCGTTGCATCCGTATTTTCCAGTTTTGCTTCTTCGAGGTCGGAAAATATTGCTTTCAAAACTATTAACTAGGTGTATTTATGGTTTATTTGAACAAAACTACGATGATTTTGTTGGGTTTTTTGCTTTATGCTTCGGTGTTTTATTGCTTTATGCTTTGGAGTGTATAACTGCTATACCAATGTCTCAAACTAACTGTATAGCAATATCATGTCTACTGAACATAGCAGTTAGTTTGAGACACTGGTATAACGGTTATACGCTCATTGCAGTTATTGGTGTGCCTGGTAAGAACTTCGGCAAACAAATGTTTACAGTTTTATGTGATATATTTGGATTTGTTCACTCCTTGCGGTATAGTAATGTAAATTTATCAATGGCAGTATGTAGGATATTGGCAGTAAGTGCAGTGATCATTCAGGTTGCTTTGTGTTTTATTTTTTTTAACTGAGCTGAAAATAAACAAACTGTTGAAGCATACTCTCACTCTTGCCACTGCTGTTGCAGTGTCAACCCTTGTTGCATGCCGCTGGAAATTAAATCTTGCCCTGCAATTCTCCACTCTCTCTCTCACACACCTCATGAAAAGCTACGTGGAAATCGCCCTTTCTTTCATTAATCCTGCCCACAGTCTCTGATGGTGCCGGTTTCACAGACTTAACTGTAGCCGGCTGAGTTTAACCAGGGCTCTGGGAACTCGGCATCTGATGGGGATGAGGAGGGTTCCAGAGGGAAGGCAGGGAGAACTTAAAATCCGGCAGCAGAGTGGCTCTGTTAATGGATTCATTCCACAGTGAGTTCAGTTCGGAAAGAACACATGGCAGTAGATCTGCGGCCACTGGTTCAGGAGATCGATCCAATTATTGACCAACAGGCGGTGGAATCTGTCTGTGACAGACTCCACAGTGAGATGTGTCCACAGGAGCGAGTGTTCACTCTGATCAATAACTCAGGCACAGTGAACTTCACAATGTAAAACCATCTCAGTCAAAACCATCCCGGACAGCTGTCTTGCCCGAGCACTGGGACAACTCTGGGCAAGGTCCTACTGAAGGCAAGAACAACATTCTTGCAACAAGAACAACATAAGCCTGCAGGCTGGATGATTCGGGTTACAGGCCGGATCTGGCCCATGGGTCGTAGGTTGCCGACCCATTGCTTTAACGATACATTCACACCGACTGTAGGTAAAGCATCAGCCCACATCACGCTGATACAGTCGCTGCCTGCCTCAGATTAAATATATTTTTACACATAAATTCTGAATAAAGATGAGAAAATGTTTCAGACACAATTAATATTTTCTTATTCCAGTAGAACACATTAAGGATTAAATGAAAATAATAAATTGTTTAACTTTTTGAATATATCAGAATTTCAGATTAATGAACTGAACTGGAACTGGTGTAAGTAGAGTGTGAACAGCAGAACAAGAAAGGAAGCTATTGAGTTGACAGAATTCTAGATTAATTCATTGGTAGAATAGTTAACAATTTATCCACAGTTTATACAGCGCTGTGTTCACTTTTTTTTCCTGAATTACCTTTCACAAATCCCATGATTCCTTGCATTTATCGGAATACTAAACTCGCTTATTAAAGAGATGAATTTTCAGCATCTTAAAGTTAAGGTGATCATTTTAGAGCACTGGATTGAACCCTATCCCTCCCTGCATTAACCTTTCTGATTTGAAGTCAGAGCCAACCTGGGATTAATCTGACTCCGAGCCAATAAGCTACATGATTTGTGACTACACTTTGCAACAGGTAAGCTAATAAATAAACATGGCACACCTGGCTCTACCTTGTTCCCTTCACCAATAAGAAAATAATGGTGGGAAATGAAAAGAACAAGGCTTCAAATGGTGAAAGGGATGGACAGATTCATTGAGTCATACAGCACAGAAACAGGTTATTTGGCCTGATTCTTCCATGCCGCCAAGAATGTCTATCTACGCTTACCCTATTTGCCTGTATTTGATCCAAAATCTCTCAAAACCAGTCCTATTCATATACCTGTCCAAATGTCCTTTAACTATTGTTGCAGTACCTGCCTCAACTATTTCCTCGGGCAGCTTGTTCCATATATCCACCACCATATTTGTTAGAAAACTGACACTCACGTTCCTATTAAATCTTTTCCCTCTCATCTTAAATCCATGTCCTCTTATTCTTGATTCCCCAACCTTGGAAAATAAGATATGAGCATTAACCCTATCTATACTCTTCATGATGTTATACATCTCTAGAAGATCACTCCTTTAGTCACCTGCTCTCCAAAGAATAAAGTCCCAACCTGCCTAATCCTATTGCTCAGGCCCTCGAGTCCTGGCAACATCCTTGTAAATCTGCTCTGCACCATTTCCAGCTTAATGGTATATTTCCTATAGCACGGTGATCAAATGTGAACACAATACTTCAAGTGTAGCTTCAACAATGTCTTATAATAACTGCATCATAATGTTCCAACTCTATTCAATGCCCTTACAGATAAAGACCAGCATGCCAAAAGCCTTCTTCACCGCCCTGTTCACCTGCGGTGTCACATTCAGGGAACTATATACTTGTACTCCCTGGTTCCTCTGTTCTATAATATTCCCCCCTGTTCACTGTGAAAGTCTTATACTGGTTTGATGCCCCAAAATGCACCTGCCACTTATTTGATGGAAAAGTCAACATGTTATCTATAATTATTGAAATGCTCTCATAAACTGTAACATGTTTTTATCTTAACATTTGTGCAGACCAGTAGATGGCATTCTACTATGACTAACAATGCTGACTTCATGCCCAGCAGTGCTGCAGAGAGATAGTGGATGACGACTGCTTTGAGGAATGATCTTACGCAGGTGTAAACAAATCATAAATAGGGTGAATGCACAGTCTTTTACCCAGAGTAGGAGAACCAAAAAACACAGGACATAGATTTAAGGTCAGAGGTACAAAGTTTAATAGGAACCCGAGGGGTAACTTTTTTATTTAGAAGATGGCAGCTATTTGGAACAAGCTGCCAAATGAGGTTGTTGAGGAAGGTAATATAACAGCATTTAAATGACACTTGGGCAGGTTTCGAGGGACATGGGCCAAACACAGGAAAATGGGACTAACTTAAAAGGGGCATCTTGGTCAGCAAGAGCGGGGAGGAGAAATCTTTTCCAGTTATACTGTTGCTTTATATTCTTAAGTAAAAGATCATAGGAATTAAAATGTCCGTACCTGAATTGGCAGCCATCCCACTGTGTCTCTGAAGTACAATGACTTTTGATCTCTTCGGAAGGCCAGTGCATTTTCAGTGTTTAGTTTTTCCAGCTCTTCTTCACTGTCCACAACAAATATCTAAGAGGAAAAAGAGCCTCCTCCTCAGGTCATTTTTTCCCATTTATTTGTTACAATATGTTTAAGTAGTTCAGGATGGAAGCAGTCTGATTGAAATAAGTAGCAAAGAACATTAAAAAAAATACATGCACTTTATGTAGGCTCAGATCTAATATAATGGATATGCATTATGTTATTTATGGACCAGCATGATTTGTAGAAGTAAACCATTAATTCAGCTTCATTCTTTAAAAAAACCTATTCCTAAATCCATGATTCAAGATTCAAGATTCAAGAGAGTTTATTGTAATGTGTCCCAGATAGGACAATTAAATTCTTGCTTTGCTTCAGCACAACATAATATTGCAGGCATAAATAAATATAGAACAGATCAGTGTGTCCATATACCATTGAATATGTGTATATATATACACACATAAATAAGCATATAAAGTGCAGTAGGCTAATTAAAGTTCAGATTTTGTTTGAGTTGAGTTTAATAGTCTGATGGCTGTGGGGCAGCAGCTATTCCTGAACCTGATTGTTACAGTTTTCAGACTCCTGTACCTTCTACCTGAAGGCAGCGGAGAGATGAGTGTGTGGCCAGGATGGTGTGGGTCCTTGATGATGCTGCCAGCCTTTTTGAGGCAGCGACCGTGCCGATGATGGACTAGGCAATGTTTACAACTTTTTGCAGTATTTTCCGCTCCTGGGCGCACAAGTTGCCGAACCAAGCCACGATGCAACTGGTCAGCAGGCTCTCCACTGTGCACCTGTAGAAGTTCAAGAGAGATCTCCTCGACATACTGACTCTCCGTAATCTTCCCAGGAAGTAGAGGCGCTGATGTGCTTTCTTTATAATTGCATCAGTGTTTTGGGACCAGTAGAGATCTTCGGAAATATGCACGCCCAGGAATTTGAAGCTCTTGACCCTTTCCACCATCGACCCGTTGATATAAATGGGAATGTGTGTCCCCATCCTACTCCTTCCAAAGTCCAAAATCAGTTCCTTGGTTTTGCTGGTGTTGAGAGCCAGGTTATTGTGCTGGCACCATTTGGTCAGTCGGTCGATCTCACTTCTATATTTGACTCGTCTCCATCAGTGATAGGTCCCACAACAGTGGTGTCGTCGGCAAACTTGATGATGGAGTCTGCCCTATGACCGGCTACGCAGTCATGAGTATAGAGTGAGTACAGCAGGGGACTGAGCACACAGCCTTGAGGTGCTCTCGTGCTGATTGTTATCGAGTCTGACACATTTCCACCAATACGAACTGACTGTGGTCTGTGAATGAGGAAGTCGAGGGTCCAATTACAGAGCGATGCACAGAGACCCAGTTCTGAGTGCTTGGTAACCAGCTTGGAGGGGATGATTGTATTAAATGCCAAGCTGTAGTCAATGAATAACAGCCTGACATATGAGTTTTTGTTGTCCAAGTGGTCCAGAGTGGAGAGCCAGCGAGATCGCGTCCACCGTTGATCTGTTGTGGCAGTAAGCGAACTGCAGAAGGTCCAGGTTTTTGTCGAGGTAGGAGTTGATTTGCGCCAAGATCAACCTCTCAAAGCACTTCATCACCACAGATGTTAGTGCCATTGGTCGATAGTCATTGAGGCACTTCACCTTGCTCTTCTTGGGCACTGGTATTTTTGATGCCCTTTTAAAGCAGGTGGGAACCTCAGACCTCAGAAGTGAGAGGTTGAAAATGTCCGTAAAAACTCCAGCCAGTTGGTCCGCACAGGTTTTTGGAACACGACCTGGTATACCATCAGGTCCAGGCGCTTTCCGAGGGCTCACCCCTCTGAAGGATTTTCTGACGATGACCTCTGTGACTGTGACCGAAATACCATCACGGCGAATGGGGGCTCAGGAAAGCACATCAGTATTCTCCCTATCAAAGCGTGCGTAAAACGCATTGAGCTCGTCAGGGAGTGATGTATCGCCGACATTTGAACTGCCTCCTGAATTCGCCTTGTAGGAAGTGATGGCATTCAAGCTCTGCCACAGTTGCCGAACATCTGTCTCATCCTCCAGCTTGGAGCAAAAGTCCATTTTGGCCTTTTTGATGGCCTTACCAAGGTCGTATCTGGACTTCTTGTAGACTTCTGTATCTTCGGACATGAATGCCCAATGTCTGGTCTTCAGAAGAGTGTGGATCTCATAGTTCATCCAAGGTTTCTGATTGGTAAATACTCAGCAGGTTTTTGTTGGGATGCAGTCCTCCACACATTTCTTTATGAAGTCTGTAACGACTGTGGCCGATTCCGTCAGGTCCGTTGCCGAGTCCCTGAACATTGCCCAGTCTACAGACTCCAAACAGTCCTGGAGTTGTTCCTCAGCCACCCCCCCCCCCCCCCCCCCCCCAGCTCTGAACAGTCCTCACCTCAGGGGGTGTGCTCTTCAATTGCTGCCTGTAGGCAGGAGGAAGCAGCACCGCGGTATGGTTGGATTTACCAAAGTGAGGGCGAGGGATAGAACGATAGGCATTCTTAATGGTGGTGTAGCAGTGGTCGAGGGTGTTTGGTCCTCTAGTGCTGCAGGAGACATGTTGGTGAAAGTTAGGGAGCGATTTCTTAAGGTTGGCTTTGTTAAAATCCCCGGCTCTGGTGGTACATGCCTCGGGGTAAGCCGTCTGGTGCTTATTGAACGTAACTAAGCTGTCTGGTGCTTATGAACGTAATTAATTACAAAAATACAGTCTGAAGAAGGGTTTCGACCCGAAAACTCACCTATCCATGTTCTCCAGAGATGCTGCCTAACCGACTGCTGTACGTCATCACTTTATGTCTTCTTTTGTAAACCAACATCTGCAGTTCCTTGTTTCTACATAACTAATTACTCTCCCATCTTTATCTGCATTAATACATTCAGCCAAGAGGTTCAAATCACCATCAACACAATCCCACATCCAATAATGTGCAACTAATTTAGATGTATACATACATGTGTAAAATGAAATATGTTTCACACGGAATTCGAATTGAGGGCTTGGATCAAGGTGAACTGTCAAATATTTTTGTAACGTAAAATTAGGATTTCTGCTTTGAAAGTAGACTTACTGCTGGGACCTGCGGAGGGTTGATCAAAGATGGGAGTTCATTATAGGATGGGTTGCCTACTGTTTGAGGAAGATTGCAGTAACATCTTCCAACTGGCCCTGGGAGTCCTCTTTCACCCTTTGGTCCAACCATTAAGCGGCCTTTAAATGAGAAAAATTACAGGTAATACTTAATAATGGAAAGGAAACTAAAGGCAGGGAAGGTAGACAAGAATGAATGGACAGAGAGAAAAAACTAATAGAAAGTTAAAGTAAACAGTAATGCAAAACTTCACACTCCATGTTGGACGTAGTCATTTTTCAGTACCAGAGAGGTTATTTGGTATTAATTTGTGCTCAAATAAACAAGGAACGTTTGTGTTGTGAGTTTAACTTGGATCCATTGTGCAAATGTCAAAAACTCAATGTCTTTCGATGGTGAAATAGACCAGACTGAGTGGGCGTAGCCAAATGGGCAGCCAGTTCCAAGAAAGCAGACACTGAGCATTTGCATGATTTTTTTTTTCAGTTGACAATTTGTAGCAATGTTACAAAATTTTGAGATTTAAAAAATCAAGTCTGCAATTTATCCCATCAGATAAAGCATAAAAAGAAGTTTAATTTGACACCTAATTCACTTTCATATCTTCAGTATTAAGAAAGTTATGACCATTTTCATACTCGGAAATTAGCATCTTGTTCCCCATTGCCTTTCAATTGACTTAACTCAAAAGCTGTGATCTAGTACCGTTAAAAGCCCATAACTTTCTTAAAAATTAAGAGAACTCAATGAAATTTTCAGTTATTATAGATTAAAGCATTCTGAAACAAATATGAAACAATCTTACTTGGATGACCTGAAATTAAAGCATATAATTAGTTAGTTATCTAATTGTAGCTAATTACAAAATTCAATGAGTAGATCTAAACATCTATCCATTTCTTAAGAAAAGATAACCTTTTTTTAAATTGCCTAAGTGTCCAAATAACATTCACACAATAATCCACAATATAACATAATTTTAAATCTTATTTTCATGAATTTCTGGGCCAAATGGAAGGAATTTAGTGTTTACTGCCTGTAAATTAATGGCCATTTAAATCAACTAGCGAGTGGGTTTTAGTGGAATGCGGTGGATTGGAATGTTGCGGTTTGTGGTGAAGTCGGGAGGAAAAATACTGTTGGTTCATACATTTTTTTGGACCCCATTTCGCAACATGAAAATATGATTAAAGCCTCCATAAAAACCAACTTTTAATATAAAAATAAACTGTGTACCTTTTTTGCTCACCTACGCAAATCCTTCCCGTTGTCGGCGCTCACGGCTTTTGAAGGTGATTTTTAAATTATTCTAGTTAATAAATAATCTAGCGTAATTTAAAAATACCTTCATGAATGAAATGTCGGAGCGATTTTTCTTCCGCAACAAAATCGCCCGACATGGATCGATTTGCCCAGTCTGCAGAAAACGGCACTTTAAGCCCGCCCCCCTGTGAAAGGCGCCAAAGTCACGCACACGGGGAGCGGCAGAACTGCAGCGCTACTCAAGGTAAGTTTTGTAACATACCTACAATTTGTAGATATATGAGTTTAATGAACCATTTTGTCTATTACCATGTGCTTCACCGTTATTTTCTCTGGAAAACCCCAAGTGATATCTTCTCATTCCTTTAAACAATAGTATTCCTTTCCTATTTATTAATGTACAGGAATGAGTTCTCACCTGATCCAGATGTCCCAGGAGGGCCAGGAAGACCAGACGATCCTGGTGGACCTGTAGGTCCCATAACTCCAGCAGGACCAATGTCACCTTTTAGTCCCTTAAAAAAAAAAAAAACCTTAATGTAGACAAAACACACCTTTTAGACAACAGATTAAATAGGTTTAAATAAATATGTTATTTAACATATAACAAATAAATATGTTAAATCTTCTTGAGGTAATATCAGACATTACATACAATCATATAGTCATACAGCACAGAAATAGATCTGTTGGCCCATATTGCCCAAGCCGACCAAGATGCCGTGTCGACAATAGCCCATCTGCCTGTGTTTAGCCCATATCCATTTAAACCTTTCCTATCCATTCACCTGCCCAAATGTCTTTTATATTCTGTTATAGCACCACAGCATTTTTATTTTATGTTTGCTTCCAACATGGTTTATATATTACAGAAGTGATTTGAGAAGACTAGCTCTTGGTTCAATAGAAATATGAATGATTGTGAATGAAGGTATAGCTCAAATGCACCAATCAGGTTAGGTACTGCTATAAACTACTCCTGACTGTTTCAGAGATCAGTATACAAAATTGAGGAATAGATGAGTTAATTCAATCGAGGAATAGATGAGTTAATTCATGGTCATATGAAATGTAATCATTGGTGTGCAATGAACATATAGATCAATATGGGTTTGCTATAACATTTGGAGTTTGTGTATATGGGACGGCTCAGAAACAGCAAGATGGCCATGTCAACAAAGCCAATGCATTGCAACGTATAAAGGATGAAAGGTCTTGAGTCTTCAAGTAATTTCTACAAATAAAGAGAGTCATAGAATCATACAATGCAGAAACAGGCCCATCGGCTCAATATGCTCACGCCAACCAACATGCCCCATCTATATTAGTCGCACCTGCCTGCATTTGGCACTTATCCCTCTATTCTATACATGTATCTGTCCAAATGTTTTTAAACATTGTGATAGTACATGCCCAACTACCTCCTCTTGCAGCTCGTTCCATATACATACCATCCTTTGTGTTGCCCCTCAGGTTCCTATGAAATCTTTCCCCTTTCACTTTAAACCTGTTGATTCTTGATTCCCCTATTCTGCATAAAAGTCTGCATTTACCCTGTATCTATTCCTCTCATGATTTTATTTGCCTCTATAAGGTCACCCGTCAACCTCCTGCACTCCATGGAATAAAGTCCTTGCCCGCTCACTCTCTGCTACAGCTGAGGCCCTCAATTCCTGCCAACGTCCTTGTAAATCTTCCCTGCACCCTTTCCAACTTAACAACATTTTTCCTATACCAGGGTGACCAAAACTGAACACAAAAATCTAAATGTGGCTCACCAATGCCTTCCGCAACTGTAACATGACCTCCCAACGTCTATACTCAATACTGTCTGTTGAAGGCCAATGTCAAAAGCCTTCTTGACCACCTTATCTACCTGTGACTCCACTTTCAAAGAACTATGTACCTGCACTCCTAGATCCCTCTGCTCTACAACAGTCCCCTGAGCAATTTACTGTGTAGGTCCTGCCCATGTTAGATGCCCCAAAATGCAACATCTCGCATTTCTCTGCATAAAATTCCATCAACCATTCGTCTGCCCTCCTGCCCAACTGATCAAGATCCTGCTGCAATTTTTGATAACCATCTACAATACCACCCACTTTAGTGTAATCGGCAATCTTGCTAACCACACTTTGTGTGTTCTCATCCGAATCATTGCCATAGATGACAAACAGCAATGGTCCTAGCACCAACTCATGAGGCACACCACTAGTCACAGGCTTCCAGTCTGAAAAGCAACCTTCCACCATCACCCTTTCCACAAAGCCATTTCTTAAATCTAATCAGCTACCTCTCCTTGGATACCAAGCTATCTAACCATCCAGAACAGCCTATCATTTGGAACCGTCAAATGCCTTGCTCTAATCCATGTATACAGCGTCTACACCTCTGCCCTCAGCAATCTTTTTGGTCACATCTTCAAAAAACGTAGTGATATGCGAGTCATAATCTCTCACATACAAAACCATGTTGAGTATCCCTACTCAGCCCTTATTGATCTAAATGCACATATATCTTATCCCTCAGAATACTCTTGAATAACGTTTCAACCACAGGTGTTAAGACTAATTGTCTATAAGTTCCAAGGCTTTTCCCTGCAGCCCTTCTTAAAGAGAGGCACAATATTTGCCACCCTCCAGTCTTCCGGCACCTCACCCATATTTAATGATGACTCGTAAAGCTCTGCTGGGGCACCTGCAATTTCCTCTCTAGCTTCCAAGTGTCCTGGGATAAACCAATCAGGCCCATGAGATTTGTCTACCTTCATACGTGTTAGGACCTTCAGCACTTCCTCGACCATAATACTGACTGCCCTCATTGACTGTCCCAGATTCGCTGATCCTCATGTCTTTCTCCAGTAAAAACAGAGCACAAATACTCATTGAGGACCTTGGCCATCTCCAATGGCTCCACACAGAGTTGACCACTGGTTCCTGAGGGGCCCCATTCTCTCCCTGGTTTCCCCTTTCCCCTGAATGTACTTGTAAAATCTCTGGTATTACCCTTAATATTATCTGCCAGAGGTATCTCCTGTCCCCTTTTTGCTTTCCTAATCTCTTTTTTAAGAGTGCTCCTCGGTTCCAGAAACTCCTCCAAGGATACACTTGATCTCAGCTGCCAGCACCTGTCCCATGCCTACTTCTTATTCTTGACCAGAGCCTCAATTTCTCTCATCAAGAGATCTGGTCAAGTACAGATATATCAAGGCTAACTCAGAACCCATGGACATTTATATATTCCCTACATCTCATCAGTAAGCTAAAAAAAAACATTGATATGCCACTCAGAAAGGAAATATAAAATCATTGGACAAACAGTTTGATGCAACTGCAACACAAGGAATAAAATACTTTAACATGACCTCCCAACGTCTTTTCTCAAAACTCTATCTGTTGAAGGCCAATGTCAAAAGCCTTCTTGACCACCTTATCTACCTGTGACTCCATTTATTCTGCTTTTATTTTGTATATTTTCTTGATATACTTTCATTAACCAGATAAATAAAACATTGCTCTCGGAAAGGCAAACAAGTAGATGACTCATGAGCTAATTATTGTAAATGCTTCCTACAGTTTGAAGATTAACTACAATGTTGGCCCTCTTGCAGCTGGTGGTGCCTCGTGGACAATCATACTGGGTTTTCACGAATCAGAGTGGTGTGCACCTAATTCGTTACAACCTCCAAATGACCCTATAACCCTCATGGATAATTCTGGAACCTTGCCAAGCCAACTGCTGTGAGAGAGCTGTTTCCTGGTAAATTACTTGATGCTAATACTGTGCTCACGGTGTCATCTGTTTTATCTTTCCCACCTGTTGTTCCACTGCTATGCTTCCACTTTCAGCTGACACACCACGGCTTTAGGACGGTAAGCTTCTCTGTATTATTCACCTTGTTCTTTGCTCCACGGATAATTAATTGTTTAACATTGGATCTGACCAGAAATTAAAGGTCCCCTTTAAAACTCACACAGAATGATCAACCTGCTTGATCAAACTTAAAACCTGTGAGTATGAGGGCTTATTGCACCAACATTTTCCAGGAACGGGTGTTTATGATAATATTTTCACAGGGCAATGCCTATAGAAAGTGAAATTCTTGAAGAACATGGTTACTGTCATCACTGCAGTTGCAGACAGAGGTGCAGAGTCAAACCTGGGCGGCTCTGCATGGCATAGGTCAGCCAGAGCTTTCTTTAACTTAATCACACCTGACTTACTCCAGGTGGCAGCAGCAGACATCACGGCAGGTGATCCACATGCCCATGCTGGTTCTAACCCCCTGCATCCAATGCCAGGGTCTGAGCTGGTGGCTGGAAGTGTTAAAATAAAATTACAACTCATCATTGATTTCTCTGCTCTCAGTGTTTAGCGAGTGCTTTGTACGTCCTTTACTATTTGAAAAATGAAATGCCCAAAGCTATCTACAGGGCCTGTCCTACCAGCATCCGACTCCATGCGATGAGCGCGATCAAACTAGAAGCGGGGGCCGCGCGGAGGTCGGGTGATCCCCTGTACAGGGCCGTTCCCACCAGCATGCACCTGCATGCGGCAAGCGCGACCATCATCTGCATCTTGTGAAAAGGTTGTGAGATTAAAGAAGGATTCCTCTATGCCAATCTTCACCAGTTTGTTTACTTCTCGGCTGCTAAATCAATGTACACTGTGTCCCTAGCTGTGTCTGTGAGATGGACCAGTGAGCTTGGAGTAACGGTAAGGGCAAGGATTAATTGTATGTTGCAAGCAATTCCAATGGGACTGTTGCATGCAGATGGGATTTATTGATTTGTTCACTGATTCTGAAAATTGAGCTTGAAGAAATGTATTCTTGTAGAATTGCTTTCATATCCTAGTAGCTCTGCTCCTTCCACTGACCTCCAGAGGGACTACCAGTTTATCATTAGATTGTCGAGTTTTTGGAACTATTATGCATTCTCCTTTCTAGCTTGTGCAACAGGCCATCCAGGACAGTGTTTGAAAGTTAAGGTGCCTGCTCTTTGCTCTATTCGGATGCTCTATTCTTCCAGAAAGCTTCTCTGTCTTTGAAGTGACTTTGTCCAGTAGAAGCAGACAGGAGCATCTCCTCTCTGCTCTGAGGCAAAATAATTGTTTCAATAACGGCTTATGTCAAATGATACTTGTCACTCAATAAAACCTTGCTTGGTTTTGGTTGGAAAATCCAATTGTGATAATGAGAAGGGATTACAAATTGTTGGTGTATTTTGAGGGTCAAATGGGCACTGGTTAATCGGGCAACCAACACACATTCCTCATCAAGATCCAAATTCCACCACCCTTTAAAAAACGTCCAAGTTCAAAGCAGCCTTCTTGGCCTACTACTACTACTACTGTGTGTAACAAATTTTGATTTAAATTACGGTATTAAAAATTCATTATTTTAAAATAGCAATTAGTGTATACAGTTTAAAACATCCGTTCCTCCTCCTTATTTTCCCCTGCCATATTATTTTCTTGGTTATGCCTAGAAGGAAGAAATTAAACATGTAATACAGCATCAAGAAAACATGTGAGGATATGGCATCATTTGCAGGTCTAAACTCTAGCTCCAGACAGCAGATGACTAAATCATGCCAAAAAACTTTATTTTTGTCTACAAATCTGTCAAAATAATACTTGACATAAATAAAATATATATTTCATAGTCTTATAAAATTAGATTATGACAAGAATCCAACAGCACGTGTTGAAATAGAATACTAAGTCCAGATGCTGACTCAGTAGTACAGTTATTAGCTGGTGGTTGAAAATAGACATGGCACCTTCCTTTCTCTTGAATTAATGAAAGCATCCACCACCCAGGCAAACACTGCTCTTATATTAAGGAGTCAATTAACATTTGAAGACTCCAACAGAAAATATACTGGGCTTTGACAAAAAGACTGGTCCTCCTAACATGTGAGGGAACTTATATTTGACCATTTATAACTCAACAGAGCTCGGCCCATAAAAGCTGAAGAATAGCCAAGCTCTTTTTTTTTAAATTGGATATGGTCACTCAAAAGTTGTTCAAATGGATAACATTGCTAAGAAAACTTATTTGACCAGCAGAGATCTAAAAGCAAATTTGTTGACAAATATCAACAAAATAATATCAGGCAATATGCCATTAGAGTCATCGAGATCTATATTTCAAGAATCTGCGTTTCCTGTGAATTCTGAAACATTGGCATATTATATCTTAATAATAGTGATCAACAGTTTTTTTGAACTAAAGAAAGGATTTGTGCTATCCCAAAAGGGGATTATGAAAAGGCTAAAATACAAAAAGGGAAATTAAAAACATTCCCTCTTCTTGAATGCACTCAATAAAATAAAAATTGGACAAAAAGTATAACAACAAAGTACATCTGGAGGAAGGCAGAACATAAAACAGTGGAAGATTGCAGCACATTATAAAATATTTTAATCAACATTTAATCAACTGTTGGGTTGTAAGCTACCCAAGCAGAATATGAGGGGCTGTTCCTCCAGTTTTAATGTGGCCTCACTCTGTCAATAGAGGAAACCCAAGATAGATAGGTCAGCCTTTCATGGGAAGAGGCGATAAAAGAGGTTAGCAACTGGGAGAACTCGTAGACTTCCACCCTGATCTCAAATTCACCTGTACTATCTCCCTTTCCCCGTCACAGGGGACAGACTATTGACTGACATTGACTATAAACCCACCGACTCCGACACTTATCTGGCCTACACTTCCTCCCATCTTGTCTCTTGCAAAGATGCTATTCCCTACCCTTAATTCCTCCGTTTCTGCTGCATCTGCTCACAGGATGAGGCTTACCATTCCACAACTTCCTAGATGTTCTTTCTTTAGTAAACATGGTTTTCCCCCTTCTTTCATCAATGGATCCCTCACCAACATCTCCTCTGTCACATATGTATGCTCTTGCTTTTCCGCCCCCATCCCAACGGAACAAAGATAAAGTTCCCCTGGACTTCACCTCTCACCCCACCAGCATCCGCATCCAACACATCATACTCATATCAATACTGATATTTCCGTCATCTCCATTGTAATCCCACCAGTAGTCATATCTTCCCACCTCCCCCCGTTTCCACCTTTCACAGAAACAGCTCCCTGTGCAATTTCTTTTTGCACATACCTTCCCACCTAAACCACCCCTCCCCAACTACTATCCCTTGCAACCACAGGAGATGTAACACCTGTCCCTATACTTCCTCCCTCACCTCCATCTAGGGTCCCCTGCAGTCCTTCCAGGTGAGACAGATGTTCACATGTACCTCCTCTAACATATCTACTGCATCCGATGTTCCGGATGTGGCCAGCTGTACATCGGCGGGACCAAGCGCAGACTTGGTCACCGTTTCACGGAATACTTGTGCTCGGTCCGTTAAGGCCTACCAGATTACCAAGTTGCTAACCATTTTAACTCCCGTTCCCAAACCCACCTGACCTTTCTGTCTTCAGCCTCCTCCATTGTCAGAGTGAAGCCACATGCAAACTGGAGGAACAGCACCTCATATTCCGACTGGATAACTTACAACCCCACAGTATGAATGTGAATTCTCCAATTCTGAGTAAACTGTTACTACTACCCCAACCCTCCCCCTTTCTCCCCGCATCCCTCTCCTCTCTCTTCCCCTCTTTCCTCACCTGTTTCCCACCTGGACTCACACGTATTTCTCTCCTCCAACACCATTCCCCATGTTACTTCCCTCCCTCTGGTTTCACGATCCTCAACTCTTCAAACCTGCATCACTCCTATTTTTTTCTCTGGCCCTTGGTGCAACCATCTGCCTGTCAACCGCTCCCCGCACCCCTGCCCACCACTTGCCTGTGTCAACCTGTTACCTGCCACGCTTTGTCCTGCCTCTCCCCTTTTCCAGATTTCTTCTCCTCCCCAAACAATCAGTCTGAAGAAGGGTCTCAACCTGAAATGTCACCTATCCATGCTCTCCAGAGTTGCTCTCTGACTTGCTGAGTAAATTCAGCATTTTGTGTCTTCTCGGGTTATTAATGTCTTTGTCCACAATCATTAAAATTTAAAACTCCATTTAAAATGTTCCAAGGCAAAGCAGCTGTTTCTTAATGAAAGTATAGTTGTGCACAATGCTCCTTCCTGAAACTCAAATAATCCTTCTGATTTTTGAGACGTTAGGTTTGATCTGGGGTTTCCAAAAATAATAATTTGCACTAACACTGAATACATTATTCCCCACTGATCATTTTAGAGGAAATTATTTGAGATTTTACAACTGTATTGTCTGGGGGTTGGCAGATTACATCAAATTGAGAACTGAAAGGTGATATAATTAAATGGCATTTATAATGCACAAATAAATTGCTTAATATGCATGAAAATCAAGACATAGCCTGACAGAATAATTGGTATTAGCATGAAATAGGTGTCAAGGAAAGAGCGTTCACGTCGCAGCCCTGTTTCCACCAATCTTTCCACCACCACGCACAAGAAGCGACAAGACAGGCACCATTGTATGCAGATGCTGAGAAATGTGTTCAGCTCTGGCTGAACAACTTCTAGTCTTGTGTGTGGGCCCGATAAGAAGCATGAAGCAGAATTATATTAAATCAATGTATGTCCTAAATCAGGTTGAAGGGAAAGGAACATGAGGGTTGGGGCAATGAAGAGGAAATGCCATGACCCAAATACTTCCTGTTCCCTGATCTTTTATGCCATGGGTCCACCTTGTCAATTAAAACATGCTAGTAGCTACAATGGTGACAGTTACTTGCATGAATGAAATGCTAAATTCGTAATCATTCGGAAAGACTCTGCATACGTGAAGGCAGAAACCCATTCAGGAAACAGATGAAAACGTTCTTAAAAATTACGGGATGGATGAAGTCAAAAAGACACCTATCCTGGTTGGAGAGCAACTAAAAATGTGTCTCATTCTATTGTAATTAATGTATCAACAATGTTACAGGCATCCAGCAGTAAATGCTCTGTGATATTTAACATACGTCGTCCTAGGGAGTTCGTAATGTAGCATAATCATCCCACACTTAAGATATCAATTATTTACACACTGTTTAATTTACTTAAATATCTTAACAATTATATATATACAAGTGTAATAGGGTTAGAGCCATTGGGGATTTACATTTCCCCAATAATAACTAGGATTGCTTTATTATGAACGTCTTAAAAGGATTGGGATTTTTAAAATGCTTTCCAAATAATGTTTTGAGCCAATTTGCAGGTCAAGAGGGGGCAGTAATGGACCTAATCTTAGGGAATGAAACTAGACTAGCAGTTAAAGTGTCAGTGCATTTTGGCAATAGTGACTATAGCTCTGTAACTTTCAAGATTGTTATGGAAAGGGATAAAAGTAGTTTGGAAATTGAGGTCCTGTATTGGGGAATGGTGATTTCAAAATCATAAGTTAGAACAGATTGGAAGCAAAACCTTGTAGGCAAGTGTGTACCCGACAAGTTGTAGTCTTTATGGATGAAATAATGAGAGATAAAGTAGGGTATTCCTTTAAGGGTGAAAAGTAAGTGAAGCAAGTCCAGTGAATCTTCAATGCCTCAGAATTTAGGTTTGATAAAGGAAGGATCTCAACCCAAAAAGTCACCCATTCCTTCTCTCCAGAGATGCTGCCTGACCCGCTGAGTTTTTGTGTCTATCTGTTGAAATGAATGGCAGGTGTAGAGTACTGGAAATCTTTGGCAGTATTGCATGTGTAGTAGATAAGAAATGTCACTGGCAAATATGATTATGGATCAAATCCTGAGGCTTTTTTAGTATATAACCAGCAGGAGGACAAAAAGGGTCCAAAGAAGCAAACTATACATGGTGTTGGTGGCTATAGGTAAGAAATTACATTAGTACTTTTAATCGGCATTCACTGTGGAGAAATACATTGTAGTTGTAGATTTCAGGGAGTGTATTTGAACATTAAAAAGGATTATTATGTTGTTTAGCACCCAAAAAGGTGGATAAACCGATGGGGCCCGATGAGATAGATTTCTGGTTGTTTTCAGAGGCAAGGAAAGAGATTGCTGGGGACATGGGGATTTTTAGAACTTTGTTTAGTTTAATTTATTATTGTCACATGTACCAAGGTACAGTGAAAAGCTTTTGTTTATGTGCTATACAGGCGAAGAACAGACTAAATGTGAATACAATCAAGCCATCCACAGTGCACAGATAAAGGATAAAGGTTCAAAATGTTGTGCAAAGTATAACATTGTAGTTCATATAAAGTCTAATTAAAGATAGTTCAAAGGTCTCCAATGAGGTAGGTGGGAGATCAGGACCACACTCCCTGAATCTGGAGGTATGCCTCTTTAAACTTCTGTACCTCTTGTCTGATGGGAGAGGGGAGACAAGGGAGTGCCCGGGGTGAGTCTGGGCATTGATTATGCTGGCAGTCTTTCCAAAGCAGCATGAAGTGTAGAAGGAGTCAATGGAAAGGAGGTTGGTTAGTGCCATGGCCTGCGACTTGAAACCTGCCGTTGAGGCTCGACCGGCTAGACCGACATCAGGCAGAGTCATAGTGGTGGGTGACTCCATTATCAGAGGTGTGGACAGGAGATTCTGTGGTGACGGGCAAGACTCAAGAAAGGTGTGTTGCCTCTCTGGTGCCAAGGTCCAAGATGTCTCAGACCGACTTAAGCATGTCCTCGTGAGGAAAGGTGAACAGCCGGAAGTAGTTGTGCATGTAGGCACAAATGACGTGGGTAATAAGAGGAAGGACATTTGACAATAGACAATAGGTGCAGGAGTGTGCCATTCGGCCCTTCAAGCCATGCAAATATAGAGGACTAGGTTGGAGGCTGAAAAGCAAGACTTCTAGGGTGGTTATCTCTGGGTTGCTTCCAGTACCTTGTGCTAGTGAGGGTAGGAATAGGGAGATAGGGGATCTGAATGTGTGGACGAGGAGTTGGTGCTGGAGGCACAGATTTAGATTTCTAGATCACTGGCATCACGTCTGGGGCAGAGGTGACCTATACAAATACATGCACCTTAATTGGAGGGGGCCGACATTCTGGCAGGCACGTTTGCTAGTGCTACATGTGTGGGTTTAAACTAAGTGAGGGGGTGGAGTCAACAATGTGGAAGCATATGCGTGCAGTTAACGGGAAAGAGAGTGTAGGAAAGGTCACGTTTAATCTAACAGGGCAGGAGGATGGGAATCAATGCAAGGAGACAGAGGGAAATAAAAGGAGGACAAAAACAAAATGTAGAAGGGAGATAAGACAAATAAACCTGAAAGCTTTGGGCCTTAATGCGAGGAACATTCGTAATAAGGTGGATGAATTGAATGTGCAGTTAGTAGTTAAGGCATATGATAGTTGGAATTGCAGAGACATGGCTCCAGGGTGACCAAGGCTGGGAGCTAAACATGCAGGGGTATTTGTTATTCAGGAAGTATAGACAGAAATGAAGAGGAGGTGGGGTGGCATTGCTGGTTAAATAGGAGATTAATGCAATAGCAAGGAGAGACATTAGCTTGGATGCTGTAGAATCAGTATGAATAGAACTGCAAAATAGCCAAGGGTAGAAAACGCTTGTTGGAGTGCATACAGCCCACCAAGCAATAGTAGGGAGGTTGGGGATTGCATCAAGCAGGAAATTAGGGATGCGTGTAGCAAAGGTACAGCAGTTATCATGGGTGACTTTAATCTACATATAGATTGGACCAACCAAATTGGTAGCAGCGCTGAGGAGGAGGATTTCCTGGAATGTACACGGGATGGTTTTTTAAACCAATATGTATAAAAACTGACTAGAGGACAGGCCAGTCTAGTCTTGGTATTGCTTAATGAGGAAGGGTTAGTTAGCGATCTTGTTGTGCAAAGCCCCTTGGGCAACAGTGACCATAATATGGTGGGATTCTGCATTAGGATGGGAAGTGACATGATTAATTCAGAGACTAGGGTCCTGAAATTCAATAAAGGAGACTTTGAAGGTATGAGACGGGAATTGGCTAGGATAGACTGGCAAATCATACTTAAAGGGTTGACAGTGGAGATGCAATGGCAAAGATTTAAAGACTGCATGGATAAACTCCAAAGATTGTTCAACCCTGTCTGGCGAAAAATTAAAATGGGGAAGGCGGCTCAACCGTGGTTAATGAGGGAAGTCAAGGATGGTGTTAATCCAAGGAGAAGGCATGTAAATTGGCCAGAAGAAACGGCCAAAACCAGAGGACTGGGAGAAATTTAGGAGGACAAAGGGGTTAATTAAGAGGGGGGAAAAGAGCATGAAAGAAAGCTTGCGGGGAATATAAAAACTGACTCCAAAAGCTTACTTGGATATGTAAAAAGATCAGTGAAGCCAAATGTAGGCCCCTTACAATCAGAGAAAGGTGAATTTATAATGGGAAACAAGGAAATGGCAGAATAGTTAAGGGCCTGTCCCACTGAGACTTTGTCGGCGAATGCCGGCATCATTGACTGATGCATCAGGTCACCGAAAAATATGCAGCGTGATACAGCGTGACACGGCGAAGACGCGCCATGATGACGTATGATGCGTGGTGTTTTTTCAAGTGTCGCAACATTTTTTTTGTCGCCACTGGATTTTGAAATGTTCAAAATCTTCTGGCGACACTGATATGACGCCGGCAAAATCGCCAAGTGGGACAGGCCCTTTAAACTTTGGTTCTGTCTTCAAGGAAGACACAAACAATCTCCCAGAAATACTAGGGGACCAAGGATCTAGTGAGAAGGAGGAACTGAAGGGAATCCACATTTGCCAGGAAATGGTGTTAGGTAAACTATTGGGACTGAAGGCAGATAAATCCCCAGGGCCTGATGGTCTGCATGCCAGAGTACACAAGGAGGTGGTCCTAGAAATCGTGGATTTTTTTTTTAAAATTTCAAAATAGACTTTATTCAAGTAATAAATATATACAATACATCAACCGTGCGAAAAATCCATCCGACATTTTCGGAGGCTATACAAATTGTTCTATACAGTCTATATACATTTCGCGAATCGATCCCCCACCCGTGCCACTAATGTGGCCCCCCGGCATGGGATACCTTCCCTTAGTTTGAGGGCGTCTGCACCATACCGTGCCCCCCATGTCCAGCAGCGGAAGGACCTTAGACTGTGGCCCTCCCCCACCGAGCCTTGGCATTGGCTGCACTGAGCTTCAGTGCGTCCCTTAGCACGTACTCCTGCAGTCTGCAGTGGGACAGTTGACAACATTCCCCGACAGACATCTTGCTCTGCTGGGTGGTGGACAACGCTCGGGCAGACCAAAGAGCGTCTTTCACCGAGTTGATGACCCTCCAGCAGCACTTGATGTCAGTCTCTGAATGTGTCTCTGGGACCAGTCCGTAAATCACAGAGTCCTCTGTGATGGAGCTGTTTGGAATAAAACGTACCAGGGACCCTTGCATTTTTCTCCAGACTCTTTGGGCAAATCCACACTCTGTAAAGAGGTGGCAACCGTCTCCTCTCCATAGCAGCCGTCCCAAGGGCAGCGTGCGCTGGCATTGAGGTTCCGACGGTGCAGGAAGGATCTGACTGGGAGGGCTCCCTTCACCGCCAGCCAAGCCAGGTCTTGGTGCTTGTTGGTGAGTTCTGGCGATGAGGCATTTTGCCAGACAAGCTGGGCAGTCTGCTCAGGGAACCATGCCACCGGGTCCATCGAGTCCTTTCCCTGCAGTGCCTGCAGGACATTCTGTGCTGACCACTGCCCAATGGACATGTGGTCAAAGGTGTTGGTCCGGAAGAACCTTTCCACAGACGACAGATGGGGCGGCAGTGTCCAACTGACTAGCACCTTGCGTGGCATCTGCGCCAGGCCCATCCTTCGCAACACCGGGGACAGGTAGAACCTCAGCAGGTAGTGACACTTGGTGCCCACGTGCCTTGGCTTTACACTCCGCCTGATGCAGCCACACATGAAGGTGGTCATCAGGATGAGAGCGACATTGGGCACGCTTTTACCTCCGTTGTCTGCTGACTTGTACATTGTGGCCCGTCGCACCCGGTCCATCCTCGACCCCCAGATGAACTGTAAGATGGCCCGGATGATCCCTGTGGCGTAGGAAGGAGGGACAGGCCACACCTGTGCCAAGTACAGCAGGCCCGAGAGCACCTCACACCTGATGACCAAATTCTTTCCCGTTATGGAGAGGATGCGTTGCCTCCACAGCTCCAGCTTCCTCCCCACCTTGGCTATCCGCTCCAGCCAATTCTTGTTACACGCCTCAGCCCCCCCGAACCAGATCTCCAGCACCTTCAAGAAGTCAGGCTTGATGGTGAAGGGAACGGAAGATCTGTCGGGCCAGTTGCCAAAGAGCATGGCCTCGCTCTTCCTGCGGTTCACCCTGGGTCCCGTGGCCAACTCAAACTGGTCGCAGATCCTAATCAGTCTGCGGACCGACCCTGGATCCGAGCAGAAGACAGCGACATCGTCCATGTACAGGGATGTTTTACTAGAATGCCCCCACTGCCGGGCAGTGTCACTCCTCTTATGCTCGCATCCTTCCTGATGGATTCGGCAAAGGGTTCAATACAGCAGACAAACAAGACAGGAGAGAGAGGGCAATCCTGCCTGACTCCAGACCTTACAGGGAAACTGTGATTCCCACCCATTGATTTGGACTGCACTACGGATGTCGGTGTAGAGCAGTTTGATCCAATTCCTGATTCCCTCCCCAAAACCCATTTTGGAGAGCACGTCCCTCATGTACGTGTGCGAAATCCTGTCGAAGGCCTTCTCCTGGTCCAAGCTGACTGTGCAGCCATCCACCCGTCTGTCCTGCATGTAGGCGATGGTATCTCTCAGCAGCGCTAGGCTGTCTGAGATTTCCCTGCCAGGTACAGCACAAGTTTGGTCCGGGTGGATCACCTGTCCCACAGCAGACTTGACCCGGTTGGCGATGGCCTTAGACAGGATCTTGTAGTCTACATTCAAGAGTGTTATGGGTCTCCAATTCTTTATGTCCTTCATCTCTCCCTTCTGCTTGTAGATTAGGGTGATGTTGCCCTTCCTCATGGAGTCTGACATGCTACTAGCTAGAAGCATGTCGTTGTACACTTCTAGCAGGTCCGGGCCCATCAAGTCCCACAGAGCCGAATACAACTCGGCCGGTAAGCCATCGCTTCCGGGAGTTTTACTCGAGTCAAAGGAACGGATGGAGCCAGTCAGCTCCTCTAGGGTCAGTGGTTGGTCCAGACTCTCCCGCTTGCTGTCCTCCAAGACCTCCGTGATTGAGGACAGGAAGTTCTGGGAGGAGGTACTGTCTATGGCCTTTTGGTCATACAAATCTGTGTAAAAGGATTTGCAGATCCTCAGCATGTCTGGCTGTGAGGATGCTACCAAGCCGTCCTCCTCCCTAAGGCTGTTCATCACAGAGCTCACCCTGTGAACCTTATGGAAGAAGAAACGTGAGCACGTCTCATCCTGCTCCACATGGCGGACCCTGGATCGGAAGATGATCTTGGAGGATTCAGAGGTAAGGAGCCGAGCTTGCCGGCCCTTCACATCTCTAAGTTCCTCCCTCACATCCACCCCTCTCGACTGCAGAAGGAGAAGTTGTTGCAAATCTGTCTGGAGTTGGCACAATTCCCTCTGACTCGCTTGGAGCTCCCTCTGTCTTGCTCTCTGAACCCCTTTACTTATGAAGAACCTCTTAATGTTCTCCTTGGTTGCTTCCCACCAGAGTGTGGGGGAGTCAAAGAGGAGCTTCACCGTTCTGCAACATGTGTAGTCCCTCTTTAGCTCCTCGATGTTCTCTGTGGTCAACAGCTTCATGTTTAACTTCCACGTCCCTCTGCCTGCCTTCCGGTCCTCCTGTAGGTGACAGGAAGCCTGAAGGAGGCAATGGTCATAGAAGAACACCGGCGTGAGGTTAGTGTGTCTCACCGTGACGGCCTTCGTCGTGAAGTCAAAGTCTATCCGAGATCGGGCTAAACCGTCAGATCGTGGATGCATTGGCGATCATTTTTCAATGTTCTCTTGACTCTGGATCAGTTCCTGTGGACTGGGGAATAGCCAATGTAACCACACTTTTAAGAAAGGAGGGGAGCGAAAACGCAGAATTAAGACCAGTTAGCCTTACATCTGTAGTGGGGAAGATGTTTAAGTCGATTGTTAAAGATGTTATAGCAGCACATTCCGAAAGCAGTGACAGGATCGGTCAAAGTCAGCATGGATTTATGAAGTGTTAAATCATGCTTGACTAATATTCTGGAATTTTTTGAGGATGTAACAAATAGATGGATGTGGTGTATCTGAACTTTCCAAAAGCCTTTGACAAGGTCCCACGCAAGAGACTAGCGTGCAAAATTAGAGCACGTGGTCTTGGGGGTAGGGTATTGACATGGATAGAGAACTGGTTCGCAGACAGGAAGCAAAGAGTAGGAATTAATGCTGTCATTTTCAGAATGGCAGGGAATGACTAGTGGGGTGCCACACGGCTCGGTGCTGGGATCACATTCATTTACAATATATATATTAATGATTCAGACAAGGGAATTAAATGTGACATCTCCAAGTTTGCGGACGACACAAAGCTGAGCAGCAATGTGATCTGCGATAATGATGCTATGAGGCTGCAGGGTGACTTGGATAGTGATTTGAGTGGGCAGGGTGACTTGGATAGGTTGGTGAGTGGGCAGATGCATGGCAGATGCAGTATAACGTGGATAAATGTGTGGTTATCCACTTCGGTGGCAAGAACAGGAAGGCAAATTATTATCTGGTGCCAGATTAGGAAAAGGGGAGATGCAACGAGACCTGGGTGTGCTTGTACATCAGTCACAAAAAGTAAGCATGCAGGTACAGCAGGCAGTGAAGAAAGCTAATGGCATGTTGGCCTTCATTGCGAGAAGATTTGAGTTTAGGAGCAAGGAGGTCCTACTGCAGCTGTACAGGGCTCTGATGAGACCGCACCTGGAGTATTGTGTGCAATTTTGGTCTCCTAATTTGAGGAAGGACATTATTGCTATTGAGGGAGTGCAGCGTAGGTTCGCCAGGTTAATTCCCGAGATGGCGAGACTGACATACGATGAAAGAATGGGTCGACTGGGCTTGTATTCACTGGAATTTAGAAATGATGAGAGGGGATCTTATAGAAATATATGACATTTTTAAAGGATTGAACAGGCTAGATGCAGGAAAAATGCTCCTGATGTTGGAGGAGTCCAGAACCAGGGGTCACAGTTTAAGAATAAGGGGTAGGCCATTTAGTACTGAGATGAGGAAAAACTTCTTCAACCAGAGAGTTGTGAATTTGTGAAATTCTCTGCCACAGAAGGCAGTGGAGGCCAAGAGAGAGTTAGATTTAGCTCTTAGGGCTAAAGGAATCAAGGGATATGGGGAAAGAGCAGGAACGGGCTACTGATTTTTGATGATCAGCCATGATCATATTGAATGGCAGTGCTGGCTCGAAAGGCCTACTTCTGCACTTATTTTTCTATATTGCTGTTTCTCCAAGTCCACAACTCTGCAATTTCTTGGATGGAGCTGTTTCAAAACCAGGCTGTGATGCATCCAGATAAAATGCTTTCTGTGGCATAAGCTGGTGAGGGTTGTTGGGTAAATGACGAACTTCCCCAGACTTCTAAGGAAGTAGAGGCTTTGGAGTGCTTTCTTGGCTTAACCAGGACAAATAGCAGGTGATATTTATTCCTAGGAATTTGTTGATCACAGGTAAGATACCATATGACTGGAGGACAGTAAATGTAGTTATTTTATTCAAGAAAAGCAGCAGAAATGATCAAGGTAATTACCACCCACTGAGTTGAACATCAGGGCATGGAAATTATTGGAAAATAATTTGAGGGGCAGGATTAATCTGCACTTAGAAAGGCATTTTTGATCAGCAAAAGTACTAACAGATTTACATAATTCCTGGAAGAAGTAACAAGATATATTAAGGACTGCAGTGCAGTTAATGTAGGATACATGTAGTTTATATGGACTGGAAAGGCTTTTGGCAAGATCCCAAATTGAAGGCTAGTCCAAGAGGTTAGTGCTCATTGGATCCAAGGCAAATTTTTAATTAAATCCCAAATTAGTTTTTGAATTGGAGACAGAGCGTGATGGTGGAGGATTGCTTTTATAATTGGAAACACATGAGCACCGGTGTACGAGAGGAATTGGTGCTGAGACCCTTACTTTGTCATGTATGTTTAAAAAATGAATCTGACTGTACAGTGCATTCAGAAAGTATTCAGATCCCTTTCCATTTTCCACATTTTGTTACATTGCAGCCTTATTTTAAAATGGATTACATTCAGTTTTTGATCATCAATCTACACACAATACCCCAGAATGAAGAAGCAAAAACAGGTGTTTAGAATTTTTTGCAAAGTAATTAAAAATAAGTAACTGAAATATCACATTTCCATAAGTATTCAGACCCTTTGCTATAACACACACAATTGACCTTAGATTTATCCTGTTTTCATTGATTATCCTTGAGCTGTTTCTACAACTTGATTGGAGTCCACCTGTGGTAAATTAAATTGATTGGACATGATTTGGAAAGCCACACACCTGGGGGAAGGGGGGGAATGGTTATGAATATCTACCCCATCTATGCCTATCATAATTGTATATAATTATATCAGGGCTCCCCTCAAACTCCAGTGTTCAGAGAAAACAATCCAAGACTGTCCAAGCTGTGTTTGTGGTTTACAATCCAGACACCATTCTGGTAAACTCCTGTGTACCCTTTCCACAAGCCACCACATCCTTATTTTATTGGGGTGATGAGAACAGTACACAATGCTTCAAAATGCAGCCTAATCAAAGTCCTGTGAAGCTGCTATCCTCTTTTCCAGCAATTTGTTTGATAAAGATGAATAAAGATAAATCAGTTCCTTTCATACTTCTTGCTGAGATTTTGATTGTGAAGTTCAGCTGCAGCTGGCAGGCAAGGAATAGGTCGTCAAGAGAGCACAGTGGCATAGCTAGTACAGCTGCTGCCTCGCAGCACCAGGGACCCAGGTTCAAACCTGATTACGGGGGAAGTTTGTATGTTTTCCCTGATGCTGCGTGGTTTACCTCCGGTTACTCCAGTTTCTTTCCAAAGACATGCGGGTTTGAAGATTAATTGGCCTCTGTAAATTGTCCCTAGTGTGTTGGGTGTGGATGAGAAACTGGGATAAAATGGAACTAGTGTGAACGGGCAGTTGATGGTTGGCGTGGACTGAATGGCCTGTTTCAACGCTGTATCTATCAATCAATTCAATCTGCATAAGTTTGCAACCTTTATTGGAAATAGAAAAGATCATGCAAAGATGATGCATCTTGAAACCGCAATCTCCTAAATCGGTGTGGATATTATGAACAAAGCCAAACTGATGTTTACTTGGTTTCTACACATGTGGCATTTGGAGTTAGCGATGCATAGCACTCTCCCAAACAAAGATTGTTAAGGGCTTGGACACACTAGAAGCAGGAAATGTGTTCCCGATGTTGGGGGAGCCCAGAACCAGGGGCCACAGTTTAAGAATAAAGAGTAAGCCATTTAGAACGTAGACGAGGAAACACTTTTTCTCACAGAGAGTGGTGAGTCTGTGGAATTCTCTGCCTCGGAGGGCGGTGGAGGCAGGTTCTATGGATGCTTTCAAGAGAGCTAGATAGGGCTCTTAAAAAAAAAAAAAAAAAAATGTTTTTTTTTTAAATAGCGGTGTCAGGGGATATGGGGAGAAGGCAGGAACGGGGTACTGATAGGGGATGATCAGCCATGATCACATTGAATGGCGGTGCTGGCTCAAAGGACCAAATGGCCTACTCCTGCACCTATTGTCTATTGTCTAAAACTTCAAAAAAACTATAGCATTGTAGTGAGGAGTCTCTCCCTGAATTGTGCTTTTGAAAATCTCTGGGTCCATCATATTCCCCATGTATGTTTGCAAGAACGTGGATAAAGTTACGTTCAAGATTAATATAGTCCGAGGTATACAATTCTAAAGACTTTCCAATCTCACAAAGGATTTATTTTTATCTCCTTCCTCAATTTTTCTCTCTGGACTTCATACTTGTGCTCCACCTGCTCTGGTAGTTCATGTCAAATCTGTTACATCCATAAGCCTTTTGAATTTGAAAAACAGATACATTTTTAGTATTTTGTTCGCAATATAAAGGTCCTCAGGTTCTACTTAATTCCCTTGGCAACACTTGTTTCAGTAGCTCCCATTTTCCTATAGAATCAAATATAGAACAGAAGATGGCTATTTGGGCCATTCGGTCCATGTCAGGTCAGATAAAACAATTTGTTCATTTGATTAATTCTGAATGCCTCTGTTCGACCTCAGTGACACTAAACATTAAATTGACTATCCTATTAATTCAGAGCTTAGGGAGCAAATTCACTGATAATTACTCAAGCAAGCAAAACATTTAAAATCACTGAAGTGTCCAAGCCGACTTTTCATTGTTGGAAGCAGATTGGATCCAAAGTCCACTCAGTGTCTCAATTTTCAACTTGTAGCTCAGCTGTCCTGTGAATTTAACCCACGTGAGAACCAACAGCTTTCAAGAGGCTAGAGGTACAGCAACTCACTTGACTGGTAGCCCATCCATGACCCGAAATAATAGTTCCCTCCAGTATCAGTGCACACCTTCTGCATTATTGGCCATCCACAGAAATTAGCTGCAGTTTCTGCCGAGCTTGATAGCACCTCCCAAACCGACAACTGCTCGCACGGAAACTTACAAGGGCAGCAGGTGCGTGGCACAACCACCGCCTGCAGATTCCCCTTCAAATTACGCACCATCCTGACTTGGAAATATATTAAGCTGTCACTGTGTAAACCATGTAACTCCCTCTCCAACAGCACTTTGGAACAGAAGGACCACAGTGGTTCAAGAAGGCAGCTCAAAGTAATTTGGAATGGACAATAAATGCTTACCTAAAAATAAATAACTAATAAAAAATGCCACACATTATTTGGATGTCCTCCCATTCTGGTGCAGTCAAAAATCATATAATGCTACATACAGACTGGCTTCAATTAGAACTCCTTCACAACAAAGCTATTGATCATTGGCCTGGGGATTTAACGTTAGAAAAAGCTCAACTTTGATCTTACCTCCACACAGGATCTTGATATATACTTAACATCCCCTGATGTGAAATTGTGTCCAGTACGAACTTTAAATGGATTCAAAAATGTTTTCACATTGGATCAAAAGTCCTCTCATTGTCTCTATTTTTAAATAATGCATGGCATAGTGGTGCAGTAGTAGAGTGCAGTGGTGCTGCCTTATCACGCCAGAGATCGGGGATCAATCCTGACTACAGGTGCTGTCAGTATGAAGCTTGTATGTTCTCCATGTGACCTGCATGAGCTTTCTCTGGGTGCTCCGGTTTCCTCCCACACTCCAAAGATGAACAGGTTTGTAGGCTAATTGGCTTGGTAAGATTGTAAATTGTCCCTAGTTTGCGTAGGATATTGTTAGTGTGTGGGGATCGCTGCTCAGCACAGACTCGGTGGGTCAATTGGCTTGTTTCCTGCTGTGTTTCTAAACTAATATAAAAACTATCTTTTCATTTCAACAATAATTATTATAAATATCCAAGAATAACTTCTCCCCAGTCCACGTTTCTCATTTAAAGCAAGTGGGGATACTGCATTTGGTCACATGGCATCTGCAGCATTAGTACTTGCATTAGTCAAATACTAATGTTCTGCAGACACACATCTTTCCTTTTATTCCGCATCACCGGACCACTCCACAAGAAATTAATTCTACTTGAATTTTCAACAAGTTGTTTCCTAGTTAACCCCTCCACCATTTAAAATGATTAACCTCATTCAAAGCAACAATAAGAGCTGCTGAATATCAATAAACTTTGCACCATAAATTAAGAATTTACTTAGCACTTTCACGGTAATGTTTTTTTTGTTACATAAAATATTAGCTTTGTAGGTCATTTTCAATCCATCAATAGAATGAGTGATGCTTGTCATCTCTTGAGAAGAATTCATTGTACACCAAGTTGAACTTGAAACATCATATCATCTTCTATTCTAATAACACCCCTAAAAAATTCCAACTAATTAACCTTGGATTTTTATTTTTACTACAATTTACAGAATATCACTTCTCATGCTTAACATCATTTTTGGCCTAATGCCTACCTGGCAGCCATCCCACACTTCAAATTTAATGGGTCTTTACGCCATTATCTTTGGTTTTCTTTCGTTTTTTTTTAGTTTAGAGATAAAGCATGGAAACGGGCCCTTCAGCCCACTGGGTCTGCGCTGACCAGCGATTCCCGCACACTAACGCTATCCTACACACATACTGAGGACACTTTTTTTTAATTTACCAAGCCAATTAATCTATAAACCTGTACGTCTTTGGAGTATGAGAGGAAACTGAAGATCTCGGCGAAAACCCACACAGGTCACAGGAGAACGTACAAACTCCGTACAGACAGCACCCGTAGTTGGGATTGAATCCCGGTCTCTGGCACTGCATTCGCTGTGAGGCTTTCCATATTTCACAATGAAGAAACCAACCAAGAAATGCGATATGATCCAATATGCTTTACATGGCTTCATGCTACTCCAAATGGTGCTTTTAGTATTATATCTGAAGAAGGTGGAGCAAGACCATACCATCTTAATATGTTTTAAATAGCCCTGTCATTTGTTTAGGAGACGCAGCTTGCCATCCTTTTCCGATGAACATCTGTCTGTCTCCTGGTATTACATAACAGGTCACATAACATTGCACAGTGAACCACCATTCAAATTCCTAACACGAAAAAAATGAATATAACGGATAGAAAATAGGTGATCATCCAGATGAAAGGGATAATTGCTCTTACAGTTTTTCCTCTCTTTCCAGGTCTACCAACAGGTCCTCTGTGTCCAGGGGCTCCGAGTACTCCCTTTGGACCCATTTCTCCCTTTTAAAAAATAAACAATATTTGTAATTGTCAGGTGCTTAATCACAGAGCTATACTGCACAGAAAAAAGCCTTTTATCCATGCCAACTGTGAAACATGATTGTTATATAATCTAATAAAAAGGAACGTCAGATGCTAATTTATACCAAAGATGGACATAAAATCTGGAATAACTCAGCATGTCAGGCGGCATCTCTGGAGAAAATGGATAGGTAAAGTTTCAGGTCGGGGGAAAAAGGGTCCCAACTCAAAACGTCACCTATTTTCTCCAGAGATGCTGCCTTACCTGCTGAGTTACTCCAGTATTTTGTGTTTATCATTGTTATACAATTGTTATCCTTACACAAATATGCAGCATTCGTAAAGCATTAGCTTTGTTTTCTAAAATCTTTTCATTAATTATTCTGATTTCAATTGCATCTTGATGTTAATGAGATTCTTCACATTTGAGAAAGTTCATTTCTGGTGCCAGAGATGTAAGTTGGCAATAACTAACATTTACTGAGTAGTTAAATTCCCTTCTGTGCAATCTCTGGACACATTCTGCAATGTTCATAAGTTTTTAGTGGTCACCTGTCACATGAGTACAGTAACCTCATGGGCTTCCGCGTGTTACAAAGCGGGTCTCAGGATGCGATGAAGTTACTGCAAAGCTTTCAGGGGATCAGGACAATTTCGACAGCAGCTTCCTGATTTGAATGTTTCTGTGATCATGTGAGATGGTTGGAAGTTGCTGCCTGATTTACGATTCAATCAACAGCGAGCACTGAGAGTTTCACTGCTATTTTTGCCTCAAACTCTGGGCCATGGTTGTAATATCATCCTATGTGACGACATACATTTCCTAACACAGATGTTAAAGTAACTATTCTGTAACTAATCAGATTAGTTCTGTCTGGCCTTTTAAAATTGGATACTACAGTGGTTAATCTTGAAACCTATGGCTCTCATCCACAGCTTGCAGAGCAATAGGATATCATTTCCAAGCCATGAACAATTTCTTCCTCAGGATTCATCCAAACAGGCACTTTTTTTCTTCCTTTAGCCTCAATTACATATGAAATTCATTTTGCTAATTTCTCCCTTAAAATTAGCTCCAATATTTAGCTTCTTATGAACAATGACAAGTGCATATTAAAATAATCTGCCATACCTTGACCTTCATTAATAAATTGACAGTGCTCTTTCCTCAGGGGTCCCACACCACTTTAACAGCTTTTTCTGCATTGAAAAACATGCATCTTGTTTCATCTAATTTGCTGCTTTTAATCATCTTATCCAAAATCTATCTTTTAGCTTTCTTGAATCTGCTCCAAATCTCTTTCGTATATTCTCCTGATGTCTGGCCAACATTTCTCCTTAACCAGATAGCTTCTGAAAGAAATTAACATACCGTATATGTTTCTCTTTGTATATCTTGGATAAAATGGCACTACATTTGCTGATGTAAAAATAGATATTGCAGCTTAAAGATACAAATTGGCTTGGGCTTGCCTTAAATCTCTGAAAGACACTGCTGCAGAAATGTTATTGTGCAGCATAACTTCTCCATGAGTTACATAGATTAAATTCAAAGGAAAACTCCATACAGCAAATCAGGGACTTGCTACAAAACCCATCAATTTGCCTTCTGGGTCCTCCATTAATCTGGCCCTTTAATGCACAAGGACATAGCATCATACATAGAATCATTCAAACACTGTTCCATGCTTTCCTGATCACCATAGAAAATAGGTGCAGTAGGCCATTCGGCCCTTCGAGCCAGCACCGCCATTCAATATGATCATGGCTGATCATCCAAAATCAGTACCCTATTCCTGCTTTCTCCCCATATATCTTGATTCTGTATAAACCACATGTGGTTTGTCATTGCATAAGTGGGTAACAGATAAAATTAAGGCCTTCGGCTTCAATTACTTAAAGAGGAACTGTGACTTGTGTCTTGCAATGCATTTCTGCTCAGCCCAGTGACTCTCACCCTCTCATTTCCAACTGCTAGCTGCACCCATTCTTGAAGTTGAACTTAGCCCTTTAGTTGCAAGTTTGAGCCTACCCCTTGGCATCATTCAAAAGTCAAAAAATTTTTATTGTCATATCCCACAACCGAACAATGCTCCTGTGCTGATGGTTATCGATGAAGAAGTGTTGCTACCATTTATACGGATTCTGGTCTGTAGATGAGCAAGTCAAGGATCCAGTTGCAGAGGGATTGGCAGAGACCCAGTTCCGTGAGCTTGGTAACTAGTTTGGAGGGGAAAATGGTGTAGAACATTGAGCTGCTGTGTATATACAACAGCCTGATGTATGTGTTTTTACTGTTCAAGTGGTCCAGTGCAGAGTGAAGAGCCAGTGAAGTGCATTCTACATTGACCAGTTGTGTCAGTAGGCAAATTGTCGTGAGTCCAGTACTTGTGGAGGTAGGAGTTGATATCAGCCACAACCAACCTCTCAACGTACTTCATCACCAGGAATGTTAGTGCCACTGGTCAGTAATTTGTGCCCTTTCAAAGCAGGTGGGAACCTCAGACCATGATAATAAGAGGTTGCAGATGTCCGCAAAAACTACAGTCAGTTAGTTTGCACAGGGTTTAAGACCACAACCAGGTTTACCATCAGGTCCAGATGCTTTTCGAGTGTTCACCTTCATGAAGGATCTTCTAGTGGTGGCCTCTGTGACTGAGATTATAATTTCATTGAGGGCTATGGGGTCATGGGAAGGCTCATCTGCATTCTCCCTATCTAATCATGAGTAGAACACATTGAGCTTGTCTGGGAGTAATGCTTTACTGTCGCTTGAACTGCACCCCGGTATCACCTTGCAAGAAATGATGGCTTGCAAGCCCTGCCACAACTGCCGAACATCCACCTCATGACCTCTTCCTGATCTCAATTACTCAACCTGATATACGAGATTCTGCCTCACTGCCTGATACTCTTTTCACGCAAAGGCTTTGAGGTCTGGACACATTATTTGTTTTATTTGGAAAGGTTTTTCAATGTGGGAAGTATGCAAATTCTGATGTGAGGTACATTAGGCCTTGTTAGCTGGAGAAAGCTTGTCCTCAGGAACAATTTCCATGGTCCATTGCACACTATTGAATTTGTATACCTTTCCAATCATTGAAAATTTCTCAGCCTTTAAGATTGAAAATCTGCCCTTTTAATCAATTCACAACTGTTATCTTTCTCAACGTTCCCAATCCTTCTTCTTTGTGCTAAATTATGTATCTCATTCAATCCATTTAAACCTGCTGGAAATGTTTTCATCCTAAAGTGTGTGTATTCTTATGTTCCTGCCTCCTATAATTAGTAAGCATTTAAATTTATAACTTTTTATCACCCGTTCACTTCACACTATCTCTTGACCTTTCAGACTGTGGGCAAAGGTCCTTCGTCTGAAATGTTGAAACTAGTCAAGTCAAGAGGGTTTAATTGTCATATGTACCGACACAGAACTGAACTTCTTACTTGGAACTGCTTCACAGGTCTGCAAACACGTTGCCCAATAGATAACATAACAAAACAAACATAAAGAAAGTTCAATAAATTATTTTAAAAAATAAATTAGTGCAAAACAAACAAAGAAGCCGGAAGTCCCAAGTCCAACCAAGACAGTTTGTAGTTTGCAGTTTAGTTGGTGTTTGTAGTTCAACAGCCTGATAGGAAACAGCTGTTACTGATCCTGGCGATCAGAGTTTTCAGACTCCTCTACTCTCTTCCCAATGGCAGGAGTGAAATAAGGGCATGACCAGGGTGATGTCAGTCCTTGATGATGGTGGCTCCCTTTGAGGCATATAGATTCCTTCAGTGGTGGGGAGATCACCACTTATTGTAATCTCATTCATTTCTGAGAGTTCAAGTTGCTGAACCAGGTCATGATACACCTAGCCATTAAAGCCGAATTGTGCTAATGCTTAACCAGAACTCAATGCGTCAGGGAATGGTCGCGACCTGAAACGCCATCAGTCCAATTTCCTCCACCGATGGCACCTAATCCACTGAGTTCCTCCAATAATTTGTTTTTTGATCAAGGTTCTAGCATCTACAGTCTCTTGTGTTTCCAGGTTGTGAGGAGAATGTGAGCATAGGCAGTTTGTGTGAATTGAGTAATTGGGTGGAGGGTGAAAGGCACAAGTTGCGTATGTATTTAGAGAATGAAGATTGTTTTACGTTTCCAATGTTTCAAATAGAATTTGTCATATTCTATCAGTTCACACGGAGTCATGATGGCTTACGTTATTTATAAACCTGCACAGTCTCCATCTTGGCAATAAATCTTGACGTCTGACCTCAATTTGTTTGATGCTTGCAATTACTGTGTTACCGTCAGGTGGCACAAGATGGCGCCGTCTCACTCGGATCCTTCCCTTTGTCTGTTTACAAGTGTTTTGTTTCATAATTCAAGGCAAGTCCATGCTAATTGTATTCCAGTAAACCCCATGCAAATTCATGTGCTTTTGCATCCATGGGATTTAAGTTCACATTGACATAAATTGCATTGCTTTCAACATAAAATTTCAACGTAAGTTTTCAATCCAATTATATACTGTACACATGCACAAAGTAAGGGAGAAGTTTGCTGATGAACGGTGCTCCCAGATTTAGTTGCTACTAGTTGTTATTCATTGTGGCCTGGTTGAGTTGCAGGGTTCCTTATTCTGCTGCCGAGGTTGTGATGTTCAGGCTCTTAACCATTTTCTGTAGTCTTCCTCAGATGACTGTGCATCCCTGACTGCAACTGTTCAACAGCTAAAGTCCACTACCTGCTGTCTTGATCTGATGCCCACAAGCTTCTTTAAAAATATTTTTAACAGTGTTGCACCAGAAGTGCTGAACTCTTCCCTTCGATTGGGGCATTTTCCCAAAGCCTTAAAAACTGCAGTGATTAAGCCCCTATTGAAGAAGCCTAATCTGGATGCCTCAGCTATGAGCAGCTACAGGCCCATATCTAATTTAGCATTTCTGGCAAAGATCATTGAAAGGGTAGTTTACCAACAAATTCACTGCTTTATGATCCAAAACAATATTTTTAATGTTTTCCAGTCGGGATTTCGGCCACATCACAGCACTGAGACTGCATTTACTAAGGACCTAAACGACATACATCTAAACAGTGATGCATCAAAAGCTTCAGTTTTGGTACTTCTAGATCTCAGTGCTGCTTTTGATACGGTGGACCATAACATATTGCTTGACAGACTGGAGAAGTGGGTAGGACTCTCTGGTTCTGTGCTGGACTGGTTCAAATCCTACTTGAAAGATCGGGATTATTTTGTTTCCCTTGGTAATTATGAATCAGAACATACAAAACTCACATGCGGGGTTCCCCAGGGCTCCATTCTTGGACCCATCTTGTTTAATATTTACATGCTCCCCCTAGCTCAGATCATAGAGTATTTTAACATATCCTACCATACTTATGCCGATGACACATAACTTTATATCGCAGTGTCACCGCATGACCATAGTCCCCTACACTCACTGAGTCAGTGTGTCAAACAAATCAATGAGTGGATGAACCAGAATTTCCTCCAGCTCAATGCAAATAAGACAGAAATTATTGTCCCTGGCCCCAAAAAAATAAGGCTAGAGATAAGTGCTCAACTTGACTCAATTGCACTGAAAACCACAGACAAAGCCAGAAACCTTGGTGTAGTTATAGACCCGGATTTGAATTTTAACAGCCATATAAAGACCATTACCAAATCTGCCTACTACCATCTAAAAAACATTGCAAGAATCAAGGGATTTCTGTCCAAAGAAGACACTGAAAAACTTGTTCATGCATATATCTTCAGTAGGTTAGATTATTGTAATGGTATCTTTACAGGTCTCAGTAAAAAATCAATTAAACAACTGCAGCTTATATAGAATGCCGCTGCCAGAGTCTTAACCAACACCAAGAAAATGGACCGCATTACACCTGTCCTTAAATCTTTGCACTGGCTCCCTGTGTGTAAAAGGATAGATTTTAAAATTCTGTTACTGGCTTACAAGGCACTGAATGGTCTGGGTCCAAAATACATCTCTGACCTACTTGTTGTATATGAGGCACCTAGACTCCTCAGGTCTTCGGGGACAGGTTTACTCTGTGTTCCCAGGGTCAGAACTAAAAAGGCTAAAGCAGCGTTCAGTTTCTATGCTCCACACCTGTGGAACAAGCTCCCTGAACACCTGAGGTGTGCACAGACTGTAATCTCATTTAAATCAGGCCTAAAAACACTGTTGTTTACTGTAGCTTTTTCATAACCCAACATGCAGGTAATCTTAATCTTCTAATCTTAACCCTTTTATGTGCTTTTAAAATGGCTCTAATATTTTAGTGATTTTGTTTTACTATTCATGCAATTGTCTTATTGGCTATTTTGTTGTCCTGTGTTGTATTGTGGTTCTGCAATGTTTTTAAACTATGTTATTCTCTTGTTTCTCTTTTAAAGCACTATGAAATGCAGCTTGTATGAATGGTGCTATATAAATAAACTTGCCTTGCCTTCAGATTATGTCTACTTCTGTGTCATGTAAAACCTTCCTAAGTCTTTACTGCATTGACTTCAGTTTTTCCAAACCTCCTTGATGCCATATTTTGTCAAAACCTGGCTTCATGCCAAGGACAATAACTCACCTCCCCTGTGTAATTCAGCTCTTAGTCCATGTCTGAAAAAGGCTGTGATGAGAATTAGATCCGAGTGATCCTGGCAAAACTCAAACTGAATGTTGGTGAGCAAATTAGTGGTGAGCAAATGCCACAATAGCATTTTTGATGGCATCTATTATCACTTTGTCGTTGATAGAGTAGATGGATTGAGCAGTAAATATTTGGTTGGACCCATCTTTCTGTACATAGTACTCGGGCTACTCCTTTATAACATGTAGAGTGAATTGAGATTTCCAAAAATTGGCTTCTATAATCTTCGGAGAGTCAGTCTGTCAAGGAGGACTTTCTCTAACTTCTACAGGTGTACAGTAGAGAGCTTGCCGACTGGTTGCATCGTGGCTTGGTTCGGCAACTTGAGTGCCCTGGAGAGGAAAAATACTCCAAAAAGTAGTAAACACTGCCCAGTCCATCATCGGCTCTGACCTTCCTTCCATCGAGGGGATTTATCACAGTCGCTGCCTCAAAAAGGCTGGCAGCATCATCAAGGACCCACACCACCCTAGCCACACACTCATCTCGCTGCTACCTTCGGGTAGAAGGTACAGGAGCCTGAAGACTGCAACAACCCGGTTTAGGAATAGCTACTTCCCCACAGCCATCAGGCTATTAAACCTGGCTCGGAACTCTGAACATTAATATCCCTCCATCTGTTATTTGAACTTTATTAATTTATTAAGTCATGGGTGTATTTATGTATAGAATTGTTGTCAATGCCTTCTATGTTCTGTTGTGCTGTGCAAAGAAAGATTTTCATTGTCCTGTCAGGGACACATGACAATAAACTCTTTTGACTTTGACTATAGATCTCAAGAAACCATCACCTAGCTGTACACGATTACAGGTCCTCAGCCTTCATTTTAGCATTACATTTTGGCCCCTGCTACCTGAGGATGTGGATGTTCTTGAAATCGTTTCTTCACTTTAGCTGTTTAATTGCCCAAAATCATTCATAATCAATGTGGTAGAACTTTGATCAGGCTCTGTCCATTGGTTGCTGATTTACTGTTTAGCATGCACGTAGTCCCATATTACAGCTTATGTCCAGTGTCTTTCCACAAATCCACATTGAACCAAGTTTGATTTCCTAGCTTGATTATAATGAAAGATTGAGGGATAAGCCAGGCCATGAGGTAAGGGTAGTGCATGTTTCTACTGCTATATATCCTATGGATATCCCATTCAAAGCTGCAAATCTCTGCTGAGTCTATTGTATCCAGCATGAATGCCATGCCACTGAGCACAATATGTGGGGTCGCTCGTATGAAGACAGGATTTTGTATCCACAAGGACTGTGTGATGTCACTCTTAAAAATGGTGTCATGGCAGATAAATCTGCAACAGGAAGATTCGTAACTAACCTCGGTAAATCACTCATGATAGACACACAATGCTGGAGTAACTCAGCGGGAGAGGCAGCATCACTGGATAGAAGGAATGAGTGACGTTTTGGTTTGAGACTATTCTTCAAACCGAGTCAGGGAGGGGATAGAGATGTGGAAGGGTAAGTTGTGAAATGAGACATAAAAGGGGATGAAGTTGAAGGAAAATATCAAATAGATCTTTGTTAGCTAGGGGAAGGTGACAATGAAGCATACTATGGGGCCATGAGGGAGGAACTGTCCAAAGTTGACTGGAAAAATACCCTAGCAGGGATGACAGTGGAACAACAATGGCAGGTATTTCTAGGAATAATACAGAAGGTGCAGGATCAGTTCATTCTAGGAGGAAGAAAGATTCCAAGGGAGTAAGGGGCGACTGTGGCTGTCAAGGGAAGTCGGGGACAGTATGAAAATAAAAGATAAGAAGTACAATAGCAAAGATGAGCGGGAAGCAAGAGGATTGGTTAATGTTTAAAGAGCAACAGAAGATAACTAAAAAGACAATATGGGGAGAAAAGTTGAGGTACAAAGGTAAGCTATCCAAGAATATACAGTAAAAGCTTCTTTAGGTATGTGAAGAGGAAAAAATTAGTTAAGACCAAATTGGACCCAGGAAGACCGAATAAGGTGAATTTATTAAGGGGAAACAAGGAAATGACAGATGACAATAGGTGCAGGAGTAGGCCATTCAGCCCTTCGAGCCAGCACTGCCATTCAATGTGATCATGGCTTATCATCCGCAATCAGTACCCCATTCCTGCCTTCTCCCCATATCCCCTGACTCTGCTATTTTTAAGAGCCCTATCTAGCTGTCTCTTGAAAGGATCCAGAGAACCTGCCTCCACCACCCTCTGAGGCAGAGAATTCCACAGACTCGCCACTCTCTGTGAGAAAAAGTGTTTCCTTGTCTCTAACTTCTTAAACTGTGGCCCCTGGTTCTGGACTCCCCCAACATCGGGAACATGTTTCCTGCCTCTAGCATGTCCAAGATCTTAACAATCTGATATGTTTCAATGAGATATCCTTTCATCCTTCTAAACTCCAGAGTGTACAAGCCCAGCTGCTCCATTCTCTCAGCATATGACATCCCTGCCATCCCGGGAATTAAGTTGAACAGGTACTTTGGATCTGTCTTCACTAAGGAGAACACAAACAATCTTCCTGATATTGTAGTGGCCAGAAGATCTGGGGTGATGAACTGAAGGAAATCCACATTAGGCAGGGAATGGTGTTGGGTAGACTGATGGGTAGTGATGGGAATGGTGTTGGGTAGACTGAAGGCTGATAAATCCCCAGGGCCTGATGGTCTGCATCCCAGAGTACTTAAGGAAGAGGGTCTAGAAATCATGGATGCATTGGTGATAATTTTCCAATGTTCTATAGATTCAGGATTAGTTCCTGTGGATTGGAGGGTAGCTAATGTTACCCTAATTTTTAAGAAAGGCGGATGAGATAAAACAGGGAATTATAGACCAGTTAGCCTGACATCGGTGGTGGGGAAGATGCTGGAGTCAATTATAAAAGATGAAATAGCCGCACATTTGGATAGCAGGATCGGTCCGAGTCAGCATGGATTTACAAAGGAGAAATCATGCTTGACTAATCTTCTGGAATTTTTTGAGGATGTAACTAGGAAAATGGACAAGGAAGAGCCAGTGGATGTAGTGTACCTGAACTTTCATAAAGCATTTGATAAGGTCCCACATAGGAGATTAGTGGGCAAAATTAGGGCACATGGTATTGGGGGTAGAGTGCTAACATGGATAGAGAAATGGTTGGCAGACAGGAAACAAAGAGTAGGGATGAACGGGTCCCTTTCAAAATGGCAGGCAGTGGCTAGTGGGGTACCGCAAGGTTCGGTGCTGGGACCGCAGCTATTTACAATATACATCAATGATTTGGATGAATGGATTCAAAGTAACATTAGCAAATTTGCAGATGACACAAAGCTGGGTGGCAGTGTGAACTGTGAGGAGGATGCGATGAGAATGCAGGATGACTTGGACAGGTTGGGTAGTGGGCAGATGCATGGCAGATGAAGTTTAATGTGGATAAATGTGAGGTTATCCACTTTTGTATCAAAAACAGGAAGGCAGATTACTATCTAAATGGCGTCAAGTTGGGAAAAGGGGAAGTACAATGGGATCTGAGAATCCTTGTTCATCAGTCTATGAAAGTAAGCATATAGGTACAGCAGGCATTGAAGAAAGCAAATGGCATGTTGGCCTTTATAACAAGAGTCGTCGAGTATAGGAGCAAAGAGGTCCTTCTGTGGTTGTAAAGAGCCCTAGTGAGACCACACCTGGAGTATTGTGTGCAGTTTTGGTCCCTTAATTTGAGAAAGGACATTCTTGCTATTGAGGGAGTGCAGCATAGATTTACAAGGTTAATTCCCGGGATGGCGGAACTGTCATGTGCTGGGAGAATGGGGCAGATGGGCTTGTACATTCTACAGTTTAGAAGGATGAGAGGGGATCTTGTTGAAACATATAAGATTGTTACGGGTTTGGGCACGCTAGAGGCAGGAAACATGTTCCCGATGTTGGGGGAGCCCAGAACCAGGGACCACAGTTTAAGAATAAGGGGTAAGCCATTTAGAACGGAGACGAGGAGACGCGTTTTCATACAGAGAGTTGTGAGTCTGTGGAATTCTCTGCCTCAGAGGGCGGTGGAGGCCGGTTCTCTGGATACTTTCAAGAGAGAGCTAGATAAGGCTCTTAAAGATAGTGGAGTGGGGGGGATATGGGGAGAAGGCAGGAACGGGGTACTGATTGGGGATGATCAGCCATTATCATATTGAATGGCGGTGCTGGCATGAAGGGCCAAATGGCCTATTCCTGCGTTTATTGTCTAAGATAATATTTAATCAGGAAGAGTCAGACTGGTTGGAGAAGTAGGATGTGGGAGGAATAGAGGGAGAGGGAAAGCAATGGTTACTTGAATTTCGAGAAGTTGAAATTCATACCGCTGGGTTTTAAGCTGCTCAAGTGAAATACTGTATGAGATGCTGTAGGGTCTCACTCTGACAGTGGAGGAGGCCGATGGTTCATTCACTGTCTTTCTCAGACCCAGTCTGGCAGCTATATCCTTCAGGACTTGTACAGCTGTGCCAATTATGCTGCTATCAAACATAACAGAGCAGCAATGAGTACATATTGTGCCTTTGCCAGTGTATCTTCCAAGTTCAACATGGAAGAACTGATTCATTACCTGAGAATGGGAAGTTGTGGCTATCAGAAGGAGGATTCCTTGCCCATGTTTGTCCTCATCTCACGAGATCTAGAGTCAACATTGAGGATACTCGCGGCTATTCCAACCTTCCTGTTCATCAGTGTACCTCACCCCCTCTAATGGTGGTGGGGCAGAAGTACCCAGAAATTGTGATGGAAAAAGTATGTGAGTAAGATTTGTTTGTGTGGCAGTTGTTTTAATTTAGAATGTCCCCAAAATTAGCAATGGGGCTGGGAATAAGTTCAACATGTCTGAACTTGGTGCCTATGTTAAAGGTGTCATTCAAGTTTTACACCTTTTTAGTTTTAATAATACAACAATTGAGCAGCTTACTTGGCCACTTCAGCGGGCAATTTAGCATATAACCAATTACCTTAGGTCTGAAGTCACATTGAAACCAGACAAGGTAAAGATGGCAAATACATCTCTGATGTTCATTAGCAAACCAATGCATTCTACTAACAATCAGTGGTTTTGTGGTCATCATTATTAAGCTTAGTTGTTTTTAAATTGCAGAATAGTTTAACTAAACTTACATACCACAGCTGTCATGGTGTGATGTCAACTCACTACTAGATTGTTATACTGCTTGAATCATGCCATAAGATGTAACATAATCATACCTGCATGACTGCTGTAATAAAACAGTCTGTGATTTTGGCTCAGTTTTTCCTCTCTTCCTTACTCTAGCCTGATATGCTTGCGTGAACCACAGCCCTGCTATTAGCAACATTTATCACAGATAATGAAGCATAGCCTACTCCTAAATACCATATTAATCAATTTTCTTTCTGTCTATCAGAGCTAATCCCTTTAATTTACCCATCCCTGTCCCACATTCTCTAACTGAAAACATTCTCTCTTTCCCGGTTCTGATGAAGTCCTTGACCTAAAATTTTAACAGTGTTTCTCTTTCTACAGATGCTGCCTGACCTGCCATGTATCTCCAGTACTTTCAGAATATGCAATTTTGTTGACTTCCATTTACACTGTTGTTGTCATTCCTTTGTAGGTTGGCAAAGTTATATAATTTGCTATGCAACATGAATTCTAGCTTTAGACATCTCTAGGGACTCGTACCTTATGAGGTCCACGTCTGTTTCTCATAATGGGTGTTCTCCCAATACTGTTTCTCAAATCCTCTGTATAATCTTGTCCCAAGTCAGTGAGTCCCCCAGATTTTTGACTCTGTGCTTTTCAAAAAATGTCAGACAACTCACTGATCATCTCTTTCAGTGCTTTATTGGTAGTCCCGATTCTTCAGTCCCTCTGGCTCAGCGAATAAGAACACCTTTGATTTTCTCCTTTTTGAAGAAATAAAGCCCTACTTCCAATGCCAAGTTATTTGCTCAAACGTCCAGCTGCTGAAGTGGTTTTATCAACTACATTCACCTGTTATGCAGGGCAATGGTGTTCAATCTAATGAATGACAGTTGGGTTACATCTTAAACATTATCCAGTTAAAGACAACCACAACTTTATTTCAAGCAGAATCCAGAAACAAGAGACTGTAGATGCTGGCATCTTGAACAAAAAGGAAATTTCCGGAGGAATCAGCAGGATAGGCAGCATCTGTGGTGGGAAATGGACCGGTGATGTTTTAGGTTGCGACTGAAGGGTCCCAACCAGAAATGTTATTTGTCAATTTACCTCCACATATTCTGCCGAACCTGCTGTGTTCCTCCACCAGTTTGTTTTTTGAAGTGAAAATCTGTCTCTTTTATGCTTCACCATCTATCCTCTGAATAGAATACAATACGATACAATACAACAAAACACTCTCTGAACAGTTATCTGAAGAGTGCTTCTCAGTGTAATCATACTTAAAGTTGACATTATTTGTCGACCTGCTTTCCAATTGCACTTTATGTTATGCCATCACCAATAGCTTGATTTTACCTTTTAATAAAGTACTTTTTATATGTTCTGTGCATTCCTTGCAATGCACTTTATGAGATGCTTTTAAGCAATGTGATTGTCTTCCAATTTGGCAACAAGCCTTTGTCCCTGGCTCCAAAAATTTGAGGCTTACAATTATAGTATCATAAAATAATATTTATTTAGAGGGGATGTGGGGTACGGGCTGTGCCAGTGCACAGAGGGTGGTGGGAAGGGGTGAGGGTGCAAACTGAGTTACATGTACGGAAGGTGGTTGGAGGGCATGGGCTGAGGATATAAAAGAGCAGGATGAAGAAGCTTTTACAATGCAATCATTATTTTCTGCCAACTAAAACTTATCAAAGCTAGAAGAGATTCATTAGCCACACATAAATGGCAACATGATATGCACAAAAACTATTGCAGCACTGTTGGAGGTATTAACTGAACATAATTTGCTAAAAGCACCCAAGCTTGTAGATTAATTGCTATTTTAGCATTTTACTGTGGCTCCAGGAAAATAATATCTAGCAGACCAGCCAACAGAACTGCATAATCAAGAACTGAAGGTAGATATGACTGTGTAAGCCGGCTATGTAAGCGGATCTGCTGGCTCGTTCTGGAGCTCTGGCCGCAGGGGGAAAATTTGACCCGGCAATCGACTGCAGCCGTCCAGGTGAGGCTGAGATCAGCCACCTCACCTGGACTGGGCGCTGCATTTTTGGGTGGACTTCCTATGGGGAGTTCAAGTGCACTCTGATAATTTTGTCCAGATTAAAAGAGGTGCCAGACCTCCAGTTGTCAAAGTCTGTGGTGGACCTGTACCATTAATAGAGTACAGTGAACCCATGAGAAGCTAGGCACACACCATAGAGATAATTCATTAGATTTGCAATGTGACCAATTATTATACTGGCAATAACAGACAAACAAAATCGATATAGAGAAAAAATGGGATAAGAGTAAATGAGTAGGGACCAGTTGTCACTTGGCACTGTGACATAGGCATGACCACCAATGATGTGCACCGATGATGTGCCAACTAAATCTCTATTTATATCTGAAATTACTTACATGTGGCAGTTGTATAAGCCATTGATGAGACCACATTTAGAATATTGTGTTCAGTTCTGGGCACCATGTTATAGGAATTATATTGTCAAGCTTGAAACAGTTAAGAAAAATCTACGGGATGTCGCCAGGACTAGAGTGTGTGAGCTACAGGGAGAGGTTGAGTAGGCTGGGGCTCTATTCCATTGAGCGCAGGAGGATAAGGGGTGATCTTCTAGAGGTGTATAAGATCATGAGAGGAACAGATTGGGTAGATGCACAGAGACTCTTGCCCAGAGTAGGGGAATCGAGGACCAGAGGATATAGGTTCAAGATGAAGGGGAAAAGATTTAATTGGAATCCGAGGGGTAACCTTTTCACACAAAGGGTGGTGGGTGTATGGAACAAGCTGCCAGAGGAGGTAGTTGAGGCTGGGACAATCCCATCTTTTAAGAAACAGTTAGACAGGTACATGGATAGTACAGGCTTGGAGGGATATGGATCAAGCACAGGCAAGTGGGATTAGTGTAGCTGGACATTGTTGTATCTTTATTACCTTCGCTAGGGTGGGAGATTGCATTAGTCGAAACAGGGTGGACTACGTGAAGGTTGCAATCAACCCGACGTGCACAAACAAATAGATCAAATAGAACAAGTTGATCTACAACTTTAGGCTGTGCACGTCATACGCAAGAAGAAGATTACCTTTGCTGTCTTTAATTTTTGAGTCTTTAACAATGTATTTGCAGGGTGTGATGCATTTACATGCTACAACCTTAGATATAAAGTAGATTTCATTATTTTCATATAAATTTAAATCATGACTTCAGTGCAGATAATTGGAGCCAAACTGTGCTAAACTATTCGCTTTTTGTTTGTTTAGTACTTACTTTCTGTCCCAACATTCCTGGAAGACCGACAACACCCTGCATTATAAAGAAGATTGAGTGGATCAGTCATTGTCAGAAGGCTTCCAATATATATTTACAACCTAACTTCTATTTATTCACAGCACATTCCTACTGTATAACAGTGGTATAAATAAGAACAATTGACATGCATGTAAGCAACACCACACTTTACAAATATAGACTATTTGACAGCTCTTCTTACCATTTCTCCTTTGATTCCTTGATGTCCCATTTCACCCATGATACCCTGCAAACATCAGAACAGGTTAGAACACAACGATAACTAACATATAATGATCCAAATGTAATGCACATTTTCCCTTTTTTTGATGGGTTTCTCCTCAGTTGTCCTGCAAATACTAGGGCGCATAAGGTACCTTTCAAAGCAAACACCGTTTAAGTATGACCCTAAATGGAGAATATCAATACATTCTATTCTCACCTAAAACCCCTTATCTTCAGAGGCAGATAAATAGAATAGCATTAAGATGCTGAAATATTTATCCTGTTCCTAAGAAAGGGAAGACAGCAATGGCACACACTATAGCCACATTATCAATATGCCTTTTTGACTCGGATACACTATTTTTAATCATCAAAACATTATAAGGTTAGTTTCTGGGTCTTTAGTAATGTACTAACCTTTTCACCTTTTTTTCCAGTCATGCCCTAGAAAAACATAATAAAAATCTAATTAAATATCTCATCTTCAGTTAAGTTATGAACATTCTCCAGTAATATGGAGGAAAATCCGTATGTTTTTCTTTATAACGGCTATCTCTCTATCTGCATTGCGATTCACAGGAAACTTTTCCTGAGAAATCTATCTAACCAGATGTTTGCCATCGTGTCTTGAAAATTTCACTTGGCCCAACACCGAACGCATCATGAGAGAGTTTTAGATTGTCTTTCTTGCGAAACTCTACTTTCCTCTAAATTTGTTGATATGCACTGTGTTCTGATTTTAATTTCCATGCTGCTATGAAAGAAGGAATTCCTTTCTCCACCTATTATCGTATAGATCTTATCCATAGATTCAGCCTGAGGTAAAGTACCCAAAATAGGAGCAGCCCTCTGAAAATCATGACACATATTCCTGTGCAAAGTATCATGTTGTAATGTTGCAACATCCCTATCGCAACATTTAAGAAACATTTGGACAGGGACATGGATAGAACAGATTTAGAGGAATATAGGCCAAATGCAGGTAGGTGGGACTAGTGTAGATGGAACATGTTGGGCCGAAGGGCCCGTTTCCAAGCTGCAAGACTCCATGTCAGTAGCTCAGCTGTTTTTATGGTAATGACTTGTAGATATACTCTCACATTTAGTGATCTCCGTATACATGCACATGAATCTCATTGTTGCTCCATAATAGCCCTGTCCCATGGTGCGAGTTCATTCCAAGAGCTCTCCCAAGTTTAAAAAAAAATCAAACTCGTGGTTAACAAGGAGAATGAACGCTGGGGGACGTCTCTTAGCGGTAACGGCAGGTACTTGAGAAGATTCTCTAACGGCAGGTAAGCACGGGAAGACTTGTGAAGCTTTTTCAACATGATGAAAAATGTCCATGAGAGCCCCGAGTACCGGCGAGTGGCCATTACCGTAAATCTCTGAGTTTGAATCGGGGCAAACTCGGGAGAACTCTTGGGACAGGGGTTTAACTCTTAATTTCTCAGATTAAAAGTGCAAGACAACAGAAGCCAAGACGACATTTTCCTGACATTGTTTTTTTCACTTTGTAACACAGTTTTATAGATACAATTATTATATCAGTTCATTTGCACACATGGATATAAAGGTCTTTGTTTGATATCCAAGTCATGAAGATGTATAATGAAAAGCTAAAGCCTTTGCACAAATCTGAGGGCAATGTTGCTTGAAATATCTTGACCATCAAAATCATCTTCATTTCTCCATAAACCAGAGGAATAGCACCTCATATTTCACTTGGGTAGCTTTCAGTCCAACACTATGAACATTAGATTTTCCAATTTTAGGTTACCTGAAACCATCTCCCCCCCCCCCCCCCCAGAAAAACACCATGTTTTTGCCCCCTCTCCTTCCTACACCCCATCTGAATGCATACCCATTTCTCCCACCATCCTGCCACCTTTCACCTCCCCTTCCACCTATATCCCTATAGCTGGGTTTACATTTCACGCCTCTTCTTACCTTATCTCACAGGCTTTTATCTTTTCATCTCTAGCCTTTGGCCAACCATCTGCCAATCAACCCCCCTCCCTCACCTGTATCCACCTATCACTTAAGATAGACCCAAAATGCTGGAGTAACTCAGTGGGTCAGGCAGAGATCGAATGGGTGATGTTTCGTGTTGGGACCCTTCTTTAACTGAGAGGGAGACATAGAGATATGGAAGGGCAGAGTGTGAAAATACAGATCAATGGGGACGATGTTCAAGGAAATGTAGAATGGTTCATTGATGGCTGAGGTGAAGACAACGAGGAATACAATCAGTAATATTTAATCAGGAGGACAACAAAACTGGAGGGAGAGAGAGAGAGAGGCTGACCACTGGGTTGTAAACTGCCATATTTCTATGCCTCCGTCTCCCAGGACTCAGTCTGAAGAAGGGTCTCAGCCTAGAAACATCACCCATTCCTCTCCAGAGATGCTGCCTGTCCCGCTGAGTTACTCCAGCATTGTGTCGATCAGGCACAAACTGGTGGAAACTAGCATCTGCATTTCCTGCCTACACATTTTGTCCACCTATCACTAGTCTGGCTTTGTCCTGTCCACACCTCTTTCAGTTTTCTCTTTCTACTACGACCAGTCTGTAAAAGTGTCCCGACCCTCACCTGTTCTCCAGAGATGCTGCCTGACCATCCGAGTTACTCCAGCACTTCGTGTCTTTTCTTATCCCCCTTTCCACTTATTCCTCTCAATACTCCAGCAATGTACAACCCATCCATTTTCTGTTTAGAGTGAAATTAAAGATGCTGGAGAATTGAAAGAACAAAAATACCTAAAACAATCAGCAGGTTAAATAACCTACCTTCAGATATGCATGTAATTAGTCTATTTTCAAGTTTTCTAAATAATATAAACTGCAAATAAAGTATTACAGATAAAGAGTTTATAATTGAACTGTAATACCATATCAGGAGTAGGGTTAGGGTTACTGTACCAAATTTAATCACGTGTCAAAATTTCACGCATGCTCATAAATCTTTTTGCATGAGCTTTATCATTGTGCAAGGACATTTAGTACCCTGGCAACTGGAGTCAACAGTGGTGGCACAAAAACGGACAAAAACAAATATATTCAACTCCATCCCCCATGCTAAATTGAAACCATTATATAAATAGTAAGACAGTGTCACTTTCAAATTGTAAGGCACTTGCTTTTATTAGAGCTCTGTAACGCTTCCAAAGAAATAAAATAAAGTTTACTATCTTGCAATATTTTCCCATTAAATTAAGATTGCGCATAGAAATAATGATATCACGTTCTGATTTTGACAATAACAAAAGTGAATTTAATGGACTCATTTGTTTCATTAGAATTTGCCTGTGTTATTATCCTCATTAGATGCAATGACTGTATTCCGATAATCATCCCTTCAATTGCTGCAAAGACATTATTGCAATCAGCATGCATCTGCCTTGTCCATACATACAGAAGCAATTTGATCCCTCTTTTGACCATAGGAACAAGCCGTCTTTTTCCACTGTGTGCACTATAGATAGATTTCCACAGCATGAAGATGCCATTTCGATGTGTTATATGTAAAATTACTGCTATACCCATCCCACGAGAGCCACTGATTGTGCATAAGTGTCAGTGTCTCTGCATAAATGGAACATTAGTTTGCAATGTGCAGAATAACTTATGTTCCTCAATGTACTTGATAGGGATCTGTTAAAATACTGAAGGTCCAGCAAAAGTGTAACAGGATAACTGCCTAGGAAAATTTACTGGAGTGCTTTGGTAATTTCAACAAGCAACACTTCTGCCATATCCCCATTTCAGCTATCAAAAGCATATTTACTGTCTCCGTTGGTCTTGTTTCTTAAACACTGTAGTACCTTGCTCCACAAGCTAAAGAACTGAGCAGAGAGCTTGAAATTATTATTTTTTTTAAATGAAATGAAGTGCAAAGTTATATGATTGTTCCTGTGCCTATGCCAAATTGGGGATTATGAGCTTCAAGCTCCAGCATGTGCAGCTTAGAATACATCACAGTGTTGCATGAATAACTGTGCAGCCCTTAAATGAGATATTAACTCTGACTCGGTGGTTGACAGGTTAAAAAAATATCTTAGGACCTTCTTTGATGGTCAGAGGGATCCCAATATTCCTCCCACAAACAATCCACAACACAGTAATTGATTGTCTGTGTGTGTGTGTGTGTGTCTCTCTCTCCCCCTCTCCCAATCCCACAGTTATCTGGACTACACCTCCTCTCACCCTGCTTCTTCCACAGACTCTATCCCCTTCTCTCAATTTTTCTATCTATACTGCATGTGCTCCAAAGTTATGGCTTTCCTTCATAGGACATCTTTCCTTAGTTAACCTGGATTTTCAACCCTCTGTCAGAGATGGAACCATCACCCATGTATCCTCTGTGTCCTACAGTTCTGCCCACGCTCTCCCTTTTCCTAGACAGAACAAGGTCCTCGGTTTTCAATCCACTAACCTCAGCATCTAACACATCATTCTCCAAACTGCAGCTGCAGTTCCTGCTTTCAGAATCATTTTGTTGAAAATATATATTTTTGAGCATGTAATTTTTAAAGCAATTTATTTTGTATTGTTTTCTACTTATCTATGGATTGTAATTGACTACAGTAAATTGTATGATTGTAGCTATTGTGTCTGAGGAGTGGCTGGAGCCAGATCTATGGCTGGAATGAAAGGCTTCAAATTATGTTGTAATGAATGTCAAATCAAGAAAATGGCCATACCCATTTCAGTGATACCAGGTTAGCAGGCTGCATTTATACTTAACATTGATATCATCAGCAGCAATTCATAATAAAGATATTTTGCTGTATAATTATGAAGTTAACTGATTTAAACCTATTAAGGGCTATGGAGTGGATTGGGGAGGAAAGACGCTAATCTTAACAAGGTTATTTGACAAACACTGACTGACGAGAAAAGATAAATGAGATTACCTTCCCTACTCCTCAGTAATGAAAGCAGCATCATACAGTATAGATTACTGAAATAGTAATCTGGATCTCTGGAATAGTGATCTGGAGACATAAATTCAAATCAACTCAAACTAAGGAATTGAAATTCAGTTAATTAAACAATCTAGAGAAACACTCTAGTGTTCATTAAAAATAGCCATGAATCAAACGGGTCTTAAAATCCCATTTTACTTCGGAGTCACGTGAGTGACTACGTGAAGAAGCCCCGCCTGGCGCTGGATCGGCATTACATCGACGCTATCGGCAGAGGAAAGAGCTGCAGAGCGCAGCTCCAACACAGCGGTAAGGAGGTGGCCCGCAGGTAAGTAAAATTATTTTACTTCCAGGGCGTTTTCTAAAAACTCCGTAGGCTGGTAGGTAAACCAGGAGGAGTTAAAATAAAAATGTTTTAAAAAATCGCGGGTAAAACGTGCGTCCCGGGGTGTAAAAAAGTCGGGACAGCAGATTATTGCGGAGCAGGTTCCGATACCGGTGGCCGATTGAAATACCCGTTAGTGAGCCTTTGGTTGCTCCACAAACAAAACTTGAAAACCCAGTGCCTAAAAATAAAAGAAAGAAGCTTGAAAGGCCTGAGGTTTCTGAAAGATCCTGAAAGGTAAGCCTTTGGCTAAGTATGGATCTAATGGAGGAAATACTCCAAACAATATCAACCAAGGGTCGAAGTACCCAGAATATTCCCAGGCAGCCCCTGAGGGGGTTCCATATTATGAATATGGTGCCAGTTAAAAATTGGAATTGAAACTCCAGTGCCTGGGATTGGGCTGGAGGAAGTCTCCTTGAACAAGTTTCAGGAGTACCAGGGCTGTATGAGACTGACCCTGAAAGTGGTGTTGTGGTCAGAAGTACCCACCACAATACAAATCCAGGTGTGTCTGAGGGGCACAAAGTTACTATACCTGGTGGAGGCGGTGAGGCCATGGAAGGAAACCTGGCGGCCAATGTTAATTATATGGTCTCTCACCTGCCTCAAGAAAGCTGTTATGGTTGAGACAGCAGATTTGGATTTAAACACTTATTTATTGTAAAAGTGCTCGCTTTGGCAGCACATATACTAAAATTGGAATGATACAGAATATAAGAAAATTAGCATGCGCAAGGATGACGCAAATTCATGAAGCATTCCAAAACACCTTTAAGAAGGTACCTGGTAAATCCGGTTTTTGGGCGCCAATGTCAGCAATTATGCGGGCGCAGGAATTACGATTAAAGAATCCTCAAGCTAATTTTGGCATCACTGTCTTTTAAGACAAGCTGGAAGGTTGTGGAATGACCAAAGTTCAGAATAAAACAAAATATGTTGGGCTTATTCTGCAACTCATTTTGAGATAAATTATATAAAATGGAAGATTGCCATTCGGCCTCTTTTACATCCAAAGATTTACAGGACAAGCAATGTTCAAGCTCTTGGTTATTTGTTCGGAGCAAATCTGTTTAAACAAATTAAAGTAATGGATGAAGAGGCAAAAACTGTTGGTCTTGTGAAACCCTTCAGTTGGCCATAAGGCTGGTCATATGAGAAAGGGATTCGATTTGAGCCGAGGCAGGAGTATGATAAGGAAGAATTACCAGCCAGCAAATCGCTTCTCGGCTTTTTGGCTAAGATCAAGTGTAGTATCTGTTCTTATCAGTTTAATATCTGATACGTCCCTTATCTAGGGACCATAACAAATGTACACCCATTTATTGGGTAAGGAGGTCATTTCGTCAAACAGTTGGAGAGGTACAAAACTTTATCCTATTAAAGAAGGATGTTTGGATGAACCTCAGATTGGTGGTAGACTCCAAATGTTTATAATGATAAGGAGGTATGGATCCATTGGGACACAATAAGACTTATCATTCTTTCATGTTTGCAGTCTTGAAATAATTCAAATTGACAAAGAGGTTAAGAATTTGTGTGAGAAAGGAGTTATTGAGAAAACAGGAAAGGATCCACAACAATTGTATCAAATATTTCCCCAGACTGAAGAAAGATGGGGATGTAGAATCATTTTAGATCTCACACAATTGAATACATTGTCCAGTATAAACATTTTAAAAATGGACACATTCAACACTGCAATGCAGCTGGTATCAACAGGTTGTTATATGGCTACAATAGATTGAAGGATGCATATTTTGGTCCCAATTCACCATAATTTCGCAGGTAATTAAAGTTTATGGATGGGACAGCTGTGGCACTACAAAGCTTTGCCTAAAGGATTAAGCCAGCATTTGCACTGCTAAGGGCACAAAAACACATCGTTATGGCTTATCTAGATGACATTTAATTGTCAATGCTAATCAGGAGTCAGCTGGAAAATTAGTCTCAGCAACTACAAGTTGTTTGAGAAGTTGGGTTCCTGATCCATCCAACAAATCTAAGTTACAGCAATCCCAAACCATTGAATATCTGGGGTTTGTGATTAACTCAGTTACCATGTTGGTAACTTTACCAATGGATAAGTGTTGGATTTGACAAATGTGTGTCAAGACCTGATTAACAAACCTTATCCCTCCATCCGAGAGGTTGCCAAGGTTCTTGGTAAATTGGCAGCAGCATTTCCAGCAGTAGAGTTTGGTCATCTACATTACCAAAATCTTCAAAGGGCAAAAACTCAAGCGCTTATTCAGCGAGCAAGCCATTTGATAGGCCAATGCAATTGCCTAAGGAAGCTTTATCAGAATTACATTGGTGGATTGAGAATGTTCCACAAGCTGCTAAGAACTTTTTAGTTCATCAGCCAGTAGTGTTTTTGCAAACTGACGAAAGGGAGGGGGGGGGGGGGGGGGGGGGGGCGGGCTGCGGATAATGAGACCAGCTGTAGAGTCAGATGGGGGGGGGCTGCGGATAATGAGACCAGCTGTAGAGGCAGATGGGCTGTCCAAGAGGATTTATTGCTCCAAACATATGGTATTAATTATTTGGAGCTACTGGAAGCATTTTATGGATTAAAAGCTTATTGCTCTTCATTAAAACAGTTGCATGTCCAAGTACAAATAGATAATACCACAGCTGTGGCATATATCAATCACATGGGTGGTGTCAGATCAATATCATGTGATCATCTGGTAAACCAGATGTGGCAATGGTGTATGGCAAAAAATATTGGCTTTCAGCTATTTATCTCTCGGGGAGAGACAATGTTGTGGCAGACAAAAGATCACGAATATTTAAAGACAATACAGAATGGATGTTAAATCCACAAATTTCAAAAATATTGTCAGTCGGTATGGAGTGCCGGACATTGATCTGTTTGCATCTAGATTGAATCACCAATTGCCCAAATACGTGTCTTGGGAACACGATCCAGGGGCAGTAGCGGTGGATGCTTTCTCGCTACACTGGGGAATACGTTCTTTTATGCTTTTCCCCATTCTGTCTCATTGGGCAATGTCTCAAGAAAATAGCGCAAGACGCTGCCAAAGGCAATTTTTGGTGGTGCCAAATTGGCCCACGCAGTCATGGTTCCCATTGATGCTAAAATGATTATTGAACCATGTATGACAATTCCCAGTTGCGACAATCTGTTGACACAACCAGTAACAAAAGAAATTCATCCATTGCATGATCATATGAATTTGTTAATCTGCAGGTTCTGACCAGACCATTGCAAGAGTTTGAACTGTCGGACAGGATCATGGATGTATAACTCGCATATAAGGAAATGGGAAGTTTTTGTACACAGTCAAAGATATCTTATCATACTGCAAACATTTCAAATGTATTAGAGTTCCTTGCTGGGTTACACTTTGATGAGCATTTGAGTTATAGTGCCATTAATTGTGCTCGTAGTGCATTGTCATCCTATTTAGGACAAATTTCATATCGGGATTCAGTTGGGTCTCACCCATTAGTATCCCGATTCATGAAAGGAATTTTCAATAAAATCCTCCCAAGCCCAGATATACAGAAATTTGGGATGTTAGCATTGTTCTCACTTTGCTTAAACAATGGACTCCAATTAATTCAATGTCTTTGCAGAAATTAACATTCAAGGTGATAATGTTAATGGCATTGGTATCAGCTCAAAAAGAGTACAAGCTTTGCAATTGTAACGGTTGGATTGCATGCATGTGACTACAGATAACATTATGTTTTATGTTTATGACTTGATCAAACAAAGCAGACCAGGAAGAACTGGAATGAAGGTAATGTTTAAAGCATATCCTATTGATGAAACATTGTGTGTAGTTAAGCATTTAACTCAATACATTGAGGTAACCAAAATCTCAGAGGTTCTGAGAAAGCGTTATTAATAACACACAAAAAGCCACATACAAAAGGTTCAGTTCAAAACATTTCTGGATGGTTTGTGTCTAGCAAGAATAGACACTGATGTGTTTAAATCTCACTCCACTAGGGCGGCAGCTACGTCCGTGGCAAAGGTACAGGACGTGCCACTCGATAAAATTTTAGAGGCCGCAGGGTGGTCTAGAAGAGATTTTCAAAGTTCTAGAATAAACCTGTTGTCACGGTGCCAGGATTTGGACACACAGTAATGGGTTCTCTTTAATGCTTGCTTTGTTTTATATTATCGATTTATGTTACCATTGACATCATTTATCAATTTATTTTGTAATTTTCCCCTGAGATAGAGGGGTTATTATTAAAAAGTTGTTCTTTTTATGATTAAAGGACTTATTACATAAATTGTAACAATGTCCTAAAATACTATTTACTCACTACTGTTTTGACTAAACAGAGAGTCGTATGAAATGAATTTACGACATAAAAAACAGAGCTTCAAAATCTTCATGTAGTCACTCACGTGACTCCGAAGTAAAATAGTGAGATTAAACGAGAACTTACCAGTTCGAAGTTTGATCTTTATTTTATGAGGAGTTACGATGAGGGATTACATGCCCTCCACTCCCAACCCTCATAATGTAAATGATCATCTGGTAGTTCTAGTCTATTTTGAGCCTTACTATCTTACTTCGGCTATTGGTTCTGTGTTTTTCATGCCGCTGCTTTGAAGTATGCCGATCCAGCGCCAGGCGGGGCTTCTTCACGTAATCCCTCATCGTAACTCCTCATAAAATAAAGATCAAATTTCGAACTGGTAAGTTCTCGTTTAATCTCACTATTTCATTGTTATTTTAAAATATTCCTTCACAAGACGTGCTACCAACTAGGCTAGCAATTAATGGACATCTACAACAGTGCTGTTGGGAAGGGAGGTCTAGAATTTCATCTAGTTTTGATGAAGGGGCAGTGATTTGCTTCCAAGTCATTGTAGAGGAACTTGTCAGAGGTGGTGATCCACTGTCCTTCTTGATGTGCTTGGGAGATGCTGTTGAAGTCACCAGGGAGAATAACTGCAGTGCAATTGGTAGATATACGTACAAACTGCCGCCATAGTGCAATGATGGTGGAGGATTGAATGCTAAGTGTGATGGAGTATCGATAATGTTAAATGGATGGAGTACCAAAGAAGCAGACTACTCTGTCCTGAATGGTGCAATCTGGAGCTGTACTCATCCAGAAAAGATCTGTGTATCAACATTCCCCAGATATGAATCAATATCCTACCTTGTTAAATACCACATTAAGGGTAGAAATAATTTGAGACTTTAGTTAACACCTACACTGACTGGGTCCTGAAGTTTTCACAATTAGCACAGAGCCTGCAGCTGGTGGGAAGAAACGCAGTGTGGAAAACCTCCAGTCCTGATGAAGGTCTCAACTGGTTCCAAGATGTCGTGGCAGCTCCACGGAAACTGTACGTATTTGTAACTTGCATGTTCTTTTAAAATTTATTTCTAAGTACCAACTCCCTAGCACTAACAAAGTATGGCAGGAAAACTCTCTTAAAACTAAACTCTAGCGTAGATGGAGGCTTTTTAAATGCTGTACTTACCGATCCAGTGTGGCCAGCAGAGATCAACAGAGCGCACAGAACATGAATGGGAGCGCATCTCCAAGGAAAACCCGGAGACAACACCGAGGTAAGCGGGGGGTGGGGGATTCGGAATAGGCTAAGAGCCCAAGCCTTCCGTCCACCTCTGTCCAGCATTCTTCTGGTGAAGTCCAGTCCCTGGAGAACAAGTTGGTTGACCTAATGGCGAGGATTAGATTCCAGCGTGACATAAGGGACTGCAACATCCTCTGCCTGACCGAGACATTGCTGACCTCGCTGGTGCCGGATCAGGTAATCCTTTACTGTTTACCGTGCTGACAGAACAGAAGAATCTGGAAAATCCAAGGGTGGTGGAGTCTGCTTTATAACCAATAACAACTGGTGCAACCCTGGAAATATCAAGACACTTTCCCATTCCTGCTCGCCGGACCTGGAGCACCTGACGATCCCATGCTGCCCATTCTACCTTCCCCGGGAGTTCATCAAGTTCGCTGACGACACCACTGTTGTGGGACATATCACTGATTGGGATGAGTCGGAGTATAGAAGAGAGATCGAGCGACTGTGTCCATATGGTGCCAGCAATATCAGGGCGCTCAACACCAGCAAAACCAAGGAACTGATTGTGGACTTAGGAGGAGTAGGATGGGGACCCACAGCCCTGTTTATATCAACGGGTCGATGGTTGAAAGGGTCAAGAGCTTCAAATTCCTGAGCGTGCACATCCCTGAAGATCTTTCCTGGTCCGAGAACACAGATGCAATTATTAAGAAAGCTCATCAGCGCCTCTACTTCCTGAGAAGATTACAGAGTCGGTTTGTCAAGGAGGACTCTCTCTAACTTCTACAGGTGCACAGTAGAGAGCATGCTGACCGGTTGCATCATGGCCTGGTTCGGCAACTTCAGCGCCCTGGAGAGGAAAAGACTACAAAAAGTAGTAAACACTGCCCAGTCCAGCATCGGCTCTGACCTCCCTTCCATCGAGGGATTCTATCGCAGTCGCTGCCTCAAAAAGACAGGCAGCATCATCAAGGCCACACACTCATCTCCCTGCTACCTTCAGGTGGAAGGTACAGGAGCCTGAGGACTGCAACGACCAGGTTCAGGAATAGCTACTTCCCCACAGCCATCAGGCTATTAAACTTGGTTCGGACAAAACTCTAAACATTAATACCCCTTTATCTGTTATTTGCACTTTATCAATTTATTTATTCATGTGTGTATTTACGTATATAATGGTATATGGACACTGATCTGTTTTGTAGTAAATGCCTACTATGTTCTTTTTGTGCTAAGCAAAGAAAGAATGTCATTGTCCTGTCAGGGACACATGACCATAAACTCTTTTGACTTTGACTATGGTGGTGGCTGGAGATTTTAATAAATCAAATTTCAAGAAGGTCATGCCGAACTTCTACCAACACATCACGTGTGTCACCAGGGGGGAAAGAACATTGGGCCACTGCTATATGCCGTTCCGGAAGGGCTGCAAGGCCGTTTCACTCCTTTTGGAAAATCTGACCACGCTGCCATGTTTCCTGCCGCCGGAGTATAAACAAAGGATAGCACGGGAAGCGGCAGTGACGAGAGACACAAAGACCAGTCAGAGGCCATGCTGCAAGATGCTCTGACAGATGTCGACTGTAATATGTTCCAAACAAGTTCCAAGGATGTCAGTTAGTTCGCGGAAGCGGTCACAGACTTCATCGCAACAATAGCCAATAATATCGTCCTCACGTTAAGGGTTGGCACCTTTCCGAACCAAAAACCCTGGGTGGACAGGTCCGTTTGTTTTGCACTGCTGCCTGCAACACGGGCCTGGCATCCGGAAATATGGACCTCTACAAGGGAGAGTCCTACTGACTGCAAAGGGCGGTGAAGGACGCAAAAAGGGTACAGGGACAAGATGGAGTCACAGATGGAGCAGCAGGACACCAGACGCCTGTGGCAGGGGCTACGGACTGTAACCAACTACCAGAGCAGCCCCCCCTCAACCGGAAGTGCCGGCACTTCGCTAGCTGATGACCTGAACTCTTTCTATGCTTGTTTCGAGACGGGCAACATCACCCCAGGCTTGCCGGCTAACGACAACACCGCCAGCGCTCTGGCTAGCGAGGCTGGAGGGAGTTCCTCAGCTGGGGATGGATACACATTCTCTTTGTCCGAGCACGACGTGAGGAGGGCTCTGACACGTGAGCACGAGGTCAAGATGGAGGCCAAGATGGCATCTCGGGGCGAGTACTTAAGTCCTGTGCTACGCAGCTAGCTCTGGTGCTCACTACAATATTCAACCTCTCCGTGGACAAGTCCGTGGTCCCTGCCTGCTTCAAAAGATCCATCATTGTACCTGTACCAAAAAATACCTCCCCAGCTTGTCTGAATGACTACCGTCCGGTGGCCCTCACCTCGGTAGTCATGAAATGCTTTGAGAGGCTGGTCAAGAAACACATCTGCGCCTTCCTCCCTCACAACATGGACCCGTTACAATTTGCATACCGGCCGAACAGATCCACGGACGATGCTGTCCAAAGATTATAGAGGAGCAAGATGCGCCACTCAGTGGAAAAGGCGAAGTATCACGTGTGTGATTGTCGACGCCATATTAGCGGACCAGAGATGGCGTCGACTATGGCGTCTACTGGGAAACTGGGCTTTTCTATGATCTTTGTCTCTCGATCTGTCGCTGTGTAATCCGCTCCAAAGTTACAGAGCAGTTGCAAGCAAAGATTATAGAGGAGCAAGATGCATTAGAAAGTTATTAGATTTATTTGTAATAGATCTTTACTTACCTCTTGATCGCTCTCTCTCCCCCCCCTCTCGATCACTCTCTCTCCCCCCCTCTCGATCACTCTCTCTCCCCCCCCCTCTCGATCACTCTCTCCCCCCCCTCGATTGCTCTCTCTCCCCCCCCTTGATCGCTCTCTCTCCCCCCCCCCTCGATCGCTCTCTCTCCCCCCCCTCGATCGCTCTCTCTCCCCCGCCTCTCGATCACTCTTTCTCCCCCCCTCGATCGCTCTCTCCCCCCCCTCTCGATCACTCTCTCTCCCCCCCCCCTCGATCGCTCTCTCTCCCCCCCCGATCGCTCTCTCTCCCCCCCCCTCGATCGCTCTCTCCCCCCCCCTCGATCGCTCTCTCTCCCCCCTCTAGATCGCTCTCTCTCCCCCCCCTCTCCATCGCTCTCTCTCCCCCCTCTCCATCGCTCGCTCTCCCCCCCCTCTCCATCGCTCGCTCTCCCCCCCCTCTCCATCGCTCGCTCTCCCCCCCCTCCATCGCGCGCTCTCCCCCCCTCTCCATCGCGCGCTCTCCCCCCCTCTCCATCGCGCGCTCTCCCCCCTCTCCATCGCGCGCTCTCCCCCCCTCTCCATCGCTCGCTCTCCCCCCCTCTCCATCGCTCGCTCTCCCCCCCCTCGATCGCTCTCTCCCCCCCCTCGATCGCTCTCTCTCCCCCCCTCGATCGCTCTCTCTCCCCCCCTCGATCGCTCTCTCTCCCCCCCCCTCGATCGCTCTCTCTCCCCCCTCGATCGCTCTCTCCCTCCCTTCGAGCGCGCGCTCTCCCCCCTCACGAGCGCGCTCTCCCCCCCTCTCGAGCGCGCGCTCTCTCTCTCTCCCCCCCCTCGAGCGCGCGCTCTCTCTCCCCCCCTCTCGAGCGCGCGCTCTCTCTCTCCCCCCTCTCGAGCGCGCGCTCTCTCTCTCTCCCCCCCTCTCGAGCGCGCGCTCTCTCTCTCCCCCCCCTCTCGAGCGCGCGCTCTCTCTCTCCCCCCCCCGAGCGCGCGCTCTCTCTCCCCCCCCCTCGAGCGCGCTCTCTCTCCCCCACCCTCGAGCGCGCGCTCTCTCTCCCGCCCTCCTCGAGCGCGCGCTCTCTCTCCCCCCCCCCCTCGAGCGCGCGCTCTCTCACCCCCCCTCGAGCGCGCGCTCTCCCCCCCCTCGAGCGCGCGCTCTCACCCCCCTCGAGCGCGCGCTCTCTCTCTCCCCCCCCTCGAGCGCGCTCTCTCTCTCCCCCCCCCCCTCGAGCGCGCTCTCTCTCCCCCCCCCTCGAGCGCGCTCTCCCCCCCCCCCCCTCGAGCGCGCTCTCCCCCCCCCCTCGAGCGCGCTCTCTCCCCCCCTCGAGCGCGCGCTCTCTCTCCCCCCCCCTCGAGCGCGCGCTCTCTCCCCCCCCCTCGAGCGCGCGCTCTCTCCCCCCCCTCTCGAGCGCGCGCGCTCTCCCCCCCCCCCTCTCGAGCGCGCGCTCTCTCCCCCCCCCTCTCGAGCGCGCGCTCTCTCCCCCCCCCTCGAGCGCGCTCTCTCCCCCCCTCTCGAGCGCGCTCTCTCCCCCCCCCCCCTCGATCGCTCTCTCTCCCCCCCCCTCTCGATCGCTCTCTTTCCCCCCTCTCGATCGCTCTCTCTCCCCCCCTCCCTCCCTTCCCTCTGTGTGAGAGTTGGCAGCCCTGCTATGCCTTAGGCCCAAAAGAGGATAGAAATAAATTACATAATGGTTTTTGTAGGAAGATTTTAATAAGCTCTTCTATCCAAAGATTTTCTTCTATCTGTCCCACCATATATTTATATGAATATGTGTTTGTGTGTGCCTGTAATTTTGTGCACAGTGTGTGTTAAAGCAATACAAGGGAAGCTGTACAATGCAAGGCAAGGTGAACTACGCAAAGGAGGGGCTGGGGACGAAAGATGCGAGGGAAATGGGGGAACAGGGGAAAAGGGAGGGAGAGAGAGAGAGGGAAGGAGGGGGAGGGGAGGGGAGGGAGATCAAGAGAAGATAGGGGAGAGGGGGATCGAGGGGGGAGAGGGAGAGAAAGATCGAGAGAAGAGAGGGAGAGAAAGATTGAGAGGGAGGGAGAGAGGGATAGAGAGGGATTGAGAGGTAAGTGAAGATCTATTACAAATAAATCAAATAACTTTCTAATGCATCTTGCTGCTCTAATCTTTGCTTGCAACTGCTCTGTCGCTTTGGAACGGATTACACATGGGGAGGCAATCCGCCAAAATGGTGGCCGTGACGTTCCGTTACGTACTAGACACCAGTCCATTGGATTTCCACTGAGTGGCGCATCTTGCTCCTCTATAATCTTTGATGCTGTCTCCCAGGTTTTGCACACCACTCTCTCCCATTTTGACAGCCAGAAGGGGGGGCTGCCTGAGGATGCTGTTCATAGACTTCAGTTCAGCCTTCAATACAATCGTCCCCACCAGACTTGCTGAGAAGCTGCTGGAATTGGGGCTCAACACCCCCCGTGTGCCTGGGTCCTGGACTTTCTCACCGCCAGACCCCAGGTAGACAAGATGGGAGGAAATACATCGAAGTCCCTCACCCGGAGCACAGGATCCCCCCCCCGCAGGGTTGTGTCCTCAGCCCCCTACTGTACTCCCTGTACACACATGATTGTGTGGCTAGGTTCAGCTCCAACTCTATAATCAAGTTTGCTGATGACACTGTGGCGGTGGGCCTGATCTCTGATAACAATGAGAAGGCCTACCGGGAGGAGGTGGCTGATCTGGCATTCTGGTGTCAGGACAACAGCCTCCACTTGAATGTCAAAAAAATGAAGGAGCTGATTGTGGACTTTAGGAGGGCACATCATCCGAGGACGTACACACCTCTGAAGATAAATGGGGATACTGTGGATATGGTGAGCTGTTTTAAATACCTGGGAGTCCACATCTCAGAGGATCTGACATGGACATCACACGCTGCACCACTCGTGAGTGAGGCAAGGCAGCGCCTTTACCACCTCAGGCAATTGAGGAAATTCAGAGTGTCTCTGAGGATCCTCCAATGCTTCTACTCTGCGGCTGTGGAAAGCATCTTGTCCGGAAACATTATAATCTGGTTTGGGAATTGCTCTGCCCAGGATACGAAGGCTCTGCAGAGAGTAGTGTGTTCGGCCGAACGCACTATGGGAACTTCTCTCGCCCCCTGCAGGAACTATACATCAGGAGGTGCAGATCCAGAGCCAACAAGATCATAGGAGACCACTTCCACCCCAGCAACAGACAGTTCCAGCTGCTACGGTCAGGCAAACGCCTCCGTTGCCATGCTGTGAAAACGGAGAGGATGAGAAGGAGTTTCTTCCCAGAGGCCATTCGGACTGTAAACTCCTATCTCACCAGGGACTAACTTACTGCGCCAATTTACTGTTGTGTGGTGTCTTTTTAAAATTGCTTTTTTTTTCTTTTTTTTTCTCACAAATATGTAATTACTGATTCTGTTCCATTCTATTTTGCAGGTTTTTTTTGCACAATCCTCAAGCATTGCCACTTTTCATTTCACTGCACATCTCGTATGCGATTGTGACTAATAAACTTGACTTAAAGTGGACAATTCCTTTGCTTCCACAGGTGCTGCTTGATCTGTTGAGTTCTTCTAGCAGTTTTGTTTTGCTCTGAAAGGAAAATCTACTTGGTCTCATCCACACCTTCTATATTCCAGGTACAACTGTCTATGCAAGTCTTGCAAGCAATGACCAATGCGCAGCCCACCTGAAGACAATTAATATGAAAAGGCTTCTCCCTTTTGAAGCATCAGACAAAGTATATATGAGCCTGGTCTAAAATGTATATCTGAGTGGGGTAGATTCATAAGATCTGCCAGCTCAAATCAGGTATCCATTGACACTATGGTTCATCATCATTATCATTGAGTACATTTCCCAATCAGCATCAATGGTGCCAAAATTGTGATGTTTCAGAGCTTCAAATTCCATGGCGACAATAATTCCAAAGATCTGTCGTGGATCAACCACATTAAAGCAACAGCCAAGAAAGCACACAACACCTCAGACCGAGGAAATTCAGTGCTTCTTCAATAACTTTTACGAACCTGTACAGAGGCACCACAGAAAGCATACTCTCAGGTCACATAATAGGTTAGTTTGGGAACACAGCTCTGCCAAAGATTGCAAGAAATTGTAGAGAATTATGGATGTAGCCCAGTCCATCAGACAGACCAGACTCCCCATCATTGACGCCATCTACATATCCCGCTGCCTTGGAAGACTTGTGCACCCTGGTCATTCCTTCTCCCTGCTCCCATCCAGCATATGGTACAGAAGCTTGAAAGCACACACCACCAAACTCAGGAGCAGCTTCTTCCCTTCTGATATCTGGCCTTCCATAAACTAGGGTACAATCTAATTCACCTCTACCCCATTGTGAACATTAGAAATTGCCTGTGTAAGTGATGAGCTACAATGCTGCGAAGTTTGTTCTGCACTCTGCATTGTTCTGTCTATTGCACTTGATTTTGTCTTGATTGTATTTATGTATATCATTATCTTATTTGATTAGATAGCACACAAAACAATGCTTTTCACTGCACCTTGGTACACTTGTCAATAATAAACCTAAATAGAAAATGACATTTTGGGTTGGGTCCTTTCTTCAGTTTCGTATACATTCTTCATTAATTTCCAATCTCAGCAACTAGAATATGAATTATCACTAGTTTAAATGTCCTCCCCAAATTACACATTGTCTGAACTTGGAAATACATTGCCTTTTCTTTACTGTTACTACATCAAAATCCTGAGGTCTTTATCTGAGAGTATTGTGGGATTATTTTTACCCACAAGGACTACAGCAATTTGAGAATTGGATGCAGCACTATAATTTAATTAAAGTCAATGAAGGATGGAAATTAAATGCTGACCTTGCCAGCATTGCACTCTACTTATGCATAACAAATAATTAAAAATTTACCTCACCTCTCTGCAGGTGCTTCTCTAAAGGTTGAGATTCTTATTGTAATTGGATGAAATGCAGAAATAATTTTCTGGCTACAGTTGGCAGTTGTTATTTATGACAACCAAAATTAGCAAAATATTGCAAATGTTATATCAGTGAGGAAAAAAATGTAGACATGTTGTAACCAAATGAAAATTGTATACTAATTAACTGCTCTTCTTTAACTCCAACTTTCAATAAAATATAAATGACACAATCTGATAAAGGGGCTGTCCCACTTGAGCGATCTAATTGGCGAGTTTAGAAGAATTTGAAAAAATAACATTTTGAAGACCTCCTTCGACTATGATGAAGACCAGCTTCGACTAGCTACGACTCAGTTCGGGAAAATTGGACAACAAATAGTGGAGAGTGACGACGACCTCCTTCGACCTCCCTTCAGCTATGATGGAGACTATCTACGACTACCTTTGACTACCTAAGACTAACATGCCAACCTACTACGACTAAACCTACGAGTAAAAAAGTAGTTTTTTCCATAGTGACTTTTTTTTTTACTCGCGGGCATTTTTTAACGTATTGAAAAAAACGCCGCAACCTAGCTGAGGCCTCGAGTACGCGGAGACCACTCTCGAGCATGAAGGAGAGTTACGAAGACCTCCTACAACCTCGTGCCGACCATGCTGCGAGTGTGAGTCGAGGGCAAACTCGCCAGAACTCGCGGATTAGGTCGCCCAAGTGGGGCAGGCCCTTAATGTTTTTCTTCCAGTATCTAAAAACTAAAATAAAATATCCAAGACTCGGAGAAAAGTGCACCACAGTACAGATGATTACTTTTAGACCCCCGAACAATGCTTTGTTGATGTATATGGTGTCTGTGTGTGTAGATAGAGAGATAGAAAGCTATACTCTGGTTAACAACAAGAGTGCAATGAAAATGAGAGAAAAATCTGCATACTAATCACATCAGAAGCGTGCAAGCTGATAACAAGATAAATCTCATGTTGTCTCCTACACAACCAGGCTTAATTCCAAAATTGTGGAGTCACTAAAGGTTTGATTTCTTTCAATTAGTGAATAGCAAGCTAAGAATTTGGCATAAATATACGCAGGAAATGAATATCACAAACCTTGGGGCCCATTGGTCCTCTTGTACCTGGCAATCCTCTTAATCCAATATCACCCATTTCGCCCTTAAAATAAGAAACTGGATCAGTCATTGCAGGTAGCATTAACTTTTGAAATGAAATGACAGAACAAAAATATCAAAAGAATTGCAAAACAAATTCTCTTCAAGTTTAGTGCAGTTTTGTAACAATAAAGTGATACTCTTTGAAAAATAATAGTTAAACATTTATTTGTAAGAAGCATTAAAATGCTTGAGATTAGATTTCCACAAGTCTGGTTCCAGGGCTTGCACTGTTAATTATTATAAGTCTGGCACATTCATTGGAATCAATTGGTGGGCCTACTAATTAATGTGATTCGGTCATATTCAAATTATCCTGCGGAACTCCCATACTAAATGGGCACTAACTGATAGATTGTTCATCCTTCTGGACAGCACGGGAGATAATTGAAGGGGGATGATTCAGCTACTCTGCTCCAATTGAGATTAAACCAAAATCTTGGAATGAAACCAAATGCCAGAAGACTTTTGAGTGCGAGGACAATCACTGTTGTTTCTCTGAGTTCCACATGACCAATGTTTTTAAGGAGTTCCCACAATTGTACCTCTGCTGGATTTCATTTAGCCTGTTGTACTCCAAGATCCTAAATTAAGCGGGAGGCCTATATTGGTCACAGGGTCCTAAATCATCCTCTTGCCTGAATAATACGGGCTCCTTGTCTCCATGTTACTTGACCTATATGAAAGAGCCACAGAAGCTTGGCAGTAAGTATTTTATTGCCAACTTCAAGTAACTGCCATCCGGTTCATTCTCAAAAATATGAGGAAGATCAGACCCATTCTATCATTTGTTCCTAATGATTTAATGTTTGTGACACTGGCTCATCTGTTGCTACTGAGATGGGAAACTGTGTGCCAACATATAACCACCCCATTCCCACAGCTACACCTTGTTAAAACAATCTTCCTTTTAACATTTGGAAAGTGCAGTATTTTACTGATCATTTATTCACAGTAATTAATAATGAGTTCGCTTATGGTAATGCAGTTTAACTCCTTCCACATGAACTGTAAATGACCATGCTAGTGCTTTCATAAATAATATTGTCATGCCATCAGGAAATGTAATCAATCATTGTCTGTAGTCAGCACATACAGTGTATTTAACATCATTAATAGTGGGTGGAACTGTGACACAGATGGTAGAACTGCTGCCTCAAAACATCAAAGCTAAGCTCTGGTTCTGCTTGTGTGGAGTTTGCATGTTCTTCCTGTGGTTGCATGGGTTTCATCCCACATTCCAAAGACAAGCAGTTGCCAGTTAATTGGCTACTGTATGTTGGAGTAATTGATGGGCATGTGAAAGGATTACATTGGGATTATGTGAACTGTATGTGTGATGATCAGCATAGACTCAGAGCTGAAGGGCTTGTCTCCAGGCTGCAAATGATCTGGAATAACAAAAAGATGGCTCAGATTCAATGCCGGCTGTCATAGTTTATGATGTCGTCAAATCCTTTGGCTTAAATTATAGGTTTATAATCCACCTTTCATCGAAAGGTCAACATTGAATTGACAGCATGCATTTGAAAGATTGCACTGCAGCTGTGTTATGGCACCTCAGAAATGTTGAGGTCACAGCCACCAAAAAGGTCAGCGGCTCAGTAGTGAACCCAAAAAGGTTTCCCACAGAGTCCAAATCTTATTTTCAAACCTATCCAAATGACCAGTCAGCTATTTATTGAAGATAAGAATACTGTACTTGAAATTAGATATTTTTGGCAGAACGAGTTCTATTGTTCTATAGACATTAACCAGACTGATAATTTAATTTTCACTTTATCTGGCCTTCAATAATCGAGGATGTAGTCCATATTTATCTGCATCTGTTAACATGAGTCCACATGAACCTTTGAAATAGCGTTTTTACCTTGGGCCCCATTGGTCCTGGAGAGCCAGCTGGCCCTGGCATTCCATGAGGGCTTGGTAAACCCGCACTGCCCTTGAAAATAAATATTTACAAATCCTTTTCATAAATCAAAAGTCAATACAACCAATACATTCAAAGGTTTTAGAGCACACACACCTTTGTGAATCAACCATTTTCGAACCAGTAATCTGTGGCTCTGCAGGGCATGCATTTACTGAGCAAAGTACATACTCACCGATTCACTTCCACTTGCCACGAGGCAAACGGAATGAAGCATTCTACTGGTTATCTAATGGGCCAAAAATCAAATGGTTTCACGGTAAACCCACCAATGCCCTAGTCACTGGGCACAAAGGTTTAATGTCTGGTTGGTGTTTAAAAAAAAAAGCAAGAAGATTGTCTCCACAAAACTTGGCCTAATTGCACTTTTTATACAAAAGATAAGAGAAAATAAATGTTCACCATTTTTCAAACCAAAAGTAGGTGGAAATGAAATGTGATGCAATACCAATGATTTAAAGTTTAAAGTCACTTCAGTTTATGAATTATCAGGCATGAGGGGAATAACTATCCTGTTCCATTGATATCAGCAATATTATGTCAAGCATATTTCACAAATCACATTTAATCTCCAATGGGAGAGGGTTCACAAAAAACAGCAAAAAGTATTGTTCTCAGCCTAGGCCTTACTTTTCTTCCTGGCCTTCCGATTTCTCCCTGAAAGATACAGAAAAGCACTTGATTGACACTGGTTTCTTGCAGAGCTTGCAAAATTATGACTAGACAGGCTTTGACACGTATTATAAACCATCTATCATGAGCACAGCAAATTCAGGTTGGGGAAACCACACATACTTACATTCTCACCTTTTGGTCCCATAATCCCTTGAATTCCTTGTGGACCCTGTTGGCAAAACAAATCGAAATGGCAAACCACATTGTGTATTCAACTTTCTCAGACCAATCATACTCAGTGACGTGCAGGTCAATGGCTGGGGAGGCACTGGCTAGTATCTGTGGTCCTGTCCTCCCTGTATTGATCACCGCGTCTCCCCGAGGAGAGAGAGGGGTGGAGCCGTGGCTGGGAGGGAG